>OX419591.1:11287526-11683112 GCA_948473455.1 Teleiodes luculella | reverse complement strand
TATCGCTTTTATATGTATGCAAGGTTTATAGGAAATTTATCAGAGATGTTTTCGCTCCTACACACTTTTTATGTATCGTGTACGGTTTTCTTTCAAAATGAAAAATACCGCGCTCCGGGACACATTCGGGGGCGCGGGGGGGTGACGCTCGCCCGGAGGGGGGGGGGAGAGTAGATAAAATTTAACTTCGCTCTATAACCTACATATCCTGATAGATAAAAGTCGCCCACTAATTTTGCCAAATTTTCATCTAATTTTCTTGAACTATATAGTATCATTGATTGCGTATGTTATAGCCACCTCTTGTTCCTATATATATTAAGTATCTTTTGTTGTTGTTTGTGCGATACAGCGTAATTTAATATTTTCTTAGATAAAAAGAAGCAAAACCCTTAAATTAAAAAAAGAAGATGAAAATTTCGTCAATTCCGAGGATGAAGAAAATTGTTCTTAATTAAAAACCCATCAACTTTAAATTATAATACGTATTACCTCTACTAAAGAAAATAAAGTACATTTTAATTGACTTTCTTAACCACTTATTTTTAAATTAAAATCTTCCGTTCTAATAAAATGAATCATCGATTCAATTAAGACGTTCCATTTGACGTTCCATTTGACAACCGTTATAAATTCTTTTTAATTCTTGCTCACATTTATTGCTGGCCGCACCTGCCCCAAATTCCCCGACCATAATTCAATTTCGCTTCTATTGTTGTAATAAAAAAAATTCGACGCCGCTTTTGTTCTAGACGGTGGTGGCATCGTCCAAATCCAAGCACCGGAAATTTAATAGGACATAATGTACCCGGCTTCCCCTCAATGCCCTTGTTTTACAGACAGAGGGGCACTGCCTGTTATTTTTCAAAAGTTAAATGGCGTTTGTGAAATATTGCTTGTGATAATGAAAAAGTGTTCTTGCATATTAAATATTAAAATGATGGATAGTAGACAAGTTATAAAGAACGAATCTTATACAATATGTCCTCACTTTGAGTCTAAATTTATAGAGCAAAATACTGTATTGTTTCATAATAAAACGAATGGTTGTTGAAAGTTTGAGGTAATATTTTATTAATGATGTTGTGGTGTTCCATGAATTTCAACGTTTCACCTGTCTATAATTATCCTACCTATAATAAAAAACCCTATTTTCATAACAATGTAATTATCGTCCATTTAACGAAGTGTAATTATGTTCCAAAGAATGCCGAAAAACGACCGAAATCCATCTTATAGAAATACTAAACACATTTCTAGGCGAAAAATTATTTCAAGCAACAATTTCTAAATGAGGAAATTGTGGTAATTGTTTTATACAAAGTTTTACATTATCAAGCCGAGGTCGGTGTATCAAAATAGAAAACCAAAGCTTTAAATTCTGAGTAAACTAGCGTAAAGTTTGACATAGTTCACTAACTTTTATTTCTAACAATTCTGCTACGTACTATGAGCAGCTTCTACTGAATTCGTTTCGAATTCTAGTTTTGAATGTAGCGTGGGCTTCGTGTGGGCTGTATTTATTCCGGCGGTTTGCGCAGTTTTGGATCAATTTAACGCTTGACTGATCGGTTCACGATCGCTCTGCCACTTTTTCTATTCGAATCGGTCGGAACAAAAGTTAAAGGTTTTTCAGTACCTACAAAACATACAATACAATACAAATATGTTTTATTGAGACCAAGACAATCAATACAGAGGAAACAATAAGTAAATTCTCAGTATAAGAAGCCAACAAGCGGCCTTATTGCTATGGTAGCTGTCTAGCATCTTTTGTTCTTTCCTCTTTTTTATATTCTAATATTCTTTACAATATTGCTTGCTTTTATATCATGGAATTGAGGTTTCTGATTGTCTTATATGCATATCAATATCTGATTCCGAATGGCTAATAGTACGAATGGCTAATTTGGAGTCTGATGGCCTTAATAAATACATTTTTTATTTACTCTAAGTATTTTTCCTTTGATTCGTCCTTGGCTGTAGTTGTTTATCTTCAAATGTGCTGGATAGTAAAGCGCGTGGGTTATAAAAGGCTGTCTTATCAAAGACAAAAGAAAGCCGATATTTAGCAAAACTCAACGGAAAGTACGTGCTCAAAAGGCTCTGATGGAGGAATAGCAACTTTCAAACAAAAAGCTGGCCAAGTTCGAGTTGAATTCACACTTCC
Organism: Teleiodes luculella; assembly: GCA_948473455.1. Classification (NCBI taxonomy): domain Eukaryota; kingdom Metazoa; phylum Arthropoda; class Insecta; order Lepidoptera; family Gelechiidae; genus Teleiodes; species Teleiodes luculella. The sequence goes on along the minus strand of OX419591.1, from coordinate 11,680,942 downwards.
AGCTTTCCATACAATCTAAAATGCAGTAAAATAATTAAAGTTTTAAAATAGCTAGCTAGTACTATTATGAATATATTAAGTGATATTAGTACTAAACTTGGCTAGAAGTATTAATAACTTGCTTTTTAGTTTCAACGGGTCTGTGTGTGAGCTTTTGTCAAAGTATCATCGAGCAAGATGTAAGGAAGTTGTGAGTACTCTTAGAAACTGGCTTTTATAGTTTAAAATGTGTTTGTGGAACCATTGAAGAGCTTTAGAGAGGGTCCGCCAAGTGAGCTGACGAGTGTTTAAGCGGGGTAGAAGTTTAAATGCGTTGACAATAGCCTGGGCACTTGCACTACGAAATTCAGCCTTTCTACTTCGAAATAAGGGCGCTCTCAAGGTCAAAATTCCCTGTCGTATGTCCGTTCGTAATTTCAATTGTGTAATCATGGTAGAGAGCGTCGTAACTCAACTCATTAATCTGTGGCGTCGCAAGTATCAAGGACTTTGGTTTCAAGCATCAGCGTGTAATATCAATAGGCCAATTATTGTGTTCGATTTATGAACTCATATGTGCGTTTATTCGATGCTCTTGCGGTAAACCGAAACATCGTGAGGAAACAAACTCGAACTAGTGAATCGTGACAAACTTGCAAAGAAATTAAAAGATTGTGTGTACGTGACCAAACTTTTGAATTTATGTATACTTCGGAGGTGTGTGCAGGTTTCTTTACGATATTTTTCTTCACCGTAAGAGCATCGAATAAACGTCTATAATTATGAATCCAAAAAGTGAAAATACACTGGTACGTGCCGTGGAAGGAACATGCCGAGACAAATGGAAGGCTCTAGCCACTAAGCCACCGAAGCTCCATGGTATTATGTTTTAATGTACGAGTATTTTGTTTTACATTAAATTATACTATATGTTTGGATTAGGCGCACCGACCCGCATCAATTCTATCCATGTTTTCAGTTTCCATATAGGTGGTTGCCTGGAAGAAATTGCTACCTAAGCAATAAGGCCGCCCATTGTACATTTTCTGTATTATATTTGTATCTGTGTTTCTGTTTGTTTGTATGCAATAAAGAATGTTTTCATTTTTAGTTTATTGCTTTTCTTTGTTTTTTTCTTGTACTTTTATTTTTTAATTTTCATTTAATTATACCAGGTTCACAAATAGAGAGCTAAAACGTAGCATCTGACCGCAACCCCCAACGCTGCATTCTGTTGGGAATACGCTCCATTAATTCTATGATTCTGCTAACTGGCTTCCCAGACACAAACCCACTGCTTCCTTAAGGGGCCTATAGATGCTAAGTGGAGCCGCCACCATTTAAAAAATACGACCACCATTTAAAAGCGGCCAAGTGCGAGTCGGACTCGCCCATGAGGAACCCTTCATATCGTATCAGCAAGTACCATAATATAAAATTTCTTATAGTTCGTTGTAACTTTGAACGATGTGTGACGATGTTTTAATATTAGTGAAAGGGAAATTGCGTTTTACGATTTATGACGTATTAAAAAAAAACTACTTACTAGATCTCGTTCAAACCAATTTTCGGTGGAAGTTTGCATGGTAACGTACATCATATATTTTTTTTAGTTTTATCATTCTTTTATTTTAGAAGTTAGAGGGGGGGGACACACATTTTACCACTTTGGAAGTGTCTCTCGCGCAAACTATTCAGTTTAGAAAAAAATTATATCAGAAACCTCAATATCATTTTTGAAGACCTATCCATAATGGGTTTGATGAAAAAATTTTTTTTTAGTTTCATATCTAAGTATGGGGACCCCCCAAAATTTATTGTTTTCTTTCTAATTTTTTGTGAAAATCTTAATGCGGTTCACAAAATACATCTACTTACCAAGTTTCAACAGTATAGGTATTATAGTTTCGGAAAAAAGTGGCTGTGACATACGGACGGACAGACAGACAGACAGACAGACAGACATGACGAATCTATAAGGGTTCCGTTTTTTGCCATTTGGCTACGGAACCCTAAAAATACTCGAAAAATAAAATCAATATTTCAAAAATCAAGAACGGCAAGGATCGAGAATGTTTTCTGTAGAATACATAGAAGCCATTAACTTTATTTATTATATTTCGCTGTAGTTATAGAAGAGCGTCGGTGGCCAAGTGGCTAGGCCCGTTGACTTCCATTCAGAAGTTCGCGTGTTCAAACCTCGGCACGTACCAATGTGTTTTCGATTTTCGAATTCATTATGTACGTTTATTCGACGCTCTTACGGTGAAGGAAAACATCGTGAGGAAACCTGCACACACCTGCGAAGAAATTCAAAGGTTGTGTGTGAAGTTGACCAACCCGCACTGGGCCAGCGTGGTCGACTAAGGCCTATTCACCCTGGTATCAGGGTAGGCTCGAGCCCCTCGGTGGGGACATATATGAGCTGTTAACAAGTTATAGATGGAAAAATTGGGAAAAGTGGTCGTTTTCCGCAATCTTTCCATCTTAGTAGTAGCGGCGCCACTTTGCACCTGTAGGTAGGCCCCTTAAAGGTACTCCATGTTATTGCTTCTAACATTATGTCGTCGGTAAATTGTATAACTTACTATTTTACAGAATTTAACAAACATTTAATTGTCATATTTCAATATGCCGTAAGCAAATTTTAAAATGGCTCGGCATTTTGTAAAAAGCCAAAAGAAGGCGGAAGCCGTTTGTAAATTCTGCAGCAAAAATTGTCTAAATGTTTCCTAATCTGCCCACGTACGGCACTGTTGAATCAAAATAATAAGAATGGCGGTAGTATCTACAGCGTTGTGCAAAGACAATGAACCAAATAATTACAATTCTGAGAATTCAACGAAGTTAGTTCGTGAATAAAGTGATCCTAAGCATTATGTTTAATATATCAACTTTAATTAATTAGTTTTATTTCATGTCATTCGTGACCGGTATAATAATCATTTACGATTAACTCTGTTATACCACGTTGCTTGTTGAGAATAGTAACGCATTCTTTTGTTTTCCTTCGGTATATTGCAAAATGACGAGGGTTTGTTAAATGTCGAAGCATTTTGTAAAATAACGAGTTGTACAATTCATTGATCTGACTATACTTTAGTTATTTAGATACATTGCTTATTAGCAATTCATTAAACTCAACAATTATCGTTACATAACTATTAAGATAGTTCAAAGGATAAAATAAACACAGAACTAGTTAGAGTAGTTTCTATCTAAATCTAACCTACCTATTATAATACGAGTACAATATTATCCCTCTAGATAGACTTTCATTAGTAATGTTTGTAATGTGTATAACTACCGAGGATCACTATATTTCTCATTAAACTATAGTTTCATGAATGGACTCTTCGTCTTACCTACTTCATCATCATATTAAACTTAGGAAAGTATGACATATTTACAAAAGCTACAAAAAAGTAAGCTTTCAGACAAAGCTCGCGTCAATTAATGAAAGATAAACCTGACTAATGGTTGGCTCGTCGTAGACACGGCTAATCAATTTACACAATCAACAATACCATCAATTGCCATCAAGTGATGAATGAGACACTGTTATGGGGTATGTTAAATTTTTATTGGTGCCAAAAATGCTTTTATCTGGAAGTTTAGATCATTTAAAGAGGCAGATTTCATTATTTACTTTAAAACTTTAGTATTTTTTTTATTCTCAAGTGTTCTTGTATGTTTGTATGCATAATTTATTTGGCACGCTCTATACCTAACTTGAACGGCTAGATGGAATTTGACTTGAGTACTGCGAGTGACACTGATATGAATGTAGTTCAAAATCAAAATGGCAGATTTACGGCGCTAAACAATGTGACTTGAAAAAATTTTTTGTTCAAAACTTTTAGAGCGGAGTATCAAAACAAAGGGTTTATTTTATAGTAAAGATTACGAAAATATACTTATATGTTTAAACACATCGATGTACTATGCTAGTTTGTCGTATTTGTTTGTTGACCCTTATATTTGCATATTTGTACGTTCTTATGTCTTATATTTGCATATTTGTACGTTCTTATGTAGTGTCGTAATTCTAAAATAAATTATTTTTCTTTCTGTCTTTCTTTCTTTATTAAATGATAATAATGATTAATTGACATTTGGATGAGAAATTCTAAAAAGAAACGTTAGAACGCTCGACGTCGAAAAGTGATTTATAAATTCTTACTTCGAATAAAACATTTGATTTTTTTATTTATTTAGTACAACAAAGTTTTTCACTCAGTCGGGTGTTTTGTTTCTTGCAAGAATAGTTATCAACTTACCAAGGTGTAGAGCGCGCTTGCGTACGCGGCGTGTTTGACGTTTAGCGTTCTGCAAAGCGTTGTGTCTTGCTCGTGCGCCGTCCACGCTTTCATCTGCAACAAAAAAAAAAGATGGCTACCGATTTTGTGAAGTATTTACAATAATTAAAATAAATAAATAAATAATAATAATAAATAGTATTATTTTCTAAGTACAATTTTATTTTCAAAATAAAGTTTAAATATATTTTTTAACAGCGAAACTATAATATTTCTTTAAACCGTTCTAGTATATCAACCTTTGTAGCTCTGCTCTTTAGCACAGTGTACAAATTCTTGGCCCACTTAACGGAGGTTCGGGGTTCAATCCCAGTTAGGCATCCGACGAATATCACTTTCAAACTGATCTCGTATCGCCTTTAGATTGTTTGATCTCTTATTTATTGCTTAGATTTGTACATTCATTTGATTTGAGGAGCCGGTCTAGATTTCAGCAAAGCTTTTAACTTTTGAAATGACATAATTAATTATAACATAAAATAATATCAATTAAAGCCTAAAATTAATAAAATAATTTTAAATTTTGAATGATACTTTCCCCAGTTTCATTAGACACTGAATCACCAAATTATCCGAAGGAAAATATTGATTCTGTGCTTTGAAAGACACAAAGCTGTTGATATTCGCTATTATCTACGGATATAGTTATACGCGCTATGGCAGAAACCTTAAGGGCTCTGCCATAACGATCTTTCAGATACCAGGGTTTGTGAAGTATGTTAATCTGAAAACCTACACAATAACCAGGCCACGGCGAGAAAACCTCTCTTATTATAATTTCCCGTAATGGTTACATACGCATGTACGCCCTAAAAGTACTTAGCGCAACCTGTTGCTTGCTCATTGTGTTAATGTGGCCTGAATACATCCCTGCATGCAGGATCAGGGCCGGCGGTTTATGACCCAACACTGAATTATGTATAAAGTAGGTAAACATGCTCCGCTACTGAATGTACTTAGTCTTTGAAAGAAGGTGTATCCTAAATTAGTATTTATTTATTTATTTTATTTTTATTTTATTTATTAAGGAAAACAAACAGCTTAAAATAGAACATGATTACAATAGTAAATAGGTGGTGCATGAGCCAGTAAAGTTTCCACACATTTGTGATAAAATAAGTCGTATGAGGAACTACATGATTATATCAAAAACAAACTAATCAAAGAAATTAACAAATTTGGAAAACAGAAAAACGAAAAGCAATTAAATACAACAAATAAATAACATATCTAACAGATTCTAACAGATTTACTTCTGATTGCACTGACATAAGCATTATATGAATCATTAAAGATGCACTGACTTTAGTCAGGAGTGCGAATAATTTTAGTTACGCGTATTATAAGTTCGAATTTCAAATGAAATGTTTGTAATAATAATGGGGGCAAACAGCTAGTACTAAATAAAACATGATCCTTCCTTTTTTGTTCATGTTTTATTTAGTACTAGCTGTTTGCCCCCATTATTATTACAAACTTTGTTCTAACAATAACGAATATAAACTCGTTCGGATATGATGCGCGCGTAAATAAATTTTCGGTTAACGATTCATCCTGCGGGAGCGTTTTCAAAACCTTGTTGCATACGTAGTATTCCATTCAATTTATTCAGCCATTCTGAAGTGAGGCGCTTACATTGAATCAATACAGATTATTTTTATTCATTGGAAGTATGTTTGAAAAAAAAAAAAACTAAATTCAATTTTTTTAAAATCATGTAATCAGTGCGGTTTGATAGTAAAACAAAGAGCTCGGGCTTTGTATCTCGTGAATAAATTTTATAATTATTTTCTACTTTTTAATAATTATTCATTAAAATATTAAAAAGGATAAAAATAGATTGTTTTCATGTTCTGCAAGCATTATTATGATTTTATCCGATCCCCTATTTAAAGCGATTCTTTTGATGATAAAAATACTTTGTGAGGAACATAACAAATGAACTGATGATCATTAGCTACTGTATACAATAAAATGAACAACACAATTTGTTCATCCTGGAACACCTAACCTAATAATAGTTTATTATGTATCAATCAACTTAATTAAGCTTTTAAAAATCCAGACCTATTATTTTATTTTGCCTACTACTACCTACTACTTGTATCTATTATACCTTAACTGAGGCTACACTCCCATAGCACCATAGAAATATATTCTTTCGCCTGATCATTTGAAAATGTGTCTTATTGTACTTTCATGTGTACCATAAATGTTATGTACAATTTAATGCAAAAAATATAATTATATTTATTATTACTATTATTATACTTAACTGATAGTAGTATTAAAATAAATTTATATCTCTATGGTAGTATCTCAGTGACGATAAATGAAAAAAAAAACTGTATAAACCCCAAGTTGGTAACGATTTCATAGAAGCATAACCAATTTTAAAAGTTTTAAGAACAAAATTTGAATATGAACATTCTTAGATTTTCGCGGTTGTTAACTAGACTAACACACATTTTCACGGGTTTTCAATTTAAAACGAAATCGTGGAGAAAACCCGTGAAAATGTGTGTTAAAATTTGAATAAACTGTGTTTAAGTATCTTCCGAGAAGCATTATAATGTATATATATAAATGAAGGAGACAATCTTTATTGCAAGGAGTTTTTAGGTCAATTATTAAATAAATATTTTACTTTCTTATAGTAGGAATTTATAATGTAAAATTTGTTCACATATTTTTATAATCATAATATACGTTTTCAAAAAAAAAATATAGCTATCCGCCCCGCGGTTCCGCCTGCGTTAACAGGTTTTCGGTGGTAAAAAGTAGCTTATATGTTATTTTGATGTACAAGCTATATTATTGTAAAGTTTCATTAAAATCCGTCCAGTAGCTCCAGAGATTAGCGTGTACAAACAGACAGACAGGCAGGCTTACATTTTTCAAAACTTGTTTTTTTGTGTTCAGCTTCACTCCCTTTATCACTCATACAATCACTTTTTTGAAAAACAAATCAATGGTACATACGCGCCGATTCTTCAGTTTTATTATAGTATAGATAGAAAAGCAGTGTCATAAGTGCTCTAATTTTAGTAATGTTACACCAATGTCTAGTCACATGATGTAATAATAAAATTGAATTATAAATATACGTGATATGTATAATATATGTTTTTGTACAGTTATGTTACCCAGTAATAAGACTGATAACATAGACAGCATAATATGCAATATACATTTCAAGGGTTTCATGTTTATTATCATATTAATATGAGTATGAAACCAATGTATTTAAAATTTCTCTGCCTCGTTTTCGTGTTCTTTTAAGATCTTAATGGTAATAAATATTTATGAATAAAAAACAAATATTTACGTGTTAACTATGTTTAATTTTTGTTATTTTATTATTAATAATAAAACAATTCAATATTTTAATTGTAGAAACTGTAAGATATAAATGTTCCAATTCATATTAGGCTAAGCTTTTTTTAAATCCAGATATTTATTATCTTTATTCATTCTCCACAAATCCCCTATACCAAACCCATATACAATACCCCAATATTTCAAGCGTATATCTTTTTGGAAAACCCATAAAAACATTGTTTACCTTATAACAAAACACAATTTTTATTTTCCATTATCTGTATTGTAAACTCTACATTCAGCGCTTTATCGATGCTTCCATCGAGGGACACATTTGTGTTGTTAACAACAGACATCTAGCATTATCTGATACATGGAAAACTTCGTAATTTAAACAAAAGCATAAAACAAAACATACCTTTGTGAAGATCCCAAGAGCACCAATCACATGGCATGCTAAATTGTTTCAAGTTTATTTTCACATGTGCGTGTAGACGAACGTTTTATCGTATTAAAAGGACAGTCGCGCGAGAAAGGCACGTCCGTTCGCAAGGACGCTTTCGCGTGGACTGATGGAAAACCGCCTTGGTAGCGGTAAATATGCTACGCTGTGCTACGGCGATGGCTACGGCCTACGGCTACGATAGACAGTAGTTTGTCCTTTGTATTCTCTACGGTGCGGCGTAGCAAAATGTGTTTGATGAAGTTTTTAAGGGAATTCTCAGTGTTTTAATTTTAATGGTACCTAGGCTGTTTCTAAGAAAATAATAAAAATGTAAACTTATATAAAAATAAAAATGTACAAATTAGTTTTGAGTACCGTACGTACGAGTATATAAAATTTATTACATTATATTTTTTTTATGTGTAGGTATTTCATGTAAGCTTTTTTTTACTAGTTTCTAGTTTAGATACCTGTTATGACATTCATTTCATTCTAATTCTTTAATCAATAGAACTGATTAAAAACATACTTAACCCTTCTTTTGCAGTCGGGTAAAAAGGGTCGAAATTATAAGAAGTACAAAAACACTATAAATTATGTATTTTCATAGGTGGTATGTTGTGACACTAAAGGCTATGTCGGCAAAATTTTCGGGTTCCGTACCTCAAAAAGCAAAAACGGATCCCTTATAGGACCACTCGTGTTTTTGTCTGTCCGTCAGTCCATCCGTTCGTCACAGCCATTCTCCTCCGTAAGTACTGGACTGTTTTTTTTTGCGTTTTTTGTATTACAACTCAGTTACTATCAGTAACAATACAATTTTTTTTATTATTAATGCAATTTTACATTTAATAAAATTACTTATCATAGTGAAATATAATTACTTATTTAGTTCCAAAACACCTTTTTGTCGACTGTATCTGGTAAGATTGACTTTTATTCCGATGAAATAATTGAAAATCGGGTGCATCCACCACGGCACGGGGACATAACACACGAACCCGATTGATGGGTTGGGTGACTTGGGTGTGTGATTGATGGGTACTGTTCCCGCGCGTTTCGGAATTATTACTCGGTAGCGCCAAAGCGCCTATTCATATGCAAGCAAAAATAGTCATAGTGGTGGTCAGGTGAAAGTGTCAATGATTGTACTTACTTCTTCCCAACTTCACGTATAAATAGCAAATTACCCCTGCATTTGATAGTTTAAGAAATTTTAAGAAATTCCCTGATTTACACAAATAATTATATCAGCACCTTGTTCTCATGATGCATAAGTAATTATTAATTTCCCTAAATCTATTGACTTAAATATTCTATCTTTTAACTCCATTTAATCCGCATTTGTGGAGTAAATTATTTCAATAGAATATTTATTCAGATGTCGGCGAAGTTTGGAATTCTCAAGTATGGTTCAAGATCAACTTAATTTGAAACCAAATTGATGAGAATATAACAAGCTTTACCATCATCGTTACCGTATTATTTTACAATACTTATATCAAATCAATAATCGCGACTTTTTGGTTGCTTTAACTAGCAAATGTGAGGGAAAGCTAGTAAGGCTCAATACACACCGGGACGGCAGCGACGCGGCGAGCACTTTCAGTGTGAAATAATTTTAAACTTTATTTACATATTAAAAAGACTAGTATAGCTTGAAGCTTCGACGAGTCGCGCGGCTACCAGCGGCGCCGCGCGCATCCGTCGGCGGTTTCAAGCGATACTAGTTTTTTTAGTACTTGGATAAAGTTTAAAATTATTTCACACTGAAAGTGCTCGCCGCGTCGCTGCCGTCCCGGTGTGAATTGAGCCTAAGAGTATTATGATGTTATTTAACTAGAATAAAAAATAAATAAAGTGAATTTGTTAGTTCTGCATTCACGCCTGAACCACAAAACAGATTTGGGTGAAATTCGCAATGGATAATTCGTGTCCTATGGTAATTACGTAGCTTATTTTGCACCGTGGAAAAATCGCTCATTAACGCAACAGGAGCTGCGGGCGGAAATCTATTTAGCTATACTGCCGTACGAAGCGCAAAGGCGGTATCTCAAAAAAATCTCAAAGTTAATTTTTATACCGTTGGATAGCTTAGAAAAATACGCATCTTATTTGCTAAGGCCAAAAAGTGGTATCTTATTCCGAACATTAAGAAAAGAAGCTAAGAAAGTTTTTTCTATCTCAGTTTTACCATAATTCACTAAGGCAGTGAGAGGTATATCAATATTACGAAGGTGATTAGCCGTATATTTGCATACCGCCAAATCGCTTAAGAAAACGATGGATATGCACTGCAGCAGTAAAGCCTGACGCGTACGGCAAACATTGAGTTGCCGCCATGCCCTAAGGCGCTAAATAACCTACCCCCCCCCCGATAGGAGAAAACTATTGTATGGCCAATTTTCTTAAATAACTTCAAAACTATTTATTTTGAAATTGTAAAAAATAATGGATAATTGTTTTATTTGATATGCAACACGATATAGTTTGAAATTATTATGTTTTAGTCTAATTTACCACCCAAAAGTGGGTTCCATGTTTAAAATTTATTATTTAATGTCCACGCCCGTCTTTGGGTCATGGATTTACATAGGTGTACTAAATTTTAACTAAATCGGTCCAGTAGTTTGGGATGAAATAAGCGTTGACAGACGGTCCGACAGGCACCCGAGTAGGATTATAAAGGCTCCATCTTTCGTTTTTGAGATACAAACCCAAAAAAAGACTTCAGCACATGGTATTTTCTACGACAGAAGGGAAAATATTTTTAAATCTTTGAAAAAATCTATTTTTGGCAGGAACTCCCAACTTTTAACTAGGAAGATGTGAGTAAGAGTTTTGTTTCGAAAACGTGTTATTGTTCCGTTTTTTTTCCTATAATATTCAACAAATATAACAAACGATTAAAAAAAATTGGTTTATTTGTTTCTTCTTTTTTATTTTTACGTATTTTATTCAATAGCAAATTCATATTTTTTTTGTATGCTAACGTGTACTAAGAAAGTTAACAAAAAGACGGTAACTCAATTATTATTTCTATACACACTAAGCAAAATAGCAGTATCTCATAAAAAAGGTATAAACACATGTTTTTACGGTATTTTGACTGTATGACAAGAAACAACACTTAATATATTGTTAAAATTCATTTTAATAAGTACAAAAAATAATCTGTAAACAAAAGATAAAACGATATTTACAAATCTTCAATTTACTCGAAACTAGCTTTTTTGAGATACCGCTTTTGCCTTTAGTGCGGCAGTATACATATTATTAATAATTAGAGGATTAGAATGAAGTTTAAAAAAGAAAAAAGATCACGTCACCTCTCTATATCTCTTCTCATCTCACTTATCATCCTATCTTGTCGCACGTTACTTAATTAGCTTCAATTTTCATTCAATATAGGAAGTGATATAATCATCATCATTAACAGCTCATATATGATAATAATAATCTCACAATATTACGACCATGTTTTGAGTATAATTTACCGTAACGTAACCACCGTTTAATAAAACGAGCAAAGCCACGGGTCGGAAAACTAGTAAATGTAATGTAAGTGGTAATAAAGCTAAAAGGAACATGCCAGTCAATGGTATTAAGCAAAATTAAAAAAAAATCGGAACCGAAAATAGATTCGACGCTCCCATATCAAATTGTCATTTTAATTGAATCATCATCATCTTAGCCGAAAGACGTCCACTGCTGGACAGAGGCCAGCCCCAAAGATCTCCACAATGATCGGTCCTGCGCTGCCCGCATCCAGCGGCTTCCTGCGACCCTCAATAGATCGCCGGTCTACCTAGTGTGTGCACGCGGAAGACGGAGCGTGCGCGTTCATTGAATAGTTTGTATGAAAAAGAATTTCCGAGAAAAGTTTATGAAGAAAGTTGCTCAATATTTTTCACTGAGCGTGCCCTTTCAGTTTTTGCTTAGCACTTACACCCTGTATAAAAACTAGAATATGCTCAATATCGGTACTTAAAGACCCCCCCACACGAGCGTTTTTCGAGCGTCGAGCGTTGCGCGCACCATTTAAAGCAAGGCGAGTGAAACAAAAGACAGATGCAGATGTTTGTATGCGCTACGCACGACGTCGACGTTCGGAAAAGCTAGTGGGGGTGGTCTGTTAGAGCATGTAATGTAGTCATGTTGTTACAACATAAGCTGATAATATTGAATTAATTATACCACCAACTAAATATTGGGTAGTTAAGTTTGACTTCACTGGTGTAAATTTCACTACGATATATGCCAGAACATTATCATGCATAAACCATACTGTCGTTTCATTAATATGTACCTACTCGTATAACAATTAATCCTTTTGTCATATCTCGCGGCTACTAGATGGGAAAAACAAACTTAACATTTTGGAAATCAGCTATCTTTAGTTACGAAATGGAACATTCGTTTTTTTATTGACCTACTATTCTGTCGAAAGGGTATATGACCAATCAAGCTTTGCGAGGGAGCGGAAGGCTCTACCTCAGAGATGCAACGAAAAGTAAAAATAAAAAAGCGGCCAAGTGCGAGTCGGAATCGCCCATGAAGGGTTCCATAGCAGCCAGTAACATAATATAAAAGTTTTTGTAGTTCGTTGTGACTTTGATCGATGTTTTAATAATAGTGAAAGGTACTTAAATTGCGGTTTACGATTTATGACGTATTAAAAAAATCTACTCACTAGATCTCGTTCAAACCAATTTTCGTTGAAAGTTTTCATGGTTTTGCACATCATATATTTTTTTCAGTTTTATCATTCTCTTAGTTTAGAAGTTAGAGGGGGGGGGACACACATTTTTCCACTTTGGATGCGTCTCTCGCGCAAACTATTCAGTTTAGAAAAAAATGTTATTAGAAACCTAAATATCATTTTTGAAGTCCTATCCATAGATACCCCACAAGTATGGGTTTAATGAAAAATTTTTTTTTGAGTTTCAGTTCTATGTATGGGGACCCCCTAAATTTATTGTTTTTTATCTATTTTTGTAAGAAAATCTTAATGCGGTTCACAGAATACATCTACTTACCAAGTTTCAACAGTATAGGTATTATAGTTTCGGAATAAAGTGGCTGTGACATACGGACGGACGGACGGACAGACAGACAGACAGACAGACATGACGAATCTATAAGGGTTCCGTTTTTTGCCATTTGGCTACGGAACCCTAAAAAGCAGCTGAATGAAGAGAAATGTACTCGCATTAAGTGGGACATTTCAATCCATTAAAAGAAATAATCAATAAATAAAAAAATTGCCCTGCTATCAAAAAGAACTTAATTCAAATCACACAATTTGCAAATAAAGTATACATCTTCTCTAAGCCGTTCTGTTCTGTTTACCGATAAGTCTACTCGTAGTAATCTGTTAGTAAACAAAATTAAATAATAGTTAAAGACATCTTGTTTTCAAAAAAGTGTTTTTTCTTTTAGAATAATTGTAAATATTAAAACAAATACCCAGAAAAACCCTAGTTTAACTCACTAGTAAAAGATTAAAGACGAACTAATAAAAAATATATATTATTACTAGACTAACTACTAACAATGAAAAATTACTAGATTTTAAATTACAAGGAAAATATGCTAATCGTATAACTAATTTCACGCGACTCTGTTGGTTAAACGAGAAAATTAACCAATTTATAACTGTCCGAGCCAGATGCAGTGTACACAATTTTTAAGGAGCTGTTTGTAATCGAAAATTTAACTGGAAAATTAAAACGGTTTAAGCGATAAAAATACGCTTTTGTGAATTTACGTGCTTTGTGTGCCGAAACGACAGTGGCACAGTGGTTAGGACGATATTTATCCATCCGCATCGCACCTCTGTTTCAATCCTTGCTACGTATCTTTAATTTTCAAGTAGATAATACATATATTATGTTACATTTAGGTACCTAAAATACCTACTGAGGTAGATAAAGCACCAAAAGGGGAAACGAGAAGGGAGATTAGGCGTTAGGTATGTTAGCTGTCTGACCCCTGGCCACAGCTCACGGCGCGGCGACGCAACTTGCGGCGCGACAAGCGACGAACGAAGAAAACATAGGCATCGTCCTCATAGAACGCGAATACGCGATTATCGAACGTACAATATTGATGTCGAATAGACAGTCGCACGATAACACAATTTCTCCATACATTTCAATATCGCCCGATCGTTCCTTTGCGAGATGATCGCGTATTCCCGTTCTATTAGGACGACGCCATACTTACATAGGCAATTGTATGAAGCATAGTAATACAGCTAGGTACCAGCGCGGCGCGAATTGCGACAGGGACCTGTAACCCCCCCCCTCTATAAATAATTCTAACCGAAATATATTATTGAAACTGCTAGACGATCACGGCCAGTGAAACGAAAGTGGAAAGGACTCTACCTTATGAACCGCATACGAGTAACCCCGAATCTTTTAGTGAGAATTTTGTTAGACCTAGCTATGTAGATAACCCAGTATTAACCGCAATGACTTATAAGCTCCCCGGAGATGAATAAAATGTATGAAAATTGGTAAGTATAAAGGGTAAAGAATATAAAGTAAATAAGTAGGTACATAAGTAAATTCAGCTTGAAAGAGATAATAAGTAAATGAAAACTGTATTGTGTAAAGAAAAACTAATATGATAAATTTACTTGATTATGAAAACTTATTATGGATAATGAAATTAAATATATTTTTTTAGAAATATCTAGTTGTTGAATTGGTGGTTCGCAAGCAAGAAAATAGGTAGGTACTCTGTATTTGTAAGTTGAAATGAAATTTATAAATCATACCCGGCGTCCGGAGAAAATGCATCAGTTGGTGCGTCTGGGAGGCTGCTTCCACTGCTTTCCTACTGTTCCTCCTTCAGCTCATCTTAGTTTACTATTCCTAGGAATACAGGAGTTACCACCTGTAAATTTAAATGAAGTAATATGATTTCGGTGCTACCATTGATTTACCAGAGTTGTGAGGGATAGAAAGTTCAGAGTGAAGGTTAGAAAATGTTGAATTGACAGTATACAAAATATAATACCAAGTAAGTTGTTAGTTGGTCACTATACCTACTTGAGTGCACTCAAGAGCAGTCTTCATGTCCTGTAGAAAATACACATTTTATAAAGATGATAGAAAATAGTGAGAGAATAGAGAGAGGGTGGATATTTGGAGAAATAAACTTAATTTAATAGAATAAATACTTGGAAGAAATAGAAAGGTTAGTCAAGGTAGACCAAAACCACACTACTTAGCTTTATTCTGCGTTGTAGATTCTCGTTGACTGCACTGCAAGCGCCCGGCGCGATAACCACACAAACGTCGGATGATACCTAGGTCTCCAAAGCGAATAGAGTTCTAAACTTTTCACGAAAACTTAAATAATGAAAAATTTTCTTTTTCAAACTAGGTATTCTTCAAGAAACAAGAAAGCGTCCTTTTTTTGAAATTCGAATACCTTTGTATTTTATTGCTTGCCCACTAAATAAAATGATCATAATAAGTACATAATAATTATAAATTAATAATAAAATTACATAAAATAAATTAAATAATTTCGGCATGATTTTATAATATTTATGTCTAATTAAATGTTTATTTACTATTAAATATAACTATAGTTGACGAAAATTACTTCCTGTTCGAAACAAGAATACGGTAGTGAATATTTGTATGTCCATGAACGCCATCTATCGTCAAATTGTAGAAGCTTTGCCCTAACTAGTGGAGATAACTTCTCCCTACTAATATCCTACTTTTATTTAGAAAATTGAATGTATTACTTTGAATCTATAATTCATATTTTAATTATATTGTAAAAGACTGAATAACAGAGTTAATTTGTTAGGTAATTAATTATGGAACGATCCTTTTAGACTTTTCCTTGAGACAAATTGTGAAATTTCAATGATTATTGCATAGAATTATTTCTAAGCATTACTTTAGACTTCTTGTCTTAAGTAAGGATAAAGAACTTTAATATATAAGTTTATCAAAGATCCAGCATTTAGGTATCTTTAGCATGTTCTTGTTGAATTAATATATTCAGGCTTAACTATAATTTTAGTTAGGCTCTCAATAAATAATAAAATCTATTTCCTTTAAATGCTTAGATTTATACAAAGCCCAGAATGATTCCTATTTACCATCCTGCCAAGCTCCATGTACTTGATCTGGTAAGAAGATTAGTTTGACTTTGTTTTTAGCACAAACTGAATGATTATTTAATCTGAAAGTAGGTAGAAGTTCCAATCCGCATGGTATGGATGCTTACTACAGGAGTGCTATTGCTTTTCCTCAGTCAGACTATAATATCATCAAGTATTTTATACTCTCGAAGATAAATTATTATGAACTATTATTTACTTATGTAAATTAAGCACATAGAAGCCTGATCAGTCAGATAGAACAACAATCATTTGGACTTATTATTCTCAAAGATCATTACATTAAAATTGATTATTTACTTTTGCATCTATAAGTCTCAAGAAAGATTCTTGGCAGAAACAGTTTATATAAATTATATAAATATCTTCATAAAGACTTTCAACTAATATGCATGTAATTAATTTATAACGTAATTTTTATAAAATATTTGTGAAATCTGTACGGGACCCCTGTTGGTACCGTTACAGTCAACCCCCAAAATTTGCGCAGAGATTTAAGTGTTAAACGGAGCTAATTTTTCCCCTATTACAAAGATTCATTTCACAAATTATATACTATATAAAAATTTACTATAAGTTAATGAACTAAAATTTATTAACATTTAACCCAAATATATAATGTAATTTTTTTGGTGTAGTGTGTATTTATACCAAAAGACAAATAAATGCTAAGTGGAGGCAATATTATGAACCACTGACAAAGAAAATAACATAAAAATCAAGGCCGCAGAGAATCCTAATTCTTGCCCTACAAGGAAATCGGGTTGTGAGTCCGTCAGCTCTAGTAGCTATGTGTCGCCAAACTCTAAGCAAATCAATTTTTCATTTACTATGAGAACAGCAACACATCCCCTGCAAAAATCAAGAAACCCCCACAAGATCACCAAGATAATTATCCCATGATCAAATATCCTAGTTCATAACTTGCGACAACATCAGAACTTATCAGTTTTTTGGAGCATGTATAGTTGCCGAATTTATATCTGTGTTATTACTAGTAGAGTATGAAGTTATTTATTGGGGGTATAAAACACTCCTTCCAGACACCAGAGTAAATAGAATACTCAATGTCTAATAATTAACCTAACACCAAGGAACCAATAAATAACTTGCTTGTGCATCCATTTAGTACGAGACTAAACTGGATTCTCGCATGGATATATATTGTGTAATGAGGGTAAAAGTCAATAAATTACATCATTGTTCGAACAACTATTGCCATGTTGCAACCCATCATTCTAAAGCTAGTCTACAAGCCAAATTTTAGTAGTAAGGTTCATAATAAGTGGCTTTAGTCAAACTATCATAAATCTTTCCACCAATGCCTAATCTACCATGCTACTAGCTTTTCAAACCTTTCTTTGCTCTAATTTTCCTTCCCCTTCTCACTTTCTCGCGATTGCTCCAAAGCACTAGCTTCTCACAACGAAAATTGAAATACAATTATATCTACAATTATTTACATGACAGATAAAATAACTAGAGAATATTAGTCCGCTCAACACTTGTGAGAATATTTAACTATTTTAATTCAACCCAAATAATTCAAATAGACAAACTTCGCTTCCCTTTCTTTTCTGAGTACCAGACAGATCTCAACAGAACAAATGACGACTGTGATGTTACAAAAATATTTCCACTAGTTCAATTTATTATTATTACTTATTAGTTTAAAAAGTCGATTGTTAAGTTTTAAAATTACCGCCTCACTTTAACAGGTGTATTTTGCAAGTTCATTATCTCCACAGAATAAATGTAATGTACTAGTCGCACACACAGAACAAATATAATGTACTTTACGATGATAACCATAATCAAATGTAAACGTAACAAAATTATTACTTGCTATTATTGTTAAGTCAAAAATCATAATCAAACTCTTCTAGTTTTTCTATTTCATTAAGTGTACAGGCACGCGCAAGCTTTCCCACAATGTTTTCCTTCACGGTAAAAGCGTCAAATAAACATACATACTTACAAATCCGAAAATCGAAAACACGTTAGTAGATACGTTCCGAACACAAATACAAATCATTTTCTCCGAAGTTCGAACCCGCGATCCTCCGAACGGAAGTCAACGTTCCCACCACTAGACCACCGACGCTTCGTCCGATTTTCCCGTTATAAAATGAATTGATTGTTTCCTTAAAGTTTTATTTTACCTAGATTATTATCCCTTTATTCAATTGTACCTATGTACTTAATTTTTATTATTATGTATTTCCGTAATTGCATAAAAACATTCACTACTAATGATACATACATAGAAAGTTTGATGAAGAACTCCGTCTAAATGAGATGGAAAATGGTTAGCTGTCATTAAAGAGCAATTTTGCACTTATTATAATTCCACAACCCCTCATCTCTTAATTAATAAAACCGCAGTACAATCCGCAGTCTAACTCGCTTCTCAATACTTTATCCTATACTAGCGACCCGCCCCGGCTCCGCACGGGAAAATGGTTATTGTGGGTTATCTTTAAGCATATTATGCATGTATTATACATATAAACCTTCCTCTTGAATCACTCTATCTATTAAAAAAAACCGCATCAAAATCCGTTGCGTAGTTTTAAAGATTTAAGCGTACAAAGGGACATAGGGACATAGGGACAGAAAAAGCGACTTTGTTTTATACTATGTAGTGATCAACAACCCCAGTCCCCGTGGTCGAGTAGTCAAATATTCGTCTCACACTATAAAGTTTCGAGCTCGAATCCCGCGAACAAAATCAATTAACACTATGCGAAACCTTTTCCCGTATGGCTAAGACTCCACAGGCCTAATCATCCGAACGTCCGAAAAGAAAGTTGACTCCGTGCTCCGGAAAGCACGTTACTCCGCTGGTATGGTGGCCGGGACCAGTCCCTGGCAGCTCAATGATTCCGACACCCAGACCCACGAAGCAAGTCAACCTCGAACCTCACAAGCTAAGTAGTAAATAAATAGAATAACCAGTAATCTTTTTTTTTTTTTAATATCAACCCCCATTAATTTAAATTCCTGAATAAAAGAAACTTAACACGTACCCTATAACAAAATTCTCACTTTCCATTTCACGAACAGCTAATTGTGACCGTACAGTCACTTTTCTTATAACTAATCCGACTATTTTACTTTATTTTTTATTAATTTTACTATGTTTCCTAATTATTCGCGTTAATTATTTTTAATTTTATTTACTTTTCTAAACAATAAAGTTTTTGGTAAATAATTTTAAGAAATTAACGTTCAGGCTGTATAACTCAGTACTTTTTGCCTTTCCTTTCCCTTTAGAAAAATTGAATGAAAGCAAAAAAAAGTAATTTGTTTGTTTTGTTCTCATTTTAGAGATTAGATACCTACAAAGAAAATCCACAATTTCGCCACATTTAAGAAGGTGAGTTTATTTAAATAATAATAACAAAATGCAGAACTACGTTTTCTATTAAGAAATCACTTGTTCAAAGTTTCAATAACCTTAAAAAGTTTACATTGGAAAACTGCTATGAACCGACATAGAAGTTTCAAGTAAAACCCTTCTGTTTCTCTTGTTTAAGATATAAACTGAAGCTTTCAGATAATCCCCATCACTTTTAAAATGCTACTAGCTAAATATTAACCCACTTTTAAACCCTTTTTTTTTTCAGATAAAAACAATGCAATGAAACCAAAATAATACTATAAGAAGAATGTCCAGAACCGGCGGTCAACCAAGCCCAAAGAACCCCCTCAAACATGGCTTTCCTTCAAGAAGAATAAACTATTATGTGAATTAAAAATATAAATGCCATTGGAACAAATTGTGATAGTAAAGTGCTAATAAATTATTGTGAAAATTGTACATAACATACTCATCTGTGAAAGTGAATGTCACTGTTTGTTATTTACTTTATTACTATTATTTTCTTCTGTGAAAGTTTATTAATTAAAACTGGTAAGTAAGCAGTGTTTTTTGTTTCATTTGCTACTGCTTTTAGAAACTGAAAGTAAGCTAAAAAGCTAAATCTTTTGCAAGAAATTAAATTTCAAAATAAACTAGTTAAAATCTTTCTATGTACAGAAAAATGATTCTATGTAAATTATATGAAAGTTTCATAATAGACAGATTAAACTCAAATACCTCAGAATAAAAATATTGTCAATAAGTCAGAAAGAGAAACAGAATTGATATTGAACTAATAAGATTCTAATAAGTTAACAGATAAGATCCTAGTGCTAAGCACCAGACATAATAATGAATAGTAAAGAAACTCAATCATGAAATACTGGTTATCGCAACCCACTTGTTATCCAGGACTAAAGCACCAAACAGTCCAGGATATACTTAGCTAGAAAAATTAATGTTGGTGAACGACACCAAATAGACTGTTATCCTGGTCACGGCACCAAATTGTAACCCCCCCCCTCTATAAATAATTCTAACCGAAATATATTATTGAAACTGCTAGACGATCACGGCCAGTGAAACGAAAGTGGAAAGGACTCTACCTTATGAACCGCATACGAGTAACCCCGAATCTTTTAGTGAGAATTTTGTTAGACCTAGCTATGTAGATAACCCAGTATTAACCGCAATGACTTATAAGCTCCCCGGAGATGAATAAAATGTATGAAAATTGGTAAGTATAAAGGGTAAAGAATATAAAGTAAATAAGTAGGTACATAAGTAAATTCAGCTTGAAAGAGATAATAAGTAAATGAAAACTGTATTGTGTAAAGAAAAACTAATTTGATAAATTTACTTGATTATGAAAACTTATTATGGATAATGAAATTAAATATATTTTTTTAGAAATATCTAGTTGTTGAATTGGTGGTTCGCAAGCAAGAAAATAGGTAGGTACTCTGTATTTGTAAGTTGAAATGAAATTTATAAATCATACCCGGCGTCCGGAGAAAATGCATCAGTTGGTGCGTCTGGGAGGCTGCTTCCACTGCTTTCCTACTGTTCCTCCTTCAGCTCATCTTAGTTTACTATTCCTAGGAATACAGGAGTTACCACCTGTAAATTTAAATGAAGTAATATGATTTCGGTGCTACCATTGATTTACCAGAGTTGTGAGGGATAGAAAGTTCAGAGTGAAGGTTAGAAAATGTTGAATTGACAGTATACAAAATATAATACCAAGTAAGTTGTTAGTTGGTCACTATACCTACTTGAGTGCACTCAAGAGCAGTCTTCATGTCCTGTAGAAAATACACATTTTATAAAGATGATAGAAAATAGTGAGAGAATAGAGAGAGGGTGGATATTTGGAGAAATAAACTTAATTTAATAGAATAAATACTTGGAAGAAATAGAAAGGTTAGTCAAGGTAGACCAAAACCACACTACTTAGCTTTATTCTGCGTTGTAGATTCTCGTTGACTGCACTGCAAGCGCCCGGCGCGATAACCACACAAACGTCGGATGATACCTAGGTCTCCAAAGCGAATAGAGTTCTAAACTTTTCACGAAAACTTAAATAATGAAAAATTTTCTTTTTCAAACTAGGTATTCTTCAAGAAACAAGAAAGCGTCCTTTTTTTGAAATTCGAATACCTTTGTATTTTATTGCTTGCCCACTAAATAAAATGATCATAATAAGTACATAATAATTATAAATTAATAATAAAATTACATAAAATAAATTAAATAATTTCGGCATGATTTTATAATATTTATGTCTAATTAAATGTTTATTTACTATTAAATATAACTATAGTTGACGAAAATTACTTCCTGTTCGAAACAAGAATACGGTAGTGAATATTTGTATGTCCATGAACGCCATCTATCGTCAAATTGTAGAAGCTTTGCCCTAACTAGTGGAGATAACTTCTCCCTACTAATATCCTACTTTTATTTAGAAAATTGAATGTATTACTTTGAATCTATAATTCATATTTTAATTATATTGTAAAAGACTGAATAACAGAGTTAATTTGTTAGGTAATTAATTATGGAACGATCCTTTTAGACTTTTCCTTGAGACAAATTGTGAAATTTCAATGATTATTGCATAGAATTATTTCTAAGCATTACTTTAGACTTCTTGTCTTAAGTAAGGATAAAGAACTTTAATATATAAGTTTATCAAAGATCCAGCATTTAGGTATCTTTAGCATGTTCTTGTTGAATTAATATATTCAGGCTTAACTATAATTTTAGTTAGGCTCTCAATAAATAATAAAATCTATTTCCTTTAAATGCTTAGATTTATACAAAGCCCAGAATGATTCCTATTTACCATCCTGCCAAGCTCCATGTACTTGATCTGGTAAGAAGATTAGTTTGACTTTGTTTTTAGCACAAACTGAATGATTATTTAATCTGAAAGTAGGTAGAAGTTCCAATCCGCATGGTATGGATGCTTACTACAGGAGTGCTATTGCTTTTCCTCAGTCAGACTATAATATCATCAAGTATTTTATACTCTCGAAGATAAATTATTATGAACTATTATTTACTTATGTAAATTAAGCACATAGAAGCCTGATCAGTCAGATAGAACAACAATCATTTGGACTTATTATTCTCAAAGATCATTACATTAAAATTGATTATTTACTTTTGCATCTATAAGTCTCAAGAAAGATTCTTGGCAGAAACAGTTTATATAAATTATATAAATATCTTCATAAAGACTTTCAACTAATATGCATGTAATTAATTTATAACGTAATTTTTATAAAATATTTGTGAAATCTGTACGGGACCCCTGTTGGTACCGTTACAGACCGAAAGGGGCGCGCGGCAGCAGCGGAGGCTGTGGTTTACTGTCGCATGTCACATCGCAAGACGCGACAGGCATCGTCCTATAGAAATAGAACGCGAATAGGCGATCATCACGTGACTCAGCGATGATGCGACCATTGCGCATTTGGGATTAGATGAGCGAGTGTGAGATGTCCCCACATTTTTGTAATTATTAAAACTAGACTATTTAAGCATATTTTTAAAAAGAGGTACATAAGGTGGATGAAGTTTCTTCGGCGCGCTCTTCTCTACAGCTGCGCACACATTGCGCAAACCCGCCAGTTATGTTCAAACTGATATCGCATCGCCTCTTTTAGATTGTTTGATTTCTTTTTATTGCTTACACTAGAGACGAGAGCTAGTCTTGGTTTGAGCAAAGCTTTTTAGCTTCTTATTACTACGTCATTAAGTGTTCTGAGGAAGCCAATAATAAATTTAAAAAAAATGAGTTTGAATTTAAGTTAGAAATAAGAAAACAATGGAGTTAAGGAAATAAAAAAAATAAGTGGAAAATGACATTAAACAAAATATAAATTCTAAGTAGTAAAGTAAATTTTAATGCATATTTTAACAAGACGGCATGTTACAGTAAAACTTTCAGTAATGTAAAACTAACTACGGAATGTGCATTTTCCCTCTATCTACTTGAGTAACGAGTTGAAACTTTCGTTCGTTTTTCTAAGAAATGTAATGTAAAAGCGGAAGCAAACTTATCTGGCAGTTGGAGGTGGTAGGTGACAGTTATAAATCGCTTTCTAGACGCTAGCAAGAGAGAGGACTATGAATAAATGGTATCAAGCACTTCGAGTAAAATAATGTGGACAAAGGTCTATAGTAGTTATTGCACCTGTCAGATAAAGGCATGCATTTTAAAAGCACTTTATAAATAATCAAATTTCATTTAAAATTAATAGTACGCACTATTTTGCGATACAATAAAAAGATAATTTAAAAAATATATAAAACCGCCTTCAAGGTCCTAACCTACACTAAAAAGTTACAAATAAAATATAAATCTAGCTGAAAGCATATCAATTTAATATGGCTATTAATATTCCTTATTTACATAAATTGTAACATCATATAAACATGTGTAGACATTGTTATACACTTCACCTTGGAGTCGGTGCCAGTTGAGGCTAGCTATTTAATCGGAACCACATCTGATCTCAAAAGTTCAGATCGTTGAATATAAAAAATATAAAGAACGCGGTCAGAGTACTAGATACTGAGCCCACTATAGATGACTGCTTGCAGTAGAAGTCTTTTGGTCGAAATGATGGTGATTAGCTGGCACCGACTCCAAGATAAAGTGTATAACAATGTCTACACATGTTTATATGATGTTACAATTTATGTAAATAAGGAATATTAATAGCCATATTAAATTGATATGCTTTCAGCTAGATTTATATTTTATTTGTAACTTTTTAGTGTAGGTTAGGACCTTGAAGGTGGTTTTATATATTTTTTAAATTATCTTTTTATTTTACCCTTTTTAGTGGAAATTTACCATGACAAGTTAGGTACTCACAAAACTTAATTTGTTTTGTTTAGTACATAATTAAATGCAGATTTTCTCACTATGTTTCCTTTACAGTCTTACGTTTGATTTTTAAATTCTAAATCATTGCTATACTTGATTGGACTTTAAACTAAGTTTTCCGAATGGCGAACAACTGACCAACTACGATACCGACGACGACGCTCGCCCGTTTAGTCCACGGAAAAAATCTTAAGTTGTTATCTTCACTTGGGGTTTTCAAATCTTTAATCTATGACTAGTTTACAGAATATATGAACCAAAACCGCATAGTTCTTGTTATTTCAATTAAATAACAAAAGCAACGCAATGAGTGTGCTGTTGTTATTACTGGCACGGTTTTGACTGTATTTTTATTTGTCTGTCCCCATGCCTCTCTAGGTAGTTCGCTGCTCTCTAGGAAATAAAAGATATACCTAATATATGTATGGAAAAGCAAAAAGACAAAATACTAAATGCCCAAAGAAGTAACCAATTCCCAATATTATTGCAAGTTGCAAGTTGATCACCATTGTATATGAGAAGTTCGATAAATAAGTCCAGTAGCCATGTGATAAAATGTACGTAAATAATCGATAAATATACGTTACGCTTCATACCACATCACATCACTATTTTCAAATTCAGTAACCATTAAGTTTCTTGTTTTTTACATGCCAAATAAAGACAAATAAATGTCATACTTTATTGATATTTTGTTTTTACTTGGGCATGTCATAACATGAATGTCTCTATCTTTTTCTAACGTACCGTATTCAAAGATGTGTGATAGAGACTGATAGAGTTAAAAAACAAACACCGTCTCCCGCTTCCCCCTACCCTCCCACCCCTCTGAGCGGCCGCATTGGTTTCGATACAAAATAGGCATGATACTCCATCTGGGCGCGTAAATTTTTTTCTTCCTTCATGGTTTTAGTCTTCTACTCCGCCATGAGATATAATCCAAATTAATATGAAACCATTTTGAGTACAACTTCTATCTATAAAACAAAAAAATATTGAAATCGATTGATAAGAAGCCGAGATATTGCCAAAATAATTTACCGATCGGGTATAATAACGGCATCGTCAATTGAGGAGTTATTTCCTCATATCTTCAAATTTAATCATCCGATCTTAGCGAAATTTTTATGGGACCACCCTGCAAGTAAACTTGGTCGATTAAAAAAAGAATTTTGAAAGTCGGTTCACAATTGGCGGAGATATCTTATAACAAACACACAAAAAAAAAAAAACATACGCGTCGAATTGAGAACCTCCTCCTTTTTTGAAGTCGGTTAAAAATATTACAAGTTTATTTAAACTATAATTTTATTTTAATCAATATTGCCTCTTGCCACCCCCTTGAGGTTTATAAAATAAAAAAATAGAGGACCCTATCCTATGAGTCCTTCTCTTCTACACTGCTTTTTTATTAAGTACTGGAACTTTTCTCACTAAACTATACAGTACAGGCACAGAAGAAAATAATAGTACTAACCCGTAATAATAGTACTAAACTTCATCGCTTGTTACATTGAACGAAATGAGCTCTTAATAATATACGAAGGTACGAAGCCATCTAACTTTGAAACGGCTCCAAAGTCTCGGTGAGTTGTTACGACGACGACGCTGCGAAATAGCATCGTCGTTAACGGCTCTTGTATTATGTCCCCACCGAAGGGCTCGAGCCTACCCTGAGAATCAGGGCGAACAGGTCTTAGTCGACCACGCTGGCTCAGTGCGGGTTGGTCAACTTCTCACACAACCTTTGAATTGCAGGTTTCCTCACGACGTTTTTCTTCACCGTAGAGCCCCTCAGGCGTCGTCTCCTTCACGATGTTTTTCAACGCGCTAGGCCGAGGTCCAAGGCTCCCTTGAGCCGCCCCTAGACGCGTTGGTACATGACTACTGTGGGGTAGAGACATCCGCTACCCCGCAAGTCCGGTGAAGCTTGATTCGTCTTACTTTTTCGACACAAGCTTAACTCAATTTAAAAATTCCTTTACCGTGATAGCGTCGAATAAACGTACATAGAAATTCTAAAATCTAAAACGAGTAGAAACACAACTAAACTAAATGGCATAGATGATAGCAATAGATAGTAGTTACTATTAAATTATAATCGAAGCGAAAAATTAAGATCATAGTAGGAGATAGTAGTTAGTTAACGATACAAGTTTAATGTAAAAAATCATAAATAAGAACACGTTCAATGTGCGCTCAACCAATGAAATGGGTAAAATAATCGCATTTATGAATCATAACATAATATTAATCAGCTTTGGGTAGCTCATACGGTTTAGGTTTGTTTATTTCATTTATTATTTACCTCATTCTTAATTACTAGGAAAAATAATAATAACAGTAAAACCATAATGTTGTATGATTTATTTGCCAGATAAATAATTTGTGTATGAAGTGATGTTGACCGAATGGGAAAAAATGAATTATTTTTTTCTTTGCGACTTATTTTACCAAATTCACATTATAGCAAACTTTTTCTAACAGTTTCGTTATTGTAAAATGCCCTTAAGTTTTTATAATAAGTAATTCCATTTTTCATACAAAAATACGCTTATAAAGAACTAACTTACTGCCCCGCGGGTTAGCCGGCGTTAACAGTTTTTCCGTAAGGATGAGGTATTTTCCCACGGTAAAAGGTAGCACATGTCGTTCCCCAAAGTCTATTCTATCTCTGTAACAAGTTTCATCAGAATCGGTTCTCTGGATTTGGCGAGAAAGCGGTCAAAACAGACAAAGTTACTTTCGCATTTATAATAATAATAGTAGGGATAGGGATAAATATTTTTATGGAATTTTCAAAATGACAGATTTTACCAGTGCATGTTTAAATAATTAGTTCAAATCATAATGATGTTACTGTCCAGTAATGGTATTGCAAATATTAGTTATGTTTTCCTTTTTCCTTGAGAGTGCATCATTTTAGTTAGTCCTTAACCACGTACGTGTACGCGTAATGATATTGGTTATTATGAAGTTGGTTATTTAAATAATTTTATTATTTTGCAAGTTAAAATGTAATTAATCTGTCTATTCAAATATGGAGGTGAATTTGAAAATGATTGTTTTGTGCGTTATTTTGCTTTCTGTTTATTCAGTTACAGGTGAGTAACAGTGAGTAAAATTTCAAGTCAATCAGTCTAGTAGTTTCGGTTGAGTAGTTAAACTCGCACTTGACCGCTTTTGTTTCATAGTTATTCGTGTTGTCATTATGGATAGAAATGTTATTTTTTAAATAAATGATAAATGAAATTTTGCCGGGCCCCTCAGTGTGAACCGTAAAGTTGTTAAATTAAACCACTCTGCAAAATAAGTGTTACGTTTTCATACTTTCAGCTAGTCGAAATACACCGAAGTTAACACTAACAGTGGAAAATGAGACATTGTCTAATGGTGAAGATGGTAAAATTTTAAACTTTGATGGAAAAGAAACACATCTTTATATATTTCATTGCCATTTAACCGAACCACTGAATGGTACCTTCAAGTGGTATTTTACGAAAGGTAAGTAAATGAAGTCAGTTCTAGTTCTAGGTATCGGTTTTAAGTTTATGACCGACCTCACTAACCTTTCCGGAGTACCATGAGGTTTCACGAGTGATGTGACATAGTTATGTCGTGTTAGTACTCTCATCCTAATACGAGTGAAGGGGTAACAGTAACAAAACCGTGTGGTTACCTATGCTAGACATTTCTGGGTTACATACAGCAATAAATTTTGGAGCATAGGAACTCTAGTACCTAAGCCACGTTTATGGCAAAAATCATGTGAGCTATTATAAAAAGATGTTACTGATGAAACAATATTGTTTTTTTTTCTTTCAGGCGGCTACAATACGTATCGGCCTGCTCCTAGATCAAGCAAGCAAGGATCATCTTATAAAAAATACTTGTCGCCATCAGAATCAGAAGACTTCACTAAACTTTATTGCGTGTTCCAGTACTTCCGAACTAAATGTGATTTACCGAAGGAAATTGAATCTGATGAAATTCATTTGAATTCAATTTGGGATAAAGGACGTAAGTGTTTGTATTAATTTATTTAATTTGCAGTTGTATTAGTTCATCTGTTTATTTTCGATTATTTTCATCGTTTTGACGTTAATCTTTCTAATACCTGTAACTACGAGATAATTCGATAAAACCCTTTTTTTGTAACTTTTCATCATGAAGCATTTGGGGAAAATTTACTTATCTACAGTATTTGCCAAGTTTTAAGTCATAAAACCAAAAGATTGCGATTATTTCAGCGTTTTGAATATAATATCGAGGGGTGCCTGGTAAAACCCGATAAGTGCTCAAAATGTGATTCTGAGATAATCGAAGTTAAAGTTTTGATGCCGATTTACCATACTTAAATCTTGTAAAAAGTAGAGTAAAAGTAAGTAATAAATTGCAAAATATATTCTTAAATCAAGTTTGATTAATTACAACTTCAAATTGTATTTACTTTTCCTATAAAAAATGTTTATTTTGAGTAAGGTGCATACTTAAAGGGTTTTAGAACGGAAACAAAACCAGTTTTTAGGACTTATACTTGATATTTTTCTTTGAAAAACATCTTCCATCATCATCATTACTTACTTAAAATTATCAAAAAAAGAAATAATTGTAATCGTCATCATCAGTATCCAGCGCAGTTTCATTATTATCGTTTTTAAGCTTTAAATCCAGCGGTGAAGTTCTTCCGGGATGATCTGTTTCGCGCACATAGCTTATAAATGTAGCTTTTAGCGACACTTATTGAGAGCTGACTACAGTATAAAGGTTCCAGTCCTTGAAGCAACTTAAAATTAACAGAAGGTAGGTTTAATTATCGTTTCGGGTTTCAGGTGTGATTCTGAGACCTATAGGGCCTGCGCCCGTTACACCTTTCGGCATTCAGGAAACTTTCTGCTCCAACAGCCATTGGTTCTACGTGCAATGTGTCTCGCCTACTGTCACTTAAGTTTAGCAGCTCTTTTGGCTATGTCGGTTACTTTAGTTTGTCTGCGGATCTTAATAATTCCTAACTCGATCGCGCAGGGAACCTCCAAGCACAGCCCTCTCCATTGCTCTCTGAGCAACTTTGGGCCTTCTTAAGAGGCTCATTGTTAACGATCACGTCTCGGATCTGTTTCGAAGTCATGACTGGCATGGCAACACACATTGTTCAAAGACCTTTGACTTGAGCTGCAGTATTTGGGTTGAAAACATGATGGCAGCTTTCCGAACGCTTTCCAGCTGAATGCTGAATGCTTTTTTGGAGTGGTCATTGGTAACCACTATTAGTAGTAAGTAGTTTCTACTTAGGTACATGGGCGTTCGACATTACTTTTGTTTTCCCCATGTTCATCTTCAGAAGACTATTGAGTTCATCGAGCATTGTGTCCAAGTCTTCTAAGGTCTTAGCCATGAGAATAATATGTCGGCAAACTCAAGGTGAGATATGTATCCACCATCAATGTTGATAGTATCAACATTAATGCCTCTTCCAATCCAGAAGCTTTAAGATAGAGAATTTATCGGTGAAAAGTAATTGGAGAAATAACTTCTTCCTGTCTCACACCCCGCTGCAGCTACATTGGTCTGAAGGTCTGATCCTGGAGTTAAACAGGTATGGAAGCATTCTCATACAAACACCTCGATATACCGGTAGTCAATTTGGTACCTCTGAAGAGATTCCAGCACTGCTCAGATTTCTATTGAACCGAAAGCCTTCTGTAGTCCACGAACGCCATGAATAATGTCTGGTTATGAACATTCTTAGATTTTCGCGGTTTTTAACTGCACTTTTTGCTGCTTCGATGTAACTCGGTCGAAATATCGGTAAGCTCAATTTAAAACGAAATCGTGGAGAAAAACCCGTGAAAATGTGTGTTAATGTCTGGTTATTCTTCAGTGTTCTGTATAACCTTCTGGAGCGTGTAGTGGTTTATTTTAATGTAGCCCTTTGGGAAACTGGCTTGTTCTTGAGGCTGGAAGTTGTCAAACCTGCGATTCGTGAGTACACTCGGAAACAATTTGTAGACATGACTTGGAAGTGAGATGGGTCTATAATTCTTTAGAAGGGTTTATCGCCCTTTTTAATAAAGAAGACCACATATCTGTGTCATGCCTACGGCTTTGTACCTTCAAAGATGACAGAGTTATACAGTTTCTGAAGTACTTCCAAAACCGGTATACCACCTGCCTTCAGAAGCTCAGCAGCTTTTCTGACATCGCCCGAGGTCTTGTTGTTTTAAAACTTTGAGAGCGATTCTAAACTCGTATCCGTGATGTCTTCAGTATAGTGTCGGATTAGCTCACCTCTGGCGTCAGTTGCAGTTTGAATACTGACAGGTGTTCGTGTTGTCGTGTACAGCTGTCCATAGAATACCTTTATTTCTTCCTGTAGCTCAAGCTCACATATCACAGTTCGTTACGCTCAATTACTTCCTTAATACGATCCGTCTATTAAGATCTGTCAGCATTATCTGGGACAAAAGAACCATCCTCCATCTTCCATAACCCTGAGGATAGAGTAAGAAATATTTTTGTTTTCATTAATTGTACGACGGGTCTTTAAAAACTTGGATCCTGTTATACGGACAGCTTTCACGAACCAATCATTGTAATCGTGCACACCTACTCCTTTTGCTTGGCTTTCAAATCGTTTTCGCAGCTCAGGATGGGTTTTCAGGGTTCTGAGTTTGAATTAACAACGAACGGTGCGTATTTCATCATTTTTATTTGTTTTTAGTCAACATGACAGTTACGGATATTAAAAAAACTGAATTTATGAAACTCAAGAATAATATTTACCTGGTTTTGCATCTTATAAAATTAGTGGTGTTGATAAGTAAATATATTTGCTAAAACCCAATAACAAGTCATAACTCTACTGTTTGTGAAAAAAATACAATATTTGTATTTATAACTCACTTTAATGGGTTTTACCTCTATGAATGGATGTTATTGTTTTGTAAATACTACTTTCAAAAAGCCCATAACAAGTAATAGTTGATTCTGCTAGAAAATATTTCATTAATTTTGACGTATAACACACTTTAAAGTATTCTTCTTCTCATAAGTCCATAAAAAGGGTATAAGATATTGGGTTTTGACATAACGATTAAAGCCTTACACTTTAAATATCGATTACTGGACTACACCATTAGAAAGAGCTCGAAAAGTACTCTATGGTAGTATAAATAACTCATTTTGCCAAAGTGGGGTACTTATCGGGTTTTCACAGGCGACCCTCGATATATTTTACCTTCAAATGACCTTTTTGGACATTCTGCTTGTAGGCCAGTCGACAGGTGGTTTCAGATAAAAAGGTCGGAATTTAATGAAACTTGGAGATGTTGTTCAGGGATGGTTAATTAACATTTTGTCAAGTTTTGGACCTCGACGACCCTGTGCAAAAAGAGGAGGGGGGGGAGAACTGCAAAAATCTCGACCTTTCGTCAGTTTTTCGTCAATTACCTTTTTTCCTTACATCCTACGACAAAAGCGTTCAGAAACATTTTGTAGTACGTGAAATTATCTACAATTTGAGTACTCACATATGTCTGTATGTGAATTCCTTACTGAGATATGGCGCTTCGCAGAAAATATTTTTTATTAACAAAATTAAGGTTTTGACAAAGTTTACACTAGAGGCAACAGAGATATATTGTTGAAAGGTCTCTCATACATAGTAGGTACGCATTTGTACTCATTACAGTTCCTGTCGAGATTTTTTAGCCGTTGGTTCTGCTTCTAATTGCTCGTCGTCCTCCTGCACAATCAGGCTGTTAAGGACGTCCTCGCCGTCGTCGTATTCGTCGATTATGTCTGACGAGTCCTCCTCGTTCAAATCAGTTGCAGGGGCGTTTTCGCAGGAGTGGCCTGTGCAGTAGTTGCACATAGCTGAGCATCTAAGACCTGCTTTCTTGCAGCTGCAAGCTCCGGTGCTACAGCCTTTGCTGCACTTGCAGGAAACAATTTGGAGGATGTTATCTGGCGCAGCATTTTTCGTTGTGGGGATTGGTAGTACCCCTCGCGTGGTTAGGCTCCAGCCCCAAACTGATGGGCGAAGTTCATTACCTAACCACGCTTGTACTTGCTGGTAAGTGCGGAGGGAGTGGTAATTGGCAGCGTCCCTTGTCGGTGGTAGGCGGGCTAGTTTCAATTTAGCCTTCGTCACTGATCGTGTAAATAATCGGTACCGCAAGTCGTCAAGGTTGTCATTGTCAATATTGCCTCCATAAACTACTACCAGGAACTTTTCTCCAGCGTCCTTGATTTGCTGAGGAGTAGCGTTTGATGTAAGAAAAAATAATAATAATAATAATTTCGGAAAAAAATATTTTCTGCGAAGCGCCATATCTCAGTAAGGAATTGACATACAGACATATGTGAGTACTCAAATTGTAGATAATTTCACGTACTACAAAATATTTTTGAACGCTTTTATCGTAGGATGTAAGGAAAAAAGGTAATTGACGAAAAACTGACGAAAGGTCGAGATTTTTGCAGTTCTCCCCCCCCTCCTCTTTTTGCACAGGGTCGTCGAGGTCCAAAACTTGACAAAATGTTAATTAACCATCCCTGAACAACATCTCCAAGTTTCATTAAATTCCGACCTTTTTCTACCCAACTCCACTTTTTGCGACTTGTCGACCGGACTATTGATCCATATAAGGCAAATAAGCTAAGTCCAATGCTGAAACTTTGAATACATTTGACGGACTTCTTCTATAAATAAATCCCTATCCCTACCCTACCTAGTACTATTATTTATTCTGTGTCCCTACTTATTTATAAATGCGAAAGTAACTCTGTCTGTCTGTCTGTTACGCTTTCACGCCGAAACCACTGAACCGATTTTGATGAAACTTGGTACGGAGATAGAATAGACTTTGGGGACGGACATAGGCTACTTTATACTGCGGGAGAATACCTCATTTCCACGGGAAAGACTGTAAGCGCGGGCTGAGCCGTGGTACGGAAACTTGGTATCTTTTTACTAATCTGACCTTGGAGAATGATTGAATAATTAGACCTTGGAGATGGATATAAGCTACCTTTTAGCGCGGGAAGATGCCTTATTCCCAGCACATGTTGGACATTTGCAGAAACGAAATTCGCCCCTACCTCTACGGAATACGGGCGCTCTCAAGGTCTACATGTCAAGCTGCACGTGCTGGCTACAGTACCATTATGTCGCAGAGATACTGCCAAACCCGTCACATTTTAATTTTACCTAGTAAAATAACAAATTCATCTACATTGCTTAAATAACAAAAAAGTAAACTTTTTAAATACGAGCAAAAATAATCAAGAGGATTTTTTTTTCTATGTACGCTCTTATTTACTCAAGGTCACGTTATTCTTAGGTTCTTCGTATTGTTACGAACTTGCTAGAACGTTCGAGAGATCGCTACTCAAATTCGATATAAGTACATCTATACAACTATAAAGGATGGGAAATTCCAATTGCGTCAACAGGGGGATCACGGTGCAAACGAAGATGGACTTTCTGTCAACGCCGCAAGGCACAAAATCACCTAAGCAAGCCACTTGTTTACTCGAATTTGGTGACCTCGCGCGCCCATATTGTTCTGTGACAAGTATTGTCTGAGAACAAAGGAAATGTTCTAGTAATTTCCCGATTACGTGATTACAATGGGATTACTCCAGAAATCAAGCATCGCGTAAACAACCCATTGTTTCGTGGGGGTATATAAACGCCCGAGACGACGGCCAACGCCAGTTCATTTCTGAGCTACCGAAGCGATCTTAACAAGCGATCTACAAGCGATCAGTGGAAGAAACCTGCGACTAAAGCGACACCTACGGACTACGAGTGACCCTGTGATTTGGCTACAACGTGATTGGAGTGACCAGTTGAAGATACCTGTGAACTCAGCGTGACCAACGGACTACGAGCGCTTCTACGATTTGGCTACAGTTGTGATTGGATCTGCGACCTGTTTATCGTCGAATAAATTCTCAAATCAAGTTATTCGGCTTTTCTTACAAATCCCGAACCCCACGTCCGTAACAGTATGTTAACTTTTTTTCCAGATCCCAAAAAGCATGACAAGAGTATGCCTATAAAATTGAAGGTTGAGAAAAATAAAAATCAGAGTAACGTGTTTCATGTAACATGTTATCGAACAGGCGAAAAAGCATACATTTTGGAGATTTATAAAATTACTGGTAGGTAAATATTTTACTTGTGGTATCTATATAATTTTGAACCTTTGGTACCTTTAGATAATAGTATTATAATTTTATGAATACCTATACCTATACGTCTGTTTAAGTCCGTTTAAACTAAATTGCTGTGTTTTGATTTTAATATTTGGACAGAAACCTAGTTTATTCTTGACAGCCTCGTAGCCTAGTTGGTAGTACGTCTGCCTACGAAGCACAAGGTCGCGGGTTCGAATCCCGCCCAGGGCAAACATTCGTGTGATGAGCACTTGTGTTTGCCTTGTGTCTGGATGTTGTACATTTATATATGTATGTATATCAGCTGTCTGACACCCATAGTACAGATGGCCGTGTAGTCTGTGTAATTATTCATCGAAAACCTTATTTTATCTTGTGATTGAATACCGGTGGGGACTCGTCGAACAAATATCACTTTGTGAGACTTTCCTCAGTTTGGTTAGGACATTGCCGGCTCGAAAAGAAAAGTGATTCCGTGCTTCGGAAGGCACATTAAGCCGTTGGGTCCCGTCTACCATCTAAAAATTTAGTCGTTATAGGACGGAAGCTTAAGACAGTGGTTCTATGATTCCGACACCAGGGTTTTTGAGGTAGGTTAACCTTGAAACCCACACGATAAGCAAGCAAGCATTTGCTAATCTCTATACAGTGTCCCTATGCATACGCGCGACTGAAAACGCGCGTTTGTATTGCTGCAAAAAGAAGTAGTTATAAAAAACCTCGATAACCGCCCGTATATCCAGACTGAGGGGTTCGAGCCTAACCTAAATCAGGAGGCTTAAGTCGACATCGCTGCGGGTAGGCACACAACTTTCGAATTTCTACCGGCACTCAACAGAGGTTTTTTTTTTTTAATTGACCTATGCCTGTGTCGAAAAGGCACGACCAATCAAGCTTCACCGGACTTGAATGCTCACCAGAGGGGCTTCTCTTGATGGAGATTCCGATCCGCCGACATTAAAATCGGGCGTTTCGTACATTCTAATGCCACACTAGCGCCACCGTGGTTTCATATTGGGCGGATATGAATGGAAATCGGACATTTCTCAACTCTTGGCGGGCAGGTTTTCAAGAATAGCGGTCTAGTTTGGGGTCAAATGGTCGTGAGTGAGATGTCCCCACGTTTATTTATTTATTTTATTTATAATTCTAACACAGATAATTTGGCAACCTGGGTGAATGACTCAAGAGATGCTATCGCCGAAGGTTACGTTGCGGTATTTGATAATAATACTAGCGTGTTTTGCCGAGGTATTGAATGGAATTTAACGAGATTGGATGGAAGTGACAACTTTTACCGCACAAACTACACGCACTTACCAATCTACGGCAAAGGTAAAGTAATTATTAATAACATTTAAAAAAAAAGATAAAAATCCGCGCCATAATACTGTTACTTGATCCTTTCAACAACTAAAAAAGAGCTGTTTGGGTAAAGATATTTTCTTGGAACATTAGCTAAAAACACACTCGATTGTGACACCTTGCAAACAAAAAGAATCCGTTTACGAGCTAAACAGACGGACAGACAGACACACACGACAAACTTACAACGTCCCTATTTTTCGTCCTGGGTTAAACAATAATTTCAAATAAATAAAAAAAGTTATTAAAAATTGTAAAGAGCTGAAGACATACGGTGTTCAATCAAGCAATACTCGTTCCTTTCTTTTACTTTTGTTAGTAACCTTTTCATTTCAACTCATTTTAATCGACATGAGACCAAACCAGGTACAGAAGTATTGGAGGGTGAAAGTGGCGGCTGAGCAGATACTGAAAAAACATGCTCAGTAAAAGGATAAGGATTTACAGCTACAATCCTAAATAAACTCTATTAGGAAACGACACTTCCGTACAAAATAATCATTTTACAGACCCCACACTGGCGTTTTTGAAGCGTCTTTCGAGCGCTGCGTTTTTTGGATCACAACATTTTTTCCGAACACAACTTTCCTGCGAGTAGAATACGGAATCTCGACGTACAAAATGTCGATTAGTGCCAGTATGATGGCACACGACTGCGATGCACGTTACTGCGAAAAATCATCATTGCGAAGATACTTGAATTTCTTATGATTGCATGTGCGACAGCCAACGCTGCTGGCGTCACGACGATGACGCTAGAAAGTCGCTCGAAAGACGCTAGTGTGGAGAATTTGTAAATTAGACAGTTTGTATTGCAATTTTTTTGAATTAATTTTTTCATTTCCGGAAAAAGTTTATTTTTGAAAGAACGATCAAATTCACTTAGGTACTTAAAATATCCTTTCAGTAATTGTGTTGTACACTCCCGTATAGTGAATCGTATTGTTAAAAGCTTTTATTTAACTTGCAGTTTATGTAATACCTGTCTCAAGTAAGACTGCGCACGATTACTAAGTTTGTTTGCGGTTGATGAACTCCTTTTATAAAACATTGTGGTCGTAGAGCAAAAACAACTTTGCACAACAAAGTTATTTTTGTCGCTTCGACTGTCTAATTTGCTTTCGCACTGTTTGGAACCGCTGCGCTCTTGGCTGCAAATAAACTTGGTAATCGTGCGCACTCACTTGAGACAGGTCATAAGTCTTTACTTTTTCAGTTTCAGTTACTAACCAAGACCATGGTTATCAAAAAACAAAAGAGCAAATCTGCGAAAAGAAACCTGAAAAAACTGTTGAAAACAAGGCACCTCTTGGTAAGAAAGTTTTGACAACCGCTACATTTTAAACTAATTCATTAACGACCCCTATTCCTAGCCTAGTCGGCTGTGTGCTTGCCTTCGAAGCAAAGGGTCGCGAGTTCGAACCCCACCCAAAACAAACATTTGTGAGATGAGAATTTGTGTTTGAATGTTGTATACTTAGAGTATAAATAGAAAAATTTCGTTGTATATTTATTTAAGTATGTAATCCCTACTATCCCTACTATCTTAGTTATATTATAAATGCGAAAGTATCTCTGTCCGTCTGTCTGTCTTTTTGGACCGCTCTTTCACGCTAAAACCACAGAACCGATTTGAATGAATATGGCTACATTTTACCGCGGAAAAATACCTCGTTATTACGGGATTTTTTTATCACAATACTTTCAGCACGAAAATTTAAAAACATGGATGAACAGGTGTTCCTTTCACATTTATTACAGTTGTTATGATTTTGTTTTTAAGTTGGTATTAACGTATAATATTATAATAATGTAAAGAAAGTTTCGTAATCTTTAATTAATTTACAGACAAAAATGAAATAAAAATAATAGTTGCTGCTTGTTCTTCTATAACTATATTGATTATATTATCAACTGTAGCATTCTGCATATGGAAAAAATGCAAGACTAAAGAAAATCATACAAAGGAGTCAAAAGTAAGAACTTTTATTTGATGTCTTTTTGTCGATTTTGGTACCCTCTAAGTATAAAAGTCTTTCACGATCATCATAACTGAAGTATAATTCAATTTTAATAATAATAGTATACCATCATCATCGTCATTTCAAACGAAAGTCGTTCACTGCTGGACAAAGGCCTCTCCCAAAGTTCTATATACATGAAGATCGGTCCTGCGCTGCCCGCATCCAGCGGCTTCCCGCGACCCTCACCAGATCGTCGCGTCGGTCCACTTTATGGGGGCCTGCCCACTCTACGGTTTTAATCACGCGGCCGCCATTCCAGATTATTTCAGCCCGTCGTCGTCGGTTCTACGCACAATATGCCTCGCCCAGTGCCACTTGTAGGTTTTTATTTAATTTGAAGAACCAGTGTTAACAACCAAGCTTATAATAATAATTAAGATTGCTTTAACATAACATAACTCTAATAAATACATTACAATTCCAGGTTCTTTATGCAGAATTAGAAATATCAGGGCAATCACAGGGTGTTATACCGCAAAGAGAAGAAACGCCATACGCTGAGATAGTAGGTGTTTTGTATCCAGCCAAGAAATTGAGACAGAAAACAGAAAACGTCACCGTCGAAGAATCACCCTATTCCGTTCCTTACTTTAATAATTATTCTATTCCTGTTAAGTAAACGTAAATTATGTAGAACGTCTAAAAATCTCCCCATCAAAATATTTGTGAATTTGGCCAGTGAAAAAACCTGTCTCAAGTAAGAGTGCGAACTATTACTAATTTATTTGCGATTTTTGTATATATACTCTTTTTTAATACATTGTAATCGCAAAAACAACTTTGCAATACGAAGGTATTTTTGTCTAATTTGCTTTCGCGCTGTTTGGAATGGTTACGCTCTTTACTGCAAATACACTTGGCAAACCTGATTCGTTAACTTAAAACAGTGATTGACTCCCTATAATTCCGTGTCATTTATTCAGACAAACAAAATCATCACGCAAAACATGATACAACGATATACCGCAGATGTGAAACCAAAAAGAGACGCAAATATTATTAAGTGACTTTATGAAATATGGATGGCACGCGCTGGCATCGATTTCCCGAAGGATCAGTATTCTGAAAGAGGCTCTTTTGTTTGGAAAATATCAACATCCGTCATAGTACCTTTAAATATACATATATATGAAGGATTTTAAGTGATTTGGACGCCAATAACTAAGTTACTGACGTTACTGAGTTTCTCTGTAAGAAAAGATTTATTGTTAGTTAAACTTACATGGCAGAATTACAAACAAAGTGCTTAGAAATGAAATATTACCTGTAAGAAAATTTATGTTATTAATCAATGTCGGTTCCTTATCACAAATTATAGTAAAACTTAAAACGTAAAAGGTTTCTACTAACAAAACTATTATAATGTATTTCAATTTCGGGTATTTTGGGCTCATGCATTTTAGGTCAAGGCTAATGCCTTGTTTGTTTTCTGATATTACAATATGTAACCGTGAATTTTGTAGAGAAAATGTCCAACCGCTTGTGCTAGCTTCTGTATACCATTGCTGTTAAAACTAAATAAACTAGAATTTTGAGACAAAGCCAAGATTTAATCAAAATTACCTTTGTCGAAAAGGGCGGGATGTTTAGTAAGGTTAATCTGAGATAGCGAGATGCTTTGCCCCATAATGATTGTTTGGGGAGCTTAAGCATGAAGCAGACTGCGTATTCATATAATAACTTCGGCTGGCTTACAAATAAACACCCATAAAACGCTGTACAAGAAAAATATATACTGAAAATGAAAGTATTTATTTATGATTGTTCTTAGATAGTTCGATATAAAAATAATTAGCAAATTGACATGCACAATTAAGAATAAAAATATATATATACCTCGATAAAAATCGCAGTTAATTATTTTACTTTGACTTTATCATTCTTTAGTTATCATCACAGATTTTAAAATAAATTAATAGTTTAAAAACACTAGAAAAACACGCTTTTATAAATGCACGTAAAAACAAAAAAGAAATTCAAAACAGCTATGATACGATTTTCCATCATGAAGTTCCAGTTTATATCTTTCGGCTCCATCATCAGTTCAGTTAGAAAGTACCATTATTGTTTTGTCACCAGAACTACATACAGCTGCCAATTTTCATTACGCTACGATACGACCCTTGGAAAATGGTTAAATAAGTTACCATTACCAACATACAGGTCGACCTAATAAAAGCGTGTTAAAAACACGTCAGACTTTAAAGTTCTGCTCAAACCAAGGCTGACTTTCGTCTTAAACAAATGAAGAAGAATATAAATCAATGAGTAATTTAGAGGTAATGCGATATTAGTTTCTATAAAACTGGCAGGTTAGCGTAATCTGGAGAAGAACCTGCTGAGGAAACTCCTTAGAATCATCGCATTTTAAAATGATATAAAGGGCTTTCCAGAGTGACACACAATGGGACGATTATACAGGAAAATCTAATCTTCTGGCACGCCATTGTCTGCTGCTATAGTCTGCGGAAGCGGGACGGAAGAAAGCCGTATCATCACCACGAAGATGATTAAATTGCCTTTTTTACTAAGTATTTTGTTGAC
Organism: Teleiodes luculella; assembly: GCA_948473455.1. Classification (NCBI taxonomy): domain Eukaryota; kingdom Metazoa; phylum Arthropoda; class Insecta; order Lepidoptera; family Gelechiidae; genus Teleiodes; species Teleiodes luculella. Next base: position 11,640,338 of record OX419591.1, on the reverse strand, counting down.
CTTTGTCGCGTAACTAAGAGAAACTGGCTAAAAAAGTTTCTACTTTATCTTAATATGTATATGAACAACCATTTTATTAGTTCAACATGGAAAATATTGAAATATCTCAAAGTTCAAAGTTCAATGAAAATGAAAAATGTTTTATTCGAAGTAAGATTTTACAAATCACTTTTCGACGTCAAATTATTATTTATTTTTAACTTTAGGATATTTACATCACTTAGTTAAGTCAGTTAATATTCTTTTGTGGCGAGTTCTCTCGACCGCGATCTCGAGCAATCCTGCTTACCTACATAAACTTCGAAATTCAAAAGATTTTCATCAGCCGAAAAACGTCCCCTGCTGGACAAAGGCCTCCCCCGAGGATCTCCGTAGTGAGCGGTCCTGCGCTGCTCGCATCCAGCGGCTTCCCTCGACTCTCACCAGATCGTCGGAAGATTTTATTAAACCATTGTTCAACGCCAAAACCAAAGACCAGAGCTAATCATTGCTTGCTGCTGGTGAAGAAAGGAACCTGAGACGAAGAGAGAATTTTTAACTATTTGGAATAGGTTTAGGTTCACCGTGAAATTTAACTGGTGTTACATAAACATCAGTCACGTGACCGGCCACTTTGTATGACAAGTTGAATTTTAATTTTGTGTTCAGTTTCATGAGTACTGCCACTATGTTGTGGATAAACAACCAGTTAAATTTCACGGTGTATTATATTATAGGCTAAGGTAATTTTGTGCCTTACCAGATGACGAAAAAAAAAGAAAATAATGCGTAAAAAGGACCTTATTTCCGTACATTTGGATGAGTAACTTTGTCTGATTCATTACGCTGAGTACGCTTTCTGAACGCCATTGAAAAGAAAAACGTCGTCGTAGCGGCAACAAAAAATTCATTGTTAAACATTTTGCGAGATCTGGAAATTGAGTGCTTTTCAATGTTAGAAGATTTTATTCGAAGAATGCTAAAAAAGTCGTATTAGTACTCGCATGGAGGTGGAGATACAATTTCTTTTCAGCTTCCTCCAGTATAAATTACTAATTGTTCGTTCTTATCATTGACGTTTCAGATATTTACCATCTTCCAGGAAGATTTTTAACGTAACAAAACTTTTTTCAAAATATCGTCTTTGAAAAAAGTCATAGTTGGGAATTTGTTTTCATATTAATTATTAAGTGCATTTAAATACATAGTAACCTGCTATATTATGCAGGTTGTCTAATACAGACACAAACACAACACTACCTACTCGTCAAAGATTCTTCATTCAAATACCTACATGCTAGATCGCTTTATAAAATTGTGTATAAATATATTAAGAGAAGAGTGTAATTTCAGTTAGAACGATAAGGGTGACGTGGTCATTGTATGACAAAACCCTTTCTTACAAATAACATAAAGATAAAAAAAAAAATACCTACATGCCATGTCAGAAGCCTATTGCTCAATTATTCTGACACCAGCAATAGGTAAGCAAGAGTTTAAGTATATAAAACTAAAAAAAAAACTATGAATGAACCAATAAAAAAAGTGTGTGTGTGGTGTGAGGGCCACTTTGCTTAAACTCAATGAAAATATGACCTTGATTTAGTGTGCATTGCAAAACAATTGTGCAGTTAATATCAAATTTTGTGCAACTCAATTGAGCGAGTTGTAAGCTGAAATGTTGGGCTCTCAATCCTCCAATGGAGGATTGAGAGCCCACCTCGTCGCCCTAGTGCTTGTTTGGACTATCGACCAAAATTTCTAAAATTAAGTTTAAATGCAGTTTTGTCAAGATTTAAATTTCAGTCCGGTTAGTTAAAGAAAATTTTAAACTTTTTTCTCTTAAAACAACAAAAACTTCATTTATATTTTATTTGTGACACGACACTGTAATAAAAATTATGTGCTTTTTTGGTCCTTGTCCTGTGTTTGTTTTAAATCCTACATCGTAAGAAACGTTAACTGCTTGAGTGGGCTTTGTCCACTCAATCGACCAATCATAGTCCGCGACGCCATGTCCGCCATTTTGTGTAAGTCGTCAGAGTGACTGGAGACATCACAGAAAACGCTTGGTCGGTCGTCGAAAACGATTAAAAAATCGTAATAGATTATTATTTTTCATGATTAAATTGTTTGACAGTGAAGTTCATGATGTCTAGAACATTTTCTAAAAAAATATATAATGGGAGACAGCCGCATTTTGAGCAGTAAGTACTTTTTAATTCACACTCGATTCCGTTTTGAATTAGAAACAGGGTGTAGTTTTTCAATGACTTTAAACAACCTCCAAGCCCGCGGCACTGTGAACGGGTGTTGATGAAGCCAAATAAAAAAAAGTGTTGTATTTTTTTTTTGGTATTTTTAGTATCTTAGGTATTAGTGCGTCAGCCGGGTGCCTAAGTACCTACCTCATCGAGTACCTCAATAGGCTATCTCTAGATCGTTAACCGACACTTAAGCACTAAAAAAAAAATGGTCTGCCAGAGCCGATCCTTCCGGTCATCGAAATTTTTGACGTATTTTTATTGTGGAACTTACCTCATAAAGTACCCGAATAAAAGTGGTGGCATCAGTTAACCATTGATTAATTATGTATAAAAAATTAGGGTCTGCCATTGCGCAGCCTGCCGGAAGTACTTAGCAGACCCCCTGAAATGTGCCCATCCGACACCCTTCACCTACCTCATCGAGTACCCCAATAGGCTATCTCTAGATCGCTAACCGACAATTAAACACTAAAAAAAATGGTTTGCCAGAGCCGATCCTGCCGGGTTATCGAAATTTTTGTCGTATTTTTTTTTTTTGTGGAACTTACCTCATAAAGTACCCGAATAAAAGTGGTCGCATCCAGTTAACCATTGATTAATATTATGTATAAAAAATTTGGTCTGCCATTGCGCAGCCTGCCGGAAGTAATTGGCAGACCCCCTGAAATGTGACCATCCGACACCCTTAACCTACCTCAAAAACTGTTTGACTTAATATTGTTCTTTGGTCTGCTGACTATATTCCCAACTACACGGTTAGTAAGACTGAAGTTAATATATCCCAGTAAATAAACATAAATTATGAAACACGGAAATCCCTAGCAAACGTTTTACCTAAAAGTTGGTGGGTTCAAAATAAATGTAATTTATAACCTCGAAACGAAAACATAAACTTTGCTCATTACTCTTACGAGATTTCGAAAACAATCTGTTACTGAAGATAAATTTAACTTTTAATACCAATATTGCGATGAATCTTGTCAAATACATTTTGCGCTGCGATTTTTTCTTCATAGCTGTTTCTACTTTCATGTACACAAAATCACATACAATAGAGCAGCGACCTTAGAGTAGGTATAAATAGAAAAAATTCTTAGCGACATATGTTTTGACCACATTCTGAAGATGAAACACGAAAAAAAATATTTTTAATTGAATTAGTATAGGTAAGTATTTGCCAACATTTATAACAACGGTTATTCAACTACGCTCTGTTGTGATGAAAATTCAAGGGAAGTGAAAATAAATACTCACCATTTGGTTTATAATACTTATGTATAATTAGTCGGTCCTCGTCATTATATTATGTACAAAACTGGATACATTCAATATTTTCTATCGCGGTATATCCCTAGATATATCTGCAATAATATAAGCAACAGCAGTCCAAAATGCTGTAGCTATATCAAGAGTGTCAGGGTCTTCGACATTCATTGTATCTCCTTCAGTGTGATGGAACCAAAAGTATCTTTCATTAGCGTTATAAAGAGAAGCACCTGGTATACCTTTCTCGATGATTACTTCAATATCAGATCCAGGTGCATCATCCTCAATTAAGGCCGACGAGTTTATTGACGTAAATAACTTCAGTACTTCAGCTACAATACATCTCGCTTCTTGAGTACCCGCTACTCTTAAACCAAGCGGAGCAAAAGTGCCTTCGTCAGATTCCATAATAAAATTTATATTGCCACTTTCATTCCTATGTTTTTCTTCGTACGCACGAGCACCAATAAGGCCAAGCTCTTCAGCTGTCCAGAAAATTGATCTAACTGTTCGTTTGGGGTGAAGGTTAAGACGCTTCAACACGACAGGTACAGCCCAGCTTATGAAGAGACCACCTCCATCGTCCATAGCTCCTTGGCCAACATCCCAACTATCAATATGGCCTGACACAATTACAAGTTTTTCTGGATGTTCCCGGCCTTTTAAATCAATCAATGTATTCCTTGAAACTTTATCAGTGTCAAGCGTCGAAGACATTTTTATGTTTAAGATGATTTTTTCTCCTCTATCATGCATTCTTCGTATTAAATCTGCGTCTTCTAGGGTAATAGCTGCCGTCGGAATTTTAGTTATATTTTCTCCGTAATTTTGGGATCCAGTGTGAGGGGAGTTAATTGAAAAGGGTGCTATCGATCGCACTAAAGACGCGACTGCACCTTGCTCCGCTGCTTTAGTTGCTCCTTGCGACCTATATACTACTGTCTCACCATAAGTGGTGAATGGAGGGTCATACAAAACAATTTTTCCTTCAATTTCTGATTTAGACATTTTCATCAGGTTTTCGAAGTTTGATACAACTACAACTTCTGCCGTAATGCCTTCTTCTGGTGTACTGACACTTCTGCCAAGACCTAAAACAGCAATATCTTTTTTGCGCGGCTCAATCATCGTTATTTTTTCTTCACCTCTGTCCCACCGAGGTACCTGCAAACAAGCGGTACATGAGAGTCGTAAATAATATAAAATCTGTTTAAAGACTATGGTAGATATCAAGATTTTTTCGACTACAAGATATTATTATGCTATAGTGGCATTTTGGTAAGCAGGGGAAATTTTGGCAGTGAACGGTCTGTGATTCTTATGATCTAAACAATACCTACCTACATAATTATCTAAATATAAAAACAATAAAAATCTTATAAGAGCATTTTCGAGAAAATATTAACTAAAATTTTTATGAACATAATTTTTACTCTAATTTGATGACAGTAAAGTTAACTTAGAAGTTGTAGTAATATTTTAATCTTTTCGGCAGGTAATCAATATCTCACTTGAACTTCTTCCGTAGTGATGTCAAGAATATCCTCGTCTTTACTCAGCTGGATCATGTAGTCAATAGATCGCTCCAGCACCTCAGTACCAGAAGGTCTTGCGCCGAATTTGTCCACAAATTTTCCTAACCTGGAATAGACAGGACTTATTAAAATCGTTATGACGAATATTCGATGAATATTTACTTGCTAGAGCCTTACTTTTGTTTTTGATTGGTGGGTAATTTTACTTGCAGAGGTTAAAATTGTTAAAAATATGTGACGTTCCTCGTGCAAAGGTACCATTATGGTCGGTATTGAGTTATGCATATCCCTGTAATCAGCAACTCATAAGCTTTTCAAATCCAAAAAGATTATACGTTCTAAAACCCGCCATAATGTAATATACCTTTTCACGTGGAACGTCACATATTATGTGCCAGAAAGTAAATAGTAACAAAACGTGTCTGACCAATTTTGTTTCTGCTTTAGATGGATATAGAACTCATTGATTCTCAACTAAAGAATAACAAACACATAATTACACTACACTATTATTTTTCGCTATTTATTATTACAATCTGGGATATTTTTTTAAAGTTAGTTAAGAAAATAAAATGAAAAAATCTCTGGCACTTAAAATACTCCCAACATTCATATTGGACACATTTCTTTTGTATACCAAATATGTTCTCGTGTATATCTTTACTCTTTTATAAATAAATAATAAAAAAACATTTTACTTCAAATATAAATCTTTATACTATGGACCCTTTTGATATTAAGATGTTATTGATAAGGAATGTTCTTTTTATCCTAAACCTATCCCGTATATTATCTTAGGAGCCTATCAGTCTTATCTGGTTTTGAAAATGTCTTTTATTTACTTGAGTGCCTTTTATAGATATCCAATATATGATACCAAGTCCTTCATCCACTTAATAACGTTCAAAATATGCTCGATAAATATAGATTACCTACTTAGATAGGTGTAACCGTATAAGACTTTTCCAAGTTTATGCTCAAAAATGACACGCTTGATTTTGCTGAAGTTCGAAAGTAGTTAGTTTGATATTACTTGTGGAATAAAATAATCAGTGAAGCTATTAATTTATTGATTAATGATCATATTACATGTATGGTTGATATTTACATAAAGTAAATGTATGGTTGATCAAAATGAAGCGTTTAGATACCTAAATGTGTCTTTTAATATGTTTTACATTCGGACAAGAATGTACAAACATAAATATATCATGAAGTAAAAAGTGAAAATTATTCGTTAAGTAGTAGTTTTGGATACTAAACCTAACAATAAAAGCAGTGAAATACTTGTTAATCTCAATTTTGTGAAATCTACTATATAAAAATAAGTCGGGTTTTCCTTCCTGACGCTATAACTCCAGAACGCACGAACCGATTTCTACGGTTTTGCATTCGTTGGAAAGGTCTCGGGCTCCGTGAGGTTTATAGCAAAGAAAAAAACTGTTAACGCGGGCGGAGCCGCGGCGGAAAGCTAGTTAAGTATATATTTATTTTTTACACATGGGTTATATGAACCAATACTAGCCAAAGGCCAAAACAATGCAATGAGTATCGATCAGCTGATAAACACTATCATTTGGTTATTAAATACTTATACAAATAAACACAATAAATTTTACACACGCCATGTTTGTTTTGCTATATCAAATCTGAGACCACGGTATTCAAGTAAGTACTACAACCAGGCTAAGAACTGTTTAAAAGGCCAAGTAACTTATTAATAAATAATTGTGTTCACTTTTGCTACAATAATATTATTATCAAAATAAGCAAAACATTACCACTATTATAAAAAACGTAGGTAATCAGTAGTTCCTTCAAATAATCTATCAATAATATCTGGGAATATTATTCTCAGAATACATTGTTATCAACCAGATGAATAACCCAATATAGAACCACGAACGACACAATGAAAGTACTTACTCATCATAGGTCTTCTTCTTGAATGGACCGGAAACCACGTAGTCTATAATATCCTTTACAACGGTATCATATGACGCAATTTCTTCCGCTAAATCACCAATGTTACATCCTTTCAATTCCGAGTAAGATTGAGTTTTCTTTTTAGGAGCACAAGATATTTGACTGGCCAAGACGGCCAGTATTAAAAAAAACGATTTTATATACATTATGTGTGTGCAGCGTGAGCGTGCACTCTCTAGTATGGAAGATAAAATTGTGATCGTATTACAGTTGTAGCCCTTGAACGACAGCTTGAGAGTGTCTCTCAAATAGATAACAGATAGGTACTGCGTGTCTGGGTTAAGTGCACATTTGAGTACTTATATACACGTAAGGTGAAGAAAGTACGTTTGAATAGGTATATATTAAACTCTAAAAAAAAATTTAGTAACTAATATCATTTTAGCAGAAAAAGTCCATTACTGTACAAATACTTCCCCATAGATCTACACGACTATCGGTCCTGCGCTGTCCGCGTCTAGCGCATTTTCGGAGTCAGGGGGCAAGTCGCCTTAGCTAGATCTCGCCGACTGGCGACTTTACTACTTCGAGATTTTTTGGTGGTAAACTCGCCAGTATGTTGATTCAATATAAATTAAACCTAATAACAAAAACAAAACAGTTAACAGTTAACAGTTAACAGTTATTAACAGTTATTTTTTGCAATTCTGATGTCATATTCGTCATTGGAGTCTACTGGGGACCCGAGATATCGATTTTGGAAGCAATCGGACCAGAAACAAAAAAGTTCAAAATGGCGGCCATTTTTTGCAATTCTGATGTCATATTCGTTATTGGAGTCCACTGGGGACCCTATATATCGATTATGGAAGCAATCGGAACAGAAACTAAAAAGTTCAAATGGCGGCCATTTTTTGCAATTCTGATGTCAGATTCGTTATCGGAGTCCACTGGGGACCCCAGATATCGATTTTGGAAGCAATCGGACCAGAAACAAAAAAGTTTAAAGATTCCGCAACCGTTCTCCTACCACCGATTCGTCACTGGACTGTTCGTCGACAGGACAATTCATTTATTACCGATTCCCCAACAGAATCATTCACCTACGGACATTTCGCCGACAGAACCTTTTATCTACGTGGGCTTTCGACTACAGGCCTTTTCAGCTACATAATGTTTCACCGACACGACGCTAAACCTATAACCCTTTTAACTACAGGCCTTTCCATCTACGGAAAATTCCCCGTCAATCTTAACATAAAAAACATTTTAAAAAATACACAATATTTATCTGTATAGTGAAAATCAAAGTTTAAAAAACTCAAAACTCTCAAAAAACTCAAAAAAACTCAATTTCGAAATCCGTCAAGATGATTTTGGGGTTCAGTTGCACTTTTAACTTATTTAAAGCTTGACATTTTATAATTTCTAAGAAAATCCTGTAACATTTCTTTGATTTATGTGAAAGCAAACCATAGGCTAGGGGAACTATTTTGTGCGTCCCTTCAAGTGTTCCTACTATGGCATGAATAGTATAAATTTGACAAAATGGGAGAGGACAGCAGTCAAATGTCCCATCCATTAGCCAAAAATTAGCCTCTTTAAGAAGATTTAAATTTTTTTTAGTGCTAAAAACAATAATACATTCATCATCTTCGATAAAATGGCCCATGAGAAAAGGTTCACCATTAATTGTACTATATTCATCGGGAATCTCAACGTGCCGAATATCTCTCGGAATGGTTGGTATCTTCTTATTGCGTTCTTCGTTAATCGTGTCAAGATTTGTTAAGGCGGGTGCAATACCATACAGCAAAGTAGCAGAAGCCATTAAAAAAAAAAAAACCGTACAGTTTCGAAATTATGTAAACATTGGGGCTAAAACATTAAGAAATTGAATTAGCCCTAATGTTTACATTATTTCGAAAGTGTGCTGTATACATATTTTTGAAGCTGTTCTGTGTACATATTTTTGATTTGATTGATGGGTACATAATTATAAAACTAAAAGTGAATATTACTTTAAATATATATTATATTAACTTACTTACGCTTTGCGATGAGAAAGATGATACAAAGAGAACGCAATAAGAAGATACCAACCATTCCGAGAGATATTCGGCACGTTGAGATTCCCGATGAATATAGTACAATTAATGGTGAACCTTTTCTCATGGGCCATTTTATCGAAGATGATGAATGTATTATTGTTTTTAGCACTAAAGAAAATTTAAAACTTCTTAAAGAGGCTAGTTTTTGGCTAATGGATGGGACATTTGACTGCTGTCCTCTCCCATTTTGTCAAATTTATACTATTCATGCCATAGTAGGAACACTTGAAGGGACGCACAAAATAGTTCCCCTAGCCTATGGTTTGCTTTCACATAAATCAAAGAAATGTTACAGGATTTTCTTAGAAATTATAAAATGTCAAGCTTTAAATAAGTTAAAAGTGCAACTGAACCCCGAAATCATCTTGACGGATTTCGAAATTGAGTTTTTTTGAGTTTTTTGAGAGTTTTGAGTTTTTTAAACTTTGATTTTCACTATACAGATAAATATTGTGTATTTTTTAAAATGTTTTTTATGTTAAGATTGACGGGGAATTTTCTGTAGATGGAAAGGCCTGTAGTTAAAAGGGTTATAGGTTTAGCGTCGTGTCGGTGAAACATTATGTAGCTGAAAAGGCCTGTAGTCGAAAGCCCACGTAGATAAAAGGTTCTGTCGGCGAAATGTCCGTAGGTGAATGATTCTGTTGGGGAATCGGTAATAAATGAATTCTCCTGTTGACGAACAGTCCAGTGACGAATCGGTGGTAGGAGAACGGTTGCGGAATCAGTTTAAAAATGGCGGCCATTTTTTTGCAATTCTGATGTCATTGGAAATTCGTCATTGGATACGAATTGGATGTCACTTTACCAACTGATACCACACATTTCATTTCATTTTCGCCATTTAAATAAATCACAATACCAAAAGTATACAATCTTCTCATGTTATTAGGTTTGATTTATTTTGAATCAACATACTGGCGAGTTTACCACCTAAAAATCTCAAAGTAGTAAAATCGCCAGTCGGCGAGATCTAGCTAAGGCGACTTGCCCCCTGACTCCATTTTCGAGACGCTCACCTGGTAGTCGGTTCAACTTGTTGGCTTGCTCACTATTATTTTCTTCTGTGCCCAAGCTACACCTTCCGGCGGCGCGGCGGCGTGTGGTAGCTAAATAGATCTTGTGCAAGAACGAGTACATTTTTTATAAGTATAAAAATTAAGACAATAGTTTTCTTATTTTTCAATATTTCATTCCATCGTATTGCGGTAGCCTTAATTTATTTAGGTAGTTGAAAAGAAAATGCATTAGTACCGCAATAATGACTTCTGTTGTTATGAAAAGCTATTGTTCATCTGTTTGCCCAGACTGTTTTATGCAGAAAAATTATATAGCATAAAATTTCGGTTTTAAAAATACCAAATTATTGTAACAACTTTTGACAACACATTTATAGCACATAAAGATTTGATTTGAAAATGGACTAAACATTTTGATTTTCGGTATCCCGTATTTATTTGCGATTATTTTTCGTACATTGTGAATGTGGTAAAGTTATGGAAGGTAAAAAACGGGTCTGTGTTTCAATTCAAAGGAAAGATTCTAATACTTTTTTAAATATATTTTAATAAATAAAATTACTTTGTAGTCATAGTTAGTAACTCTTGTTTAAAAGTCCATAAATATTTTTTATGTGATATTATAAATTGAAACCTTGTTTGGAAAAGAACGTGCCTTTACGTGGTTCAATCCTTTTTTAAATGTTTGTAAGAGCTAAATTAACTTAAAAATGCATTTAGGTATTAAGAAACAAGAAGAATCCTGGTTTATATCAGAGTAAAAAACTCCTTTCGAAATTGTTTCCAAATCCTGTCAGTAGCTTAGGCGTGAAAAATATTAGAACATTAAAATATTAGATGTTTTTTTTTAATTTTTACTTTGTTTGTAAATTTCTTCATTGATAAAAATGGAATATAAAACATATAGTTTCTTATTTAATTTAATTAGGTATAAAATTATGTGTACTCAAATTACTATTAACGCGGTATGTCCCTAGAAATGTCTGCAATAACATAAGCAACAGCAGTCCAAAATGCGGTAGCAATATCAAGAGTGTCAGGATCTTCGACATTCATTGTATCTCCTTCACTATGATGGAACCAGAAGTATCTTTTATTATCATTATAAAGGGAAGCACCTGGTACACCTTTCGCGATGATTACTTTAATATCAGATCCAGGTGCATCATCCTCAATTAATGCAGATGAATTTATTGACGTAAATAACTTTAATACTTCAGCTACAATACATCTCGCTTCTTGAGTACCCGCTACTATTAAACCAAGTGGAGCGAAAGTGCCCTCATCAGACTCCATTATAAAATTTATATTACCACTTTCATTCCTATGCTTTTCTTCGTACGCACGAGCACCAATAAGGCCAAGCTCTTCGGCTGTCCAAAATATTGACCTGATTGTTCGTTTGGGGTGAAGGTTAAGACGCTTCAACACGACAGGTACAGCCCAGCTTATGAAGAGACCACCACCGTCGTCCATAGCTCCTTGGCCAACATCCCAACTATCAATATGGCCTGACACAATTACAAGTTTTTCTGGATGTTCCCGGCCTTTTAAATCAATCAGTGTATTCCTTGAAACTTTATTAATGTCAAGCGTCGAAAACATTTTTATGTTTAGAACAATTTTTTCTCCTCTGTCATGCATTCTTCGTATTAAATCTGCGTCTTCTAGGGTAATAGCCGCCGTCGGAATTTTGGTCACATTTTCTCTGTAATATTGGGATCCGGTGTGAGGGGAGTTGATTGAAAATGGTGTTATCGATCGCACTAAAGATGCAACAGCACCTTGTTTTGCTGCTCTAGCCGCTCCTTGTGTCCGATATACTACTGTCTCACCGTAAGTGGTGAATGGAGGGTCATACAAAACAAATTTTCCTTCAATTTCTGATCTAGGCTTTTTCAGCAAGTCATCGAAATTGGATACAACTACAACTTCTGCAGTAATTCCTTCTGCTGGTGTACTGACACTTTTTCCAAGGCCTAAAACAGCAATATCTTTTTTGCGCGGCTCGATCATTGTTACTTTTTCTGCACCTCTATCCCATCTAGGTACCTGCAAACAAAGTTATTACATTATGTCTGTTATATTCCACGTCCACGATAAGAAGAAAGTATTTATTATTAAAATATCTGAAACGCGCTATCTGTTATTTTGTTGAGATATCCATATTTTTATAGCAAAATTTGTGTTTTGTATATTATATAGTTGATAGTTTTATAATTATTCCGAAAGGTTTGGTTTTGTCGCTAAGTTCATTCATACATCCATCCATATATCAATAAATATCTTACTTGAACTTCTTCCGTAGTGATGTCATGAATATCCTCGTCCTTACTCAGCTGTATCATGTAGTCAATAGATCGCTCCAGCACCTCAGTACCAGATGGCCTTGCGCCGAATTTGTCCACAAACTTTCCTAACCTGGAATAAATATTGAAATTTTCATTTTGAGAATTAAAAAAAACTGTTGGTAATTAATTTTACATGACATGTGCAGTAGGCAGCACATGCGGCCGGACTTGTTGACGTTCCAAATTCAACAACGAAGTAGGGGTGAATTTCGTAGTGCGAATGTCCAACCGCATGTGCTGGCTTCTGTACATTAATATTTACATGACATCTATATAATAAAACTGTAAAGGTCGAAAATCTGTACATAGAAAAAAATTCTAAAAACCGAGCCTTAGGGATGTAAGAAATGATTAGAACACATCCAGATTCTTTTTCTTTTTTTGTTTCTCTGTTTGTTTGTTTATATGTTTGTCCGCTTGTCTGTTTGTTGGAGTAATCGCCGAAACTGTTAGACCGATTTGAATCAAATTTTGCATCGTGGTACCAAATATCCCTATCTAAGATAGTTTATAACGCAGGAAAATATCTTATTGCTACGGGAAACCGCACGGAAAAATAAAAAACAATGCGGGCGCACAGCTAGTAAGAAAATATAATATGAGTAAGTATGAGATGGTGTGGAATAAAAAAGTTATATTGTTATTAATCACATAAAACAATGAGTAACACAATCAGTAAAATATACTTACTCATCATAGGTCTTCCTCTTGAATGGACCGGAAACCACGTAGTCCATAATACTCTTTACAACTGTACTGTACGACGCAATTTCTTTTGCCAAATCACCAACGTTACATCCTTTTGATTCCGAGTAAGATTGAGATTTCTTTTTAGGAGCACCAGTTATTTGACTGGCCAAAACGGCCAGTATTAACAAATACGAATTTAAATATACCATTTTGAGTGTGTAGTGAAAACGTTAATTCTCTATTGTGGAGGACAAAGTTGTGACTATAATAGAGTCACAGAATACATATATAGGTAAAGTCAAGGCTCCTATTTCGTGCAGCTTATATGAGATAACAGGTTAAGTGCATATTTAAAAACTTGTATAGGAGTGATTTAGACGATAAATCGTTCGTTCACCTATTAGCAAGCGCGAATCGCGTAGGTACGAAATGTCTTCGTTCCACAGCTTAAGCAAGAATGCTTTCGTGTGTCCATGTGTTTATTTGTCGTTCACTCTGTCTGTCAATCTGCACATTCTCAACTATATATTTTATTCGAAGCGAAAAATGAAATTCATTGAGCTTGGGTAGGGACTTGAACTCGCATCTCCTTGGCTATCCGGGCCGTAAAGCGCACTACCAATTGTGCCACCAAGTCTCCGTACAAGCCCAACGAAATCATTCTCACATCACATTCTTCTCTACAGTACAGGACTCTTAACTGTTTTTATGTGAGCATTTTGATCTTCTTAGTCGTACACTCATGGCGGAGGGGTCGTGGTTCATACGTCATGAGCAGGTTCTGCGCTGCCGCAACTTTCGTAATGCGACACCTTAAGTGCAAACACTGTAATATAAATCCTCAATAATAACTTTATTATCAAATAAGGTATGGTATGAATGTTTGCTCAGAGACGTGTGTGCTAAATGGACCAAAATAAAAAATATATATAAAAAAATTGCTATTTTCACAAAAACAAAAATTAAATTCCAACATTTGTATTATCCATAGGGTTATTCGTTTTCAATATTTGTGACATGGTACCGTAGCCAGCACATAGGTACGGCTAAACACACACATTACGAATTTCGAGTCTACTATTAAAGAATGAAGGCGATCTCGAGGTCATGTATTTAGCCGCACGAGGATACTGTACTTACAATCAACTGCAACAATTAGTACTTATAGTTTTACTCAATGTCTCCATATTACGTACTATATTAATCTTAAAACAACTTTCTTTAAGATTAATATTCTCGTATATATTAGGGAGACATTATTACAAAACAACATTAATTACAGTGGTTGTTATTAAGATAACACGTGAAACTGATCGGGTTAAGAGAATTCCATACCATACTAACATGCCAAGAAAAATTGATAACACTCAAACTACGATAGTTTATCTTATTCTTGTCGTATGAGAATATCGCAAAGTCGGTCTTGAATGTCTTGATCGACCTTTGATAATGTGAGCTATTGAACACCCAAAGTTTATCGTAAGTATTTTCTTAAAATAGAATCATCACTACATAGTATAAAACATAGTCGCTTTCTCTGTCCCTATGTCCCTATGTCCCTATGTATGCTTAAATCTTTAAAACTACGCAACGGATTTTGATGCGGTTTTTTCTAATAGATAGAGTGATTCAAGAGGAAGGTTTATATGTATAATACATACATAATATACTTAAGGATAACCCACAATAACCATTTTCCCGTGCGGAGCCGGGGCGGGTCGCTAGTATACTATAAAGCACACTAGATAATTCAGTACTCTACAATTCACAAAAAAAAAATAACAGCTCATATTTTGTCTCCATTGAGCGGCTCGATCTTATCCTGAAATCAAGGTGATCAGGCCTTAGTCGACCACGCTGACCCAGTGCGGATTAGTCAACTGCACAAACAATCTTTGAATTACTTCGCAGGTGTGTGCAGAGTTCCTCACTATGCTCTCCTGCCGTAAGAGCCATAGTATATACACTATATGTATGTATATATATGACGGTAAGAGCGTCGAATAAATGTACATTATGATATGAATTCAAAAATCTAAAACACATTCGTACGTGCCGAGACTTGAACCCGCGAACTTCCGATTGGAAGCTAACAGCCCTAGTAACTCGGCCACCGATACTCTATAACCTAAATTCGCTCATTTGCGTCCAGTAAAGGTTGTTAGTAGCTGAATATAGCGATGCACATCCGACCACTGTGGTCAGTCCATTAGCATTCAAACTCAATTGACTCATTGTCCTCTTAGGGACTTGTAGCATGATTTGATTCGAATAATAGATGCATTGTTGCTGAGTACGCAATGAATTCTATGTCATCGTTCATTCGTTAACAGCTCATATATCGCTCATCTATTACTACAAAGACGTAATTGTCACAAAATGCAAAAATGAGTTAATGATGCCAGAATGTTCCAAAATGACCAATACGTATGGTATTAAAAAGACGTTTTTATTGTTCAACAAATGAGCGTAAGATGGCGTCTCTGTCTTTGTTGCACCGGTACAAAATTTTACTCGCCCTGAGTGTAACGACGCCATATTGGTCAGTTGCGCATAATTTTTTATATTTTTAAGTGCCAAACGACGTAAATGTTATTTTCTGTCTATGTAGCACCAAGACAAAATTATTTTTTGAGATCTGCAGTGTCGTAATTGTATTTTTTGTCATTGTAGCAGTAGAATAATAATATATTTTGTGAGCTACAATACCTTTGTATATGTATTTTGTGTCAGTGTTTAACTAAAAGCTCTTAAAATTGAATGAAATAATGACTTACTTAAAAGAAACAGGTGTAATTTTAAAACATTAAATATTGTATTTATGTTTTTCTTCATTATTACTAAAAGTAGTAACTTAAAAAGTAAGTCTAATAAAAATAAAATCTAAATAAAAGTAAATAAAAAAATAGCATTCAAATTAAGATCATTATTTTTTTATTGTTTTAAATAGGTACTTACTTGTATGTGTTGTGTGTGCAATAAAACATGAATCTATCTATGTACTTCTTTGCTAGTAATGGTTTTTTTAAAGAAAAATAAGATGAATTAAACTAGGTATTTTAAATGGTAATAAAATTGCGAGTAATCGCAATATAAAAATGTTAACAATAGCCACAGAAGGCCGAATTCCTGCTCCTTTCTCTAAAAATATAGAGGAAAACGAATGCTTAGATTTTGAATCTGTTATTATAAGTAAAGGAACAAAAGTTCCATCTACCCCTTTGCTCCTTTTGTTGATGAGAGTATCACATTCACAGAGCATGTGAAGTGCGGTTTCCTCTTCGTCTGGACAGAATCTACAGTAAGGGTTTTCTGATAAGCCCATTCTGACTGTTCATGTGCTTATTGAGTTTACAATGCCCGCCCAGTAAGGGCCCTAATGCCCGAACACGAATACTCAACCGGACGAGTTTTTGTATCTCAGATCTTGATTTGTGGAGAAAACCTGGAAAAAACTGTTTCGAATGTGCAAGGCCATTTCTATTTCCCAAGCCACCACTTGGCGCCTTGAGCCGGATTTCGGCACCCCGAGCATAGGTTCCGGTAAAATGGGTCGGGCGCCAGACCCTTTCCTTGCCAGCTGATCTGCCGGCTCGTTCCCCCCGACTCCGAGTGTCCAGGCACCCAGCCCAGGCACACAGAGTTTTTGCTGCCCAGTTAATTTAGGGCATCAATGCATGTCAGCGTAATTCTGGATGCTACTTCATTGGACGCCAGTGCTTTTAATGCGGCCTGACTGTCCGAGAGTATGAGAATCCTTTTGCTGGAATACTCCAGGCTTAGAAGAAAGTAAAAAAAATATTTGAACAAAGGCAAAATGAAGCTACTAAAACACAAGCAAAAACACAAAATAATAATTTTCATTGATAACTTAAAAGGGCGTCCTACTATCTGTAAGGTACCTGGGTTTGAAACCAACATAAAGTACTTTTTTTAATGAAAAAGCCGTGACTAGCGATGGCCTTGTGTCATTTTAATAAGTATTTTGATATAAGGATAACAAATGAATCTATGATTTATGTACCAACACGAAATTATTCAAAAAACTGTTAATTATTCAGTAAGTGGTTTGAAATTACGATAAAAGTACTAATTCACCTGTGATTTACCTGCTATTAAGTAATGTTAATTATTCAGTTTTCAATAAAGCTGTAATGAATTATTATCTCAAATATAGTGTTTTAAATACAATTAACTAATACCTATTTCAGTGTCACAACTTCCAAAATAAAACATTTTCAATGCAACAATGACACAATTGTATGTGTCAAATCATTTCAAGTGGTTTTTTTTATACTTACACTTGACTTTTTTAAATGTTTTTGCTATTGTACTCTACCTATATATTTAAACATCCAAAATATCCTAGTTGCAGTTATAAATATTATAAAGTGAAATAATAAAACGAAACAGAACATTAAAAAAAACTTTAAAACGCCCTCCTGTAAAATTTGTAAAATGACAGTTACGTCTTTGTAGTAATAGATGAGCGATATGTCCCCACCGAGGGGCTCGAGCCTATCCTGAAACCAGGGTGAATAGACCTTAGTCGACCACGCTGGCCCAGTGCGGGTTGGTCAACTTCACACACAACCTTTGAATTTCTTCGCAGGTGTGTGCAGGTTTCCTCACGATGTTTTCCTTCACCGTAAGAGCGTCGAATAAACGTACATATGAATTCGAAATTCGAAAACACATTGGTACGTGCCGAGGTTTGAACCCGCGAACTTCCGAATGAAAGTCAACGGGGCTAACCACTTGGCCACCGACGCTCTATAATAATAATAATAATAATAATAATAATAACTTTATTTGCATAAAATTCAGTCATGTACATAACCATGCAAATTGAAATTTAAACAAATCCAAACAGTGATATATAAATTGTAAACCATTATTATAATAATGTAAAGAATGTCATTATGTATCAAATTATAATTTTATAATGTTAAAGTATTGTATGTATTATAAAGTTATTAAAATATCGATATGATTTAAAATGTTAGTCTTACAAAATATTCTTTTAAAGTATAAAATGGTTTAGTTACTAAAAAATGTCTCAATTTATTCTTAAAACTAATCACATTATCACAGTTTTTAATATTATCATCTAAATGGTTAAAAATTTTTAGTCCTGTATAAATAAGACTGTTAGAAAAATTCATATAATTTGATTTAGGAGCCATAAGACGATCATTATTTCTTAGTTTATAGGGTTGTGTTTCTTTTAATTTAAGATAACAATGTCTGTGATTATAAATGTATATGCTTACTAGATAAATATATAGCGAGATAACAGTGAGAATTTTGTGCTTAATAAATAAAGGACGACAATGTTCCAAATAGTGAGCTCCCTCTATTATTCTTAATGCTTTTTTTTGAAGAATTAGTATGGAATTTATCATAACACTGTTCCCCCATACCTCTAAGCCATACCTTAAAATGCTTTCGAAATAAGCGTAGTAAATTAGTTTTAGAGTGGCTTTGTCAGAATTATTGGATAGATTTTTAAGAGTATAACATGCACTAGCTAGTTTTTTGCGAACAGTGTTTATTTGCGCATGCCATCTCATCTGTGGGTCTATTTCGATCCCAAGAAATCGGATTGATTCCATTTTAGTAATAGGTAGAGGAAGGTTAAAATCTGCAGAGTTTGTGTGTCTTTTAAATGCCATGTAGTGTGTTTTATCCATGTTTAGTCTAAGACCATTAGCTTCAAACCATCCAACAAGATTATCCCAGGTTTCCTTAATATATATGTTTAAATCTTTTAAACATTTACTTTTAAGGATGATGCTTGTATCGTCTGCATAGAGATACGGTGTACCATGAATTAAACTGAAAGGCAGATCGTTGATGAAAATTATGAATAACAATGGGCCCAGGACTGACCCTTGGGGTACACCACAGTCCACTAAACGTCGATCAGAGTTTATTAATTTAGGTAACTCATTTTTTGTATCTTCTGTTAGTTGGACGTATTGTTCGCGATCCGATAGATATGACCGCATCAAATTCAAGGTAGGTCCCCTAATGCCATAAAATTCTAGTTTTTCCAAGAGTATTGAGTGATCAACGCAATCAAATGCTTTACTAAGATCACAAAATATTCCCGCACATTTGTATCCATTGTTTAAGGCTTCTAGAACTTCCTTAGATAGATTACAGATAGCAGTAGTAGTATTCATATTTTGACGGAAACCATACTGTTGAGGAGAAAAATAATTATTTCTATCAAAGTGTTTTTCGAGACGAATCGCGATTGCCTTTTCAAAAATCTTAACAAGAACCGAAATCAGAGATATGGGCCTATAATTGCTTTTCTCGAGTGGAGAATTCTTTTTAAATAATGGTATAACCTTGGCCAGTTTTAAGATTTTTGGAAATGTTCCCTTCTCTATGCATTCATTAAACAAATGACAGAGTGGTACACAGAGGACTTCTATGATTTTTTTTATTATGATTGTACTGATACCATCGGCGCCGCAAGATTTGGTGTTTTTTAACATTTTTGTAATTCTTATAATTTCTATCTCGTCCAATGGTTTCATAAACATAGAATTAGTACCGCATATACCTGTTTTTTTTAAAAGGTTTTTATAATTCTTTTTTGTGTTACATGTAGTCGAGCTTTTGCCTACTTTAACAAAGAAATCGTTAAATATATTGCTGATTTCATGAGCATTATTAATTATTTTATTGTTTTCTTTTAAGGTGATATTTCCGCGTGAGTTTCTTATTTTATTTTTACCCATGTTCTCATTCACCAATCGCCATATTGCTTTGGTTTTGCATTTGGCTTTATTTATAGTTTTTCCTCTATATCTCTCTATGTCATTGTACCGATTAAATAGTTTCTTTTGTTAACTTGTTTGTGGCTTCTATGCCTTCTATGTGTGGGTTTTGAAGTCTACAAAAGAAACCCTGGTGTCAGAATTATTGAGCCGCCTAAGCTTCTGACATGGCTTGTGTAACGACTGTTGATCACAGTAAGAACCAACAGTTTTACCTGCCTTCTGAAGTACGTCATTAATATCTTGCTTTGGTTTTTACCCGACTACGGCGCAGCAAAAAGAGGGTTATGATTTAACCGGTAGTATGTATGTATTTATAGTTATTGTTTTGGTTGGGATATAATGAGTATTAGGGAGTGGAGATCTTTGGGGGAGGCCTTTGTCCAGCAGTAGGCGTCTTTCGGCTGAAACAATGATGATGATGATGAGCATTAGCGAATTCATCCGATATTTACTTGCTTTATCTAACTAAATCAACTTTCATATCTCAGTTTTTTAACAATCTTCAATGCATAAGGTCCCGACAACACCGCGGCTATTTTCTATTTTTGTAATAGTTTAGTTGGTCATCAACTTTTCAACACATTGGTACAGTAAGTAAAAGCAGAATAACATTTCATTCTTAATCCATGAAAGGTATCAGGAAACCCAGCTTTATGTTCCTGTAAGATCTTAATGGGGCAATAACATTAAACTTACTAATTGGCTACGACCTATAAATTCCCCCTATCACGCTTGGTGTAATAATGGCCTACCTATCGCTTCTGAGAAATCACCATTTGAGAAGCTCCTTGTGTGGTACCTAACTAATTACTTACCTTGAATCATTGATGCATATCGACTGGGTAGGTAATAGGTGAATACTCGTATTGCGAATTATATATACCAATATTATAAAGAGGAAAGTTTTGTTTGTTACGTGTTTGTTTGCTTTGAATAGGCTCCGAAACTGAACCAATTCAATAAATCCTTCACCTCATTATTAGAATTCTTATTCCTGAGTGACATAGGCTACTTTTTACCGCGGGAAAATACCTCTTCTTACTGGAAAATTTATCACGCGCGAAGCTGCGAACGGAAGGCTAGTATGTGATTAAACCGATCTACAAACCGTTCAGTACAGGTCTTCCTTTACCCAACTGTATTTAGTTCCGAAAACCACACTACTGACGGCATTTCTTTAGTAGGTAGGTAGGTATAAATAGTCGTAAAACAGAACTTTAAAATGAAATAAATATAACATCTTTCGCGCTACTTTTATTGATTATTTTCTTACTTTTCATCACACCAAAGCAAAAACAAAAACATCCTGCAGGTTACTAATACCCCAGTACTGAGATTGGTACATAATTCAATGAAACTAAATTCAGATATAGCTTTTTTAGTGAAAACAAAATCCAACAATCGTTCTTTGAAATTTTGTGACGCGAATTTCATAGAGACGTGACCAGAATTGCGATTCACATAACAGGGACAATTTAACTTGAATATGAATGAGGAAACGGCAGGAAACTGGACGAGGCGATGGCTGGTGGATCAAAGCAAACCAAATGTGGTGGCCTGGGTAAGTGAGCAATGAATTTAGGGATTTTCGTTCCTTCTTCTCGGAACAAAATAAGAAGAGTTATTTTCTGAACACGCCTTTCGGGTTATCGTTATTGATTCTAGGGATAAGTAGCTAAGCTAGGAAAATATGTAATGTTGTTATAAGAGTAAGACAGGCCTTAACTTGTCTTATGCGGGTAATTTTATAAATAGTAATAGAAAAATACACTTACTACCAGGTAGTATAATAAGCAGAGGGTCAAAAAAAGTATTCATAGCGTTAATAAAATGTTTACTACAACACAAGCAGCGTCGATAATTTGTTGATTTCAAAATAAACAAACCTCAAAAAATTATAAATACAGTCTACAACTATGACGATGAACATGTACTACAGTACAAATGAGCTATTTTACTGATTAAAATTTCTACCTGGCAACTCATCATATTTATTATATTGACTAGATAGATAGAAATAGAAGTAGACAGTTTAAGTCCGATAGTAAAATACTTTAAACCAAGAAACACTGCATTACAGGTGAGAAAATCCCACGTTAAAATTAGCAATTACTGAGGCAATCAAAAATTCTTGTAGTGACTTATTAACAATTTGTAAATTTATTAAACCGCAAATTAAATTTGGTAACAAATAATTCAAACACCTTTTATAACCCTGCACAAAATCTCCTTATGCGTCAGACATGTGTGCAGTGAAAAAGCATTTTTACGCAATTGTAATATTGTCAATTTCGTTTACAGTACACAAATGCTTTGCAAGATCTAGTGAAAGTCCGCCAATAAGATCTAGTATTTATTCCATCGTCAACGAATGTCATAGTATTTTACCGACAGAGCTGTTAGAAGAGATAGCTTCATACAAACCGCTGGTTAATACTATACGGAAAGTAATATGGTCCTACGCTTCAAGATTTACACAACTGTAAGTAAATTAATCGTAAATACTAAAATTAAAAATATTTTTCTATTTCTGGGCTAAGTTCGTAACATTAACGCTTTAAGGAAAATACAATCAATAATTTGTTTTAAATTTTTCCTGGTACATTATTATTTAAATCTGTAATACTCATGTGGTTCTTTTACTTCACTTGTATTTTTCAATTAATTTTGTGACTCATTTACAAGTAAATAACTATTGCGCGACTGCTCAATAGACAATGTAATTAAACGTAAGAGATTGGAATAATAAACACTCGTTTCATTTTTGAATAACTGGTAGATTTTGTTTTTAACCGACTTCAAAAAAGGAGGAGACTCTCAATTCGACGCGTATGTTTTTTTTCATGTGCGTTGTTATGAGGTTATCTCGGCTAATTGTGAACCAATTTTTAAATTTCTTTTTTTATTCGACGTGGTTAAAGTTGGTGACCACTTGCGAAGTGGACCCATAAAAATTTGGCTGATAGCCAAACAAACTCTATCGGAGTTTTGTATTTGATGTAGGCACAAATGTTAGCCGAGGCCCTTCAAAGCATGAACTTTTGGATGGATTGATGGTCCTTACTTAACATTTAAATTTCTCGTAATTAAAACCAGTAATTTATAGTAGGGATGAGACCACTTCATTCTACTTGCTATCATCCAGATAAACAACTTTCGTTTTGATCATAATATCTCACCATATCTTTTTTTATTGACCTATGCTTGTCATGTATACACTCAACTATGCGTTTATGTTTGTCCTGGGCTAGTTTTATTTCAGAATATGGCTTATTTAGTCGCAGCATTGGCTTTCAACATCTGACTTTACCTTTAACTTTCACCTCAAAAATCAGTTCAGTCACTTTCTTGTCAAATATAGGCAAGACAATATTCATCATATTGGTCATACATTATATAACTTGGTGCGTATTGTGTATTTAACAGCGATTATATTTGACCTTTAACATTCTATCGCATTCATTTAAAATTAGTTCAGTAAGATAACGGTTTTACATCGAATCGTATTACGTATATTTATTAGTCATTCACTGTTCGTCAAAGATTGTTGACCGTAAATAAAATGGATTTCATATTTAAATTATTATTTTTATTTGTAAATATAGTCAATATTCAGTGTGCTGTAGTGATTAATAATTATAATAATGGGAACTGTGCATCACTGTTAAACATTACTGTGATAAATGAAATTAAAACATACAAAAATGTGGTTCAGTTAATCATGAATAGTTTAAGGAATAATGAGTCTGGAGCAGAAATGTATAATGAGTATGTAACTCTTAACATAATAATATTCCATGCTTATATTGTATTTTTTTATTGTTTTTAATAAATAAATATGGTATTGGCATTTCCTACTATTTTCAGTGTTCTTTGACATCTAATTAGTATAGTTCGAATTTATTTGGTAAAGCTACTGCTGTAGTATGTAGTCATGAGCTAACTGTATGTCGTAGTAGGTATATTACACAAATTAATATATTTGTTTATCCTTTTCTAGTTACACTCACTTCATTGACAAATTTGGAGCTCGTTTATCTGGGAGTGAGACTTTAGAAAGAGCCATTGATTACATGATGCATCTCACCACTCAGAATGGAATCAATACCGCTTTCACAGAAGAAGTTGATGTAAGTAAACATTACAATGTTGATAGCTAAAACAAGAAACAGGTAAATGAGCCAAGTGTTGATAAATAATTTTGAAAGACAGTATGATTTTTTTTTTATTATCCGGATTTGAGATTAACCTTACCGCTATCGAACCGCGTTCACTATTATCAGAAAACAGAATCAGACAGAATCAAAAATAAATAAATTAATAACACAATTTTTCTTTTTATTATAGGTCCCACACTGGGTGAGAGGATTAGAAATGGCAATCATGTTAACCCCTAGACAAAAACGGATCGCCATTCTAGGTCTAGGAAAAAGTGTACCCACACCTTCTGGAGGAATCACTGCAGAAGCAATAGTTGTCAAAAGCTTTGAAGAACTCGATATACTACCATACGAACACGTTGTGGGCAAAATTGTTGTATTCAATCCACCGTTCGTCAGCTATGGTGAAACAGTTAAGTATAGGTCACAGGGTGCTACAAAAGCGGCAATAAAAGGTGCTGTAGCATCTCTAATTAGGAGCATTACTCCTTTCTCGCTATACACCCTCCATACTGGATCTCAGGGTTACTCAGATAATGTAACCAAAATACCTACAGCGTCAGTTACTGTGGAAGATGCAAATTTACTGGAGAGAATTTATCGAAGTGGAGAAAAAATTGTTCTTCATATGAAAATGGAAAGTACGTTAGAAACAAAGAAGTCTAGGAATACTCTTGTTGATTTAAGAGGAAGAGAGAAACCATTTAAAAAGGTTTTTGTATCGGGACATATTGACAGTTGGGATGTTGGAGAAGGAGCTATGGACGATGGCGGTGGTATGTTTGTAAGCTGGTTTGTACCTATTGCTTTAAAACGACTAGGTTTAACACCAAGAAGAACTATTAGAGCCGCTCTTTGGACTGCGGAAGAAGTTGGATTAATAGGCTCGGCCGCATATTTGAGAAGACATAAGCATGAGTTAGATGACATTAACTTCATTTTAGAATCAGACGAGGGTACATTTGCTCCACTTGGATTGGATGTAGGAGGTTCAGAGACAGCTCGATGCATTATAGCTGAAATACTGAAACTGTTTTCACCTATCGACCAGATAAGGGAAAGTGCATATCCTGGATCTGATTTGTCACAATTTGTAAGTAAGGGGATACCTGGAGCTTCACTACTAAATCAAAACGAGCGATACTTTTTCTATCATCACACGGAGGCAGACACGTTGGACGTCCAGAATATGACAGATGTGGTAAACTGCGCTGCCTTCTTAGCAGGAGTTTCTTACGTGATTGCGGATCTATCAGTGGATATTCCACGCCATTGATGAATATAACTCAATGTATAGGAACAGTGCTTATAGACAGACTCAAACTCAAAATAAATAAAAAAAACAGGGAGTTTCACTCTTTTATTATTTAGTATGGACGTTTGTTATTTAATATTACGCATCGGATTTAGACAAATATTTCTTGTAGATAGATCAAGTTTTGCATTTACCTAAAACTTATTCCATTTGGTAGGCAAATGCCTACTCTTTGAGAATTTTTCGGATCTGTTATAGTTTTAGATATTGGACTTTCTTTAAAACCGAGTTCGCTTTTTAGATTAAGAAGCTTTAGAATTTCGCTTTATACTATCAAAGTTGTAATCACATTTTTCTTCGTTTTCTCCAGTTGACGGGAAAATCCCCTTAATGGTAAAAGGTTTTTAACGCACTTACTTACAAAATATTTTCTTATTTTTATTTAATACTTCTCGGGGATGGCGGCGGACAGTTTCTTGTTTGGATACTTTTCGGAATTCATTTTGATCGTGTTTTTGACAAGGTAAATATTGTTCAAGATTATTAGATTTGTGGCAGCTACTGGGGTTGTTTTGGCGGGAGATTTTCGTGGTCATGTTTCTGAAGGTTAAAATAATTAAAGGAACTTTTGAAAAACCTTTCAAAATACTTTTTTGTATCGGGCGTTTGCTATGTTTAGTATAGTGAAATATGTTCTATATCTTCTCTGTAAATTAATTTTTATGCATCGACTAATGATTGAAGTAACCTAGATTAACATTCATTGTTATCTTTAAAAAAAGTGCTTAATAAGTTTAAATTCATTCATTTGGGAATAAATAGAATTACTAATTGTCACCTTTCAAAAAAGTGCCTAAGTACCGCTTAAGGCTATTAAATATTGAAATTACTTCGTACAGAATGAACACAATGTTATTTTACACTTTCGCACGTTATTACGGCTTCGTAATAAGGTACTTAGTTCAGCGTGAGCTGTTGTTGACTTACCAGTATTAATTAAAGCAATGTTCGCAGTCTCGCACACTCTCAATGTTTATTAAGAAAACCAAAAGCCGCGCACTTAATAACCCAACGTTATGAGAAGTAACCGATTCCCGAGTGACTACGGGAGATAAATATGTGTAACATTGCCAGATGGATGTCCCAACTATGGCAGGATGTACGTTTTGAAATAAATAGGTCCCGCGCGCGAGGCCTAAATAAAACCAGTATTTTGTGTTTTTCAGTGACAAAATTGTGATATGTAATCTATCTATATAATTAAACTGTAAAGGCCGAAAATCTACACATTAATTATTATTTTTTTAATTCGAGTCGAGAAGATGTAAGATGTGATATAGAACATATCCAAATACTTTTTTTTTCTGTTTGTGTTTCTACGAGCTATTCTCCGAAACTGTTGGACCGATATTAATGAAATTTTGCATGGTGGTACCTTAAATCCCCAGTCAACATCAAAGGTAGCGCAAAAATAGTCTTATTCCTACGGGAAACTGCACGGAAAAGTCTAAATACAACGCGGGCGTAGCCGCGGGGGACAGCTACTAGAGAATAAATATGTTAATTTCCTATTATATTAGGATCTAATGCAGAAATCGCCTTCAAACACCTTCTTATTGTAGGGAATTATAATGTCCTACTTGCAGTTGGAGGAAAAGGGAAGATCTTCCGCCGGGCATGGTGGTGAGCCCGGGGACCGCGGTCCAACTGTACTTCGTTGGAACTTGTATTTATTCAATGTCTTGCGAAAACTTCGATAGCGCGTTTCAGGCTTCGGATTCTGATTGGTTGCTCTTCTAATGGCGTATGTGACTTAGGCATTGTTTACAACATGTGACTGCAATCGGATGCTTTCTGCAGCGTCAGCTTATTGTAGCGCGCGCGGTATCCGCTGAGTCAGATGTATAAAAAAATTTGGTCATAAATGGTCTTCGAGAAGTTTCTATAAAGATAAATGTCCCCTTCTCTGAGAATAAGTCCCGTTGCTTGACTTGAAAATTTCAAAATACAGAAATGAATCTGGCAACCCTAGTATCTTTTGATACTACTCGTAAGTGCCTTTTGGTTGTTGCTACGTAATATTGTGTTTACACGTAAATATTACCTTTACACAACATGTGTGCAGCTGCTTCCGCGCTGTTCTTGTTTTAATATAGGAAATAACAATGTTTATATTTTTGTTACATGAATCCAACTGTACTACTTTCTTACTTTTTTTGTAGAAAAAAAAACAAGTGTGATTCAGTTAACAGATGAAAAAAACGATCATATCATATTTCGTGATCTGTTGGTAAATTAAATAGAAAAAAAAAACAATCATTAACTTCATGTTGTGACACTATACATAGTTAATTGCAGCTAAATAAAATATAAAGTAAACACTTATAATAATAATAATAATAAAATTTGTTTCAGACTAGTCAAATCGGTCCAACAGTTTCGAAGATTAGCTCGTACAAACAGACAACGACAAAATTTTAAAAATTTCTGGGTATGTTTACACCTGACTCGGTTTTTTAGCATTTATTTCTATGTGCAGATTTTCGACCTCTACAATTTTATTATACATATAGATTACATTACATACATATTATATTGTATGTACTTATTTTACTGGAAGGAACAATGCGGGTAGCGGACGTACAGAAATCTCTCACACGGTCATCTGACCCCAAACTAGGCAGAGCCTGTACTATGGGTGTTAGACAGCTGATATACATACATTATATAAATATACAACATCCAGACACAGGGAAAACACAAGTGCTCATCACACGAATGTTTGCCGTGAGCGGGATTTGAACCCGCGACCCTATACTTCGTAGGCAGACTTATTACCAACTAAGCTACAGGAACGCCAGTCAAATAGCTAATTACTTTCTAGGCTTTGAGTGTAAATCTCGCTTAAAAACTAAATTCAGAGTGATAACTAGAAGCTTTGGATTCGCCACTGGCTAGCTAAAGCCATTAGAATTGGCTTAGTCATTGTTGTTACGTCACAGTGAGATTAGATGACTAATGGCTGTCCCCAAATCCTCCTAACTAGACCGTACACTATACTGCTTGGATTAAGGTCACCACAAATGCTATGTGTATTACTCTAGTTCTGTATCTATGGTAAAATTCTTTAATAGTAGCGTCTCTTAGCCTTCAATACGAGTACAATACAATATAAATATTCTTTAGTGACACCGAAATATAAAAATAATAGTATTTTAAAAACAAATCATAATATGTAACAAATTGTATAGTGGCTGATGTTTCCTTTTAGAGTATACGGGCCATGTTAGGTAGGAGGTATTGAACTAATCTTTACTTTTCAATAAAATCCCTCTTTAGTCCTTTGCAAAATATTGTTAAAAATTATATCAGGGCGTATCAGTAAAACTAGAAATGGGCGACAAAACACTACCAATATTCTTAATCAGTTGCAGATAGCTATGGTATGTGTGTAATATAGTAATAGAATTCCGTTTAACCTGATAGTATTTGAACAGCTCTCCAGAGATTCCAAGCAGGGCCGGATTGAACCTGTAGTAACTAATGCTACGGGCCCCAGAAGAGGACCCCATGCACCAACTCTACTTGAGCTTATTATTTAATAGAAAGTGAAACAATTATCAAAACGCAGTATTAAAGATCACAGCGTTGCTGACCGAGTGGCTAGAGCTGTTGATTTCCATTCGGAAGTTAGCAGGTTCAAGCCTCAGCACGTTCCAATGTGTTTTCGCTTTTTCTTATATATAAAATTTTCGTGTCACAGTTTTCGTTCCTATACTCCTCCGAAACGGCTAGACCGATTCTCATGAAATTTTGTGAGCGTATTGAGTAGGTCTGAGAATCGGCTACTATCAATTTTTCATACCCTTGAGAGCGAGCACAGCTAGTGATTTTATATAATATGTACGTTTACTATAATAATATGTAATGTACGTGTACGGTCTTACGGTGAAGAAAACATCGTGAGGAACGTGCACTACCTACATACCTGCAAAGAAATTCAACGGTTGTATGTGAAGTTGACCAATCCGTACCAGGCCAGCGTGGTCGACTAACACCTATTCATCCTGATTTCTATGTAGGCTCGATCTCCTCGGTAGGGATATATTTAGCTGTTAACAGAAACTTTTAGGGCCTCTCGATATTAAAGGTGCCATAGGCCCTAACTTAATCCGCCACTGAAGGCTACTCGCTTTTATTAAAGCTCTTTCAAACGTGCTAGCAGATTTAAATCGGAGCTATGCAAAGGTACGCAAATAAGTCAACTGGACTTGAGTGTTGGAGCATTCCTTTGTTGTATTTTAAACGGGATGGAGTATAACACGAACTAATAGTAAAGTTTATTCTTACGTAGTAGTAACACTTCAAAACAGTCCACTAAAAATTTACGTAGAGGTAGGGACCACTATTTGGTATTCTGTGGTAGAGGTGTTGCCATAATCCCCAAGCTTTGCAGGTGAGTTGGGAATCGTAGTTGTTGGTGATAGCAAGGGGGTATCTCACTTCGTAGTTTAGGTATGATCGGGCGATGCTCCTCTCTCAGAGGCGTTAGTAGAGACAACTGATATTAATAATAGATGAAAAATAAGTACTTAAATAATATTTATACTATGTCCAGACACAAGTCAAACACTAATGCTCTTTACACGCATGTTTTCCCTGCATGGGATTCAAACCTGCGACCCTACTAGTCTACTACCACAAAACTAGGCTACAGGGCCGTTAGACTGCAGTATTCACGGAAAAAAATACTCACAAAGCCTTGTTAAACCCTTTTAAGAAGCAAACTCGAAAAACACATACTCCTATATTTTATTAGTCGATAGAAGATATTTTGGCTCAAAGTGACCCACAAAATATCCTTGGAAGTAAAATAGTTGATACTCGATAGTGTTTAGTTTCCCCTCACGTCTCAATGAGGATATTGGAGCGCGCTAATGCAGCAGCGAAACGCCAAGGCACGTTCACTATTTAGCCTGGACTCACTCTATAAGGAATAAAGGGAAGAAGCTATTGGAAATTTCCAGCGATTTCTCTTTTTTCATAACTACATTTTCAAAAATATGGAATGTATTTTATTTATCTTAAAATATTGTAGAGCCCGTCCTGATTTGAGCAAAGCTTATTAACTTCAGAAATGACTTTATTAAGTGTTCTAAGGAAGCCGATATAAATTTTTTTTTAGTAATATTTACTGATAAACTTAAAAAATGTGTAATTATTAAAATTGTGTAAGAGATTAATATGCAAATTTTTCTCTTTATTCTTTATTGCACAAAACAAACATACAATTAATACTTAGAGCTAGTGTACATAGGCGAGCTTATCTCTATAAGAGATATCTTCCAGCCAACCTACAAGATGGTGGAAAAGGAGATAACTGAGTAGGCACAGAGATTTTTATCTGTTGTGTCGTCTTTCTACATGTGATTGTTCATTGTATGTTTATGTGTACAATAAATAAATAAATACAATATTTTTTTGTGCTCAGTGGCTTGTTTTACATTAATACAAACTTTGTCTTGACAACAAAAAATCAATGTAGTATTGGATGTAACGTCATGATATAAAGCGATACGCGTACATAAATTATGTATCGGCATTTCATTTTTGTTTAAGAGGGATAAATTTGGGTTTTTTCCCCATGCTGTGCGTTCTGATTTTTTTCTTCCAAATATATCTTGTCTCTTCTTTGGGCCTATTTATCTGTAGTTTTGTCACTAAGAACTCTATAATGCCTTTTAAGAGAGAGACCTTGGTCCACAGTAGATTCTTAAAGGTCGTCGTATGGTCATATATTATGTCGCTTGTTTAAATTCTCACTTGAACCTACACACAAGTTTATATACACTATACGTACGTACAAGTGTGATTGGGTAGATGTCAATCTGTGATTTATGGAGCTTTCTCCAAACGAGAATGTTATAAATCATTCTTTGAACACGTGACTGAGCTGTGATAATGATCTAGGCGGGACTGTCTGATTGCAGAATCGTAATCTTAAATACAATCATTCTTTAAAACACTAAAATAATAACTACACTGTATAACGTAGAGGCGCGGCGGCCAAACAATTTCTAAGTTTTTATTTTATTTATATCTACTTAACATTTATTGTGAAATTATAGAAGTAACAATATTTGTCTGAGTGCATAGTTTAGCTAATAAACTGTGAACCAGTTTCGCGAATAGTATTATCTCTGTAAGTGTTTGTTACATTTACGAAACGCCTAGTTTTAGTGTTCTGTGAACTGGTGACGGCTGTGATGTTTTTTTTTAAATAAACGAAAACAAAATTTAACAATGGACGGACGCACGAAGGGTTGGTCGTCTTTCGGCTTTGGCTAAGATGATGAATTAAAGAAGGCGTATTTCATGACACTCATGTGCCAGTGTCAAGTAAAGATAACATGAGTAATGTTGGCATACTCATGTACGAGTAATAAGGCTAGTGTATTGTTTATAATCTAGATAGAACGTAAACTCCTCGATACAAACATGGTTCCTAGTGGAAAGCATTGGAGAGCACTACACCCGACGAGTAGTCGTGTTCGAATCTAGTAGCTAGCAGTCCCGGGCTTCTTCCATTTCGTACAAAACTTATATTCACCATTTCAGCCGATGGGTATTTGCTGCTAAACAGAGGCCCTTGCCCAAAAATTTCCACAACGACCATTCATATAGTTGAAAGGTACTTTACGAATCATACCGTTTATTTTTTTTGGTTTTTTTCCAATACTTCTATTGCAATGTCGACGAATCAAGATATACTAAACTTCTGAGGAAGTGGAACTCATTGTCATAAACATAAAAGAACTTTACTTTATTGCTGGACAAAGGCGGATAGGTAATCCTCATCATCATGATTTAAGCCTGTAGACGTTTACTGCTGGACAAACGCCTCCGCCAAAGATCTTCATAACGATCGGTCCTACGCTACCTGCATCCAGTGGCTTTCTTGTAAGTCCTGCCCAGACAGCAAGCAAGCAAGAATTTAAAAATATGTAATGTCACACAATGGAATTTAAAAATGTATGAATCGTTTACGGAATATTGAAATTCGGATACTTATGTTTTTTGAAAAGCTGATTGATGATAGGCTAATTACCATGATTGCTTGATGATTGAAGATTTTTTACCATCTAAAACAGAATAGCGTAAACGATATTTTTGTCATTCCACTTGGAAACAGACCTAAAAGGGGTTGAAGAGAACGCATTAGATCCACTTCGTTTAGCACACAGCTTGAAAGCCAGTGACATTGAAAATATTGTGCATCGCAGATAAACTATTTATATCGGATAGAATGTCGCGACATGCAATGCAACACTGCATTTGAAGGTTGACGCTATTGTGCATTCTATTTTAGAAAATGTTCCATGGGCATGACGTCATGACTTTATGCGAAGCTTATTTCCTAAAATTATGAAAATATACTATACCTGCCCATGTATAGTTTCTTATGTAGATGTATATTTTTCTTAGATGAACGTTTACTATTTTTGTAAATCGCTCAAACGGAGTTCAATATTTTTGCTGACTTTTAAAAATTGTAATTTATCAGATACCTAGTAGCTTTCCGCCCCACGGCTCCGCCCGCGTTAACATTGTTCTCTGTTGCGGTTGGACATTCGCACTACAAAATTCAATCCTACCGCTACGCAATACGGGCGCTCTCAAGGTAAACATATCCAGCCGCACGTACCGGCTTCTGTTCTTACCCTGAAGCAAGAATTTTACAATATAACAAATAAAGGTGTCCGCAGGGTTTCTTAAGAGGGCCAGTACAAAGATGGCTGTCGCACTTTGAAGTGTGAAGTGGTTGGAAGAAAGAACCGGGATAACCGAAAAAAGCGGGAATGACGCGTACATCCTCATCCCTTCTTCAAACACTCCCGGGATCTTCCCTTTGATTAATCAAAGCACTTTGTAGAGAAAAAATCCGGGCCACTAGTCGATTTCAGCACAATCGTTTTCGAATAAAACTAGCATTTACCTACTCGACCTTCAGCGGACTAATTCCCGTTCTTCACAGACAAAAGTTTTAAAGTTGACGGACTTCTGTATATTAAATAAATGCCCTATTATTCCGGCATAAGAATGGGACCATTCCAACCCATTGCATCTCAAAATCATGCAATATTCTAGGATAAAGAACTTTTATCAAATCATTGCTAAATTATGTTAAAATTTGCCTATTTTCCAAAGCCTTTGTATCATTATCGTATCTAAAATACAATACAATACAATACAATATACTTTATTGCACACAGAACATTACAGTGAAAATAAACATTTACAATAAAGGTATAGAAAGTGTACATGTAGGCGGCCTTATTGCTAAGTAGCAATTTCTTCCAGGCAACCTTACATAAAAGTTTTCGGTTCGTTACCAGTGTGATATAGCAGGATAATCTTTTCAATGGCGATGTCATGCAAATATTACAATACATACTCGAATTATAGGTTTCCACCAAGAGGACAGGAGATGTTTTATTTTTACAGAATCTTGTGCCACCCACGATCTAAGCCAAAAGGAGATCTGATGTGGAAATAACATGATGTAATTGGTTATTCAAAAGTATTCAAAACACATCAGCTCTCCACTTTGGTGGAAACCGGGCCTTAATCGCATGTCCACTTTATTTACGTGTTTTTTACGCAATACTGATAATAAACTACGACGTAAAATGTGTGTATTTGCTTTCTAAGCCACCGAAATCGAATGAGCGTATTTTTCACGGCTTCTTTATAAGTATAGAACATAAAACTTAGCTAACGAGCGTCCGTTCTCAAGAGGAACTTCGTTAACTCGCTCCGGCGACACTTCCGTCCATAGGACAGTTTCCATCTCCAGTCTTCTTCAGAGAGTGAACATAAGTACTATTTCCAACACATCATTCGAACACTCTCTTAAAAGCACCTTTAACGAGGCCATGAGCTCTCTTTTTGTAAACTTCTTGACACTGGCAACTATTAACTCTTTTTTTATTGACCTATGCTTGTGTCGAAAAGGTACGAGCGATCAAGCTCCACCGGACTTGCGGGGGATCTACCCCAGAGTAGTCATGACATGAACCAACGCATCTAGGGGCAGCTCGAGAGAGCCTCAGACCATGGCCTAGCGCGTTGATACGGAAAAACATCGTGAAGGAGACGACGTCTGAGGGGCTCCGTCTCTGATTATTAGTTCTGATTTTGATGTTGGCCACGGCGCCCCCGCCAGCAGGTACGGGCATTGTTACCTGAAGGGTATTTTTATTGTTTGTTCAAATTTAATATCATTCGAAATCGCGACCTTGTGCTTTGCAACTTTTCTTTTTTGACTCCAAGTAATAGTAATTGTATATTAGTAGCGTAATAATGTTTTTGTTTGACGCATCACGAACGGAACCTAGTTAAAAGGCACTAAAATATTAAAATTCCCATTTCGTCGTCTACCGCAAGTATGATTTCCCGCCACGCCTATTTTCCAACTCTCATCCGCTTGTCAAAAGAATTCCAAGCAAAATTGACTTACAAATACCTTACGAAGTCTATTCAAATTCAAACTTGAAATCTTGTGAATCGAATGTAAATGCCTTAGGAACTTCATTTTCACACAAAAATGAGTTTCGCAGAATACGCGCCGCCGCTGCCGCGCCGTGGCGTCGGATTTAATTCCCAGATGTTTTTGTTCGCTAAATTATGCTAACATTTGTTAAATTTGATTTAGGTTGGTAGTTGAATTATTTTTGAAAACGTTATGTAAATTAATTTGTATACATATATCAGCCCCCAGTAATTATAGGTACTTACCTATCTTAAGCATCCATCGGTACCTCAGATCCGCATACTTGAGACGGCCGGCCATTTGAGTGCTTTTATGGGCTTTTGAGTCGAATTCTTAGACTAGGAATGACGAGACTTTATATTTCTGAGAAGCTAATGAAAAGCTTTACAATGATGTACAAATAAATAACTTTTGTTTTGTTTGTTTGTAATACTATTCGCTACGGTTTGAATCCAAACTAATTTGTTTTTTCAATAAGTGTAATGAGGTCTCAATTTTCGATTCTTCGGTTTATGAATAAATTATTTATTTATTGGTATATAACAATCATACAAAAGCTGCTATAGTTTCAACACATTTCGTCTTTCAATTTACGAGGTCATAACAGCTACAGCCGCCATTCGGTGCAATTACGTAACCAATAAATGACATTTATAAGTGTTTTAATTTTATTACCTACACTACTAGTATGTGTATTTTATAATGGTATCTTGTAGTAAATATTTTCAAGATATTAGAAAAATAGCAATAGAACAATAATTATGTTTTCATTTATCATTTATAGAAGGGTCAAAGGCCGTGATATCATATAGAATCCAAAACCGAATTCCTAAAAGTCTCTGCTCCGAAAAAACATTTACCTACTAATATAAATAAAAAAGATATTCGTTTTAATGTTGGATTGACTAAGAATAGTTTGAAAATTCAGTTTTCTTATCCCAATGTGTTTTAGATCGTTAGGTTTTAAATACACACTCGATTTACCCTTTTACAATAAAGTTATGGGGTAAATAATTGTAAAAAAAGCAATAAATACACATTACACACACTTTATATCATAAGATACTTAAACAATAATGTTTAATTTCTGATCATGAAAAAAAATGTTCTTTGCTTGATATGTGAGTTTTCGATGGCTTCTAACATGGCTCGTGTAACGATTACATCCGTAAATAGTAGCCGAGACCAACGGCTTTACGTGCCTTCTGATGCACGGAATTATCTTTCTTATCGAACAAACAGGTGATTCAGCCACCTAATCAAACTAGAGAAAGTCTCACAAAGTCCGAAAAGTGCCCCACTGGGCTTCAAACCTGGGACCTCCGTAATGAGAGGGGAATTCTCAACCACTCTGCCAAGGAAGCTGTTCATTTACAAACAAAGACCTAAGATTGATCACATATTTAGCGCAGCGAATGCTCCGGATTAACCAAACAAATTATCCCTGTTGTTCGGGTTAAGCTCTGAAAGCTAGTCTAAGAACCCCACAGATTAATTACACCACTGTGTTTTTAATGGGAAAAGTTTCCATGTCGCTAAGAGTATAAAGGATGTTGTGAAACAGAAGACAAAGTTGAAAAGTTAAGCTAATTACAATTTTTCCGAGAAAATGGCGGTAAAATTAGGCTTTCCTCTTTATTTATTAGTCAATGGCGAAATAATACAAAACCGATAATGGTGGTTTTATTGACTTTAAGCCAAATAAAATTACTGTGGTAATGAGTTTTCGTAATTTCTAAAGAAAATTTCTTGGAGACTTCTTTTTAAGGCCTTTGAATATTTTCATTGGTTATTTAAACAAATTTCCAACTATTTAGTATTGTCAATTAGTTTATGATAAAACAGAACCAGAGGTTGTCTATAAAACAGTTTTAGAGACTAGTTTTATTTATTTTTTGTTTAAGCGGGCGTACTCTGTCAGACTTTATCATATGCAATTTTGCCTCCGCTTTTTTGCACGATAGGAACTAGGTTTTATTCATGTTTTACACACTGCTTGAGAAACAATTTTCAACCGAAAATTCGATTCTGGCCGAATAAATAACCTACCAAGTTTGCAAAAGTAATTTACTCAAGTTGTTACAAAGTTCGTAATAGATGGTTGTTTACTGTAACATTTTTGATGTTCACCAAACTATTCCTTAGTTTGGTTTTGGTCTTGGTTTGGGTTTGGTAATCCGTTCCTAAAATTTACATTTATTGATAGGTTTTTTTTACTGTTTACTTACATACAATATGATTTATAATAATACTAGCTTTCCGCCGCGACTCCGCCCGTGTTAACAGTTTTTCCCATGGGAATAAGGCATTTCCCGCGGTATAAGGTGTTACTCAGGGTGAATGCACGAGTAGCTTGAAAGAAAGAAAGAAAGGTGAAATAATGAAATCGGTTCATTCGTTTTTGAGTTTATTCATTACAAATATACATACGAAAATACAAATCTTTCCTGTTTATAATATTAGTATGTATATGTAGGTATTTCAAAGTATTACTAGTATTACTACGAGTATACATACAGAATTCAACCTATGTACCACAGGAAAAGTTGTTCTGTTGCGGCTAACCAACCAGTTAAATTTCACGGTGAAGGTATGTCTATTAATGGTCTATTACGCTGCTTGATATGTAGCCGTCTAATGATCATTCGTTTAGTTAGATATACAATTGTATATCCATGCCGACCTCTCATTTCGCTTCAACAACTATTTTACTAGACTGCGAATTTAGTCATTAATTTTGTGACCTAACTGCGGCCACTCCGAAGTTACTTAAGGACAGTTTGCTTACAAATAATTTATCAAATATAAATAACTATCGGGCTGCGACTTAATATATTATAGTGTGTAGAAAAAAGTACCACGATCGTAAAGGAAAAGGAAGGAGGGAGGGAGGAGGTAATGGTGTCAATAAAGAATATTTGTACCTATTTGTATCCTTTATACCCAGTGTGGCGGCGCGACACATACTACGTCATTAGAAGAGTGACCAATTAGAAGTCGAGACCTGCAACGCGCTATCAGAATTTTCGCAAGACATTGAACAAATACAAGTTCCAACGAAGTACAGTTGGACCGCGGTGCCCGGGCTCACTACCATTCCCGGAGTAAGATCTTCCCTCGTATTGTGTTAGTAATGAAGAAAAAAATATATTATATAAAAATATATAATTTTTTAATAAGTATGCATCGTAACGCATAGAAATTAGGTAGCAAGAATTGTAATTTTAGACCCAGATACGGGTTAGTACCTACTAATTATTTTTTTATGTAACGCAGAGCTCTATTTCTTAAACGTTCGTATGACGAGCATCCTAATGTCAATCGAGCGAAAACGTCATTGTTGAATTATAACCGTTATTGCTTGACGTTTGCTTGTGACCAATGGTTGCAATCGAACGATCCAAAAATTCTGTTTTTCGTAAGACGAGCGTAAATCTGTAGAAATCGAGCGATCTTAGCGACACGAACATTTGAGAAATAGAGCTCCCAGACGCTTTTGTTGGCTCATATTTCAAAACCTAGGGTTTAGACATCCTGTTGTCTGGCCATAATCATTAACTTGAACTGCTGTCTGGAATATTTAGTTAGTCTGGAATAGTCTGGATAGAATTGCGTAAATTAATGAATAGACATCTCACCCACCCATATTTAGTTTCTAACTTGTTTATTCAATTTAATGATATTGTATTTTTTCTTACTGAAAAGTCTTTTGACTTCTTTATCTTCTGACTGAGGAACCAATTTTTTTTAGAATACAAACTGACTTCATCAAGTATTTCTATTTTTCAATTATTTAGTTCTTTTTTATTTATGTTCTCCTAAGCCTAATCCAAATCTGGAGTGCATTTTTCAAAACAAACCTTGCCCACTGATGTCTGCATTTAAAAATTAAATGTATAAAATTCCTGGCTGTATTTCATTCCGACGTGAATCTGAAATCAAATATCAAACCGACGAAAAACGGAGAAGGTTTTGAAGTTGACGCGTATATTTTTTATGTCTGACCACGCGTAGATGCGTGCGGCCGAAGATCGGGCCAAATGGCGCGCCTTGGGAGAGGCCTATGTCCAGCTGTGGACTGCCGCAGACTTTTAATGATGATGATGACCACGCGTAACTTTTAACGTAGTATGATTTTGATATATTTTTTTTATTGGAAAGAAACCTACCTATACCTTGAAATTAGTAGGTACCATATAAATTTGGCAAAACAAACCAACCTAAGGATAACAAAACAGGAGATCATTGAAAACCCCAAAAAAGCCCTGCCTAAACTCAATGATTTTCATTTTTCGCTTCGTTTTATAAATAGGGGATGATTGATTATTCACTCATTGAATTTCATGGTTTTCAGTTTTTTTTGGCAGTTAAATTTTTTACTAATAGTTGTTATTCTATCTGGCTTGTGCGTCCACGCGTTTGCAATTCAATTTTTAGCGATCCCGGTCAATATAAGGCTGAGATTTTGATCCGTGATGCGATTTTCGCAAGTCTCTCTTTGATAAATGATTTATGTGGAACTCCACACGACCCTCGCTGACGGCAGCTGTACTCGGATCGGTAGAAGGTGTTAGTAATCCAATTCAAGGTTGGTATCGACTAAGAATTATCTTGAGGAGAGAGCATAACTTGTTTTGTCAACTTCAGGACTTAAATATAGAACTCGCCTCGACGTCGAAAAGTGATTTATAAAATCTTACTTCGAATAAAACATATTTCATTTCATTTCATAGAAGACCGGTAATTTTATTTGGCCAAAGATGCTCTTCCATGATTCCTTTTAAATTTATTACCTACGTTACATGTTTATTTAAATAAGGTTAATAAGGTTAAATTATTATTTCAAACAATAGTCGGTAAAAACTACTAAGTTTTTTAATATTTTTATTATTGTTTCGATATACGAAATATTTTTGAAAATTTCACAGGATTTGTGTAGATAACGAAAATATCAAAGAAAAATACCTACAAAACTCCGCATTGGCACGGGGCAAAATAAGTTTCAGAATATAAGTATTATTCTTTTATTTTTCCAAATGGAAATGGAAAGTAAAACAGATCGTTTCTATAAACAATCTTAGCTCTATCTCCTGAGATCCACACGAATCTCTGATCTTCCTTCAACATTGTGAGCTGACGTGAATATAAACTGCTTACGAAACACCTGAATAGTAGGGTTTGCAATTTCTGCTCACGAATCCCGATAGACATTCTTCAAGATCCCTTTTGGCAACATATTATTTACGTATTTACTTGTATCGAAGCTATATGCCAAGGCTGGTTGCCGTTACAAATCTTCTTTGTCCTGGCAACTTTGACATTTAAAAAGTGTACGTTCGTTTGGAATTAAGTATTCCCTTCTCTCCATATACTTTTGTCCGTTATGTCTTTTGACTTAAAGCCAATAAAAAAAGACTGGCTAGCGTATTCGATATTTTTTTTACTTATAATTTAGATTTAGACTAGAAGTAATGGCCAACAACGTGCTTTGCTATTTATGCTTTGCTATTTGCTATAATGACAGTTATATTGCTAAAGCTATGAGATAAATTGCTAAAGGTATTGCTAGCAAGCAAAAATGATCTTTGTGACAGACGTTAAACAGTTTCTAGATCGATTTTTCTAGTACCTACCTCCTAGTAATTTCTAAATCAATGTGTATGTATTTTATATACCTATTTTCGCTACAAAATAAATAAACAAATGTTCAGCTTCCGCGTCTTTCATTTCATGTGAAGTTTTAATTTTATTTTTGAATCTTAGACACACGCTTCTAATATGGATATTTGAATATTTTGGTGACAAAAATGAGGTCAGGCTTTGATGAAACTCGTATACACGTGTTTTGATCAAGATGTAAATATGTTGATTAGATATGGTTAGACAAACTGAAATATGTATTCGTAACACAAAATATATTCGTATGTCAGCAGATGTCATTACATTTTTCGTGAAATTCGGATTGGTTAATAAACATGCATAGTTACCCACATTTAAAAACAAAAATTGGGGATTGTGACGGTGACATTTCAATTATTTCAGTTATTTGACAAGTTCATAGAAAATTCGAAAATTAGAGGCTTGCGTAGCTAATTCTGTAATAGACGATATTATATCGATGTCGTAGCCAACTGGTTAAAATAGCCGTTCAATTAAACAGCTAGCCCTTTGACTGAACATCGCCATTCAATCACACGTCTAGCTTCTTAATTGAATATTTGAGGCGCTCAAAACGTTCAACATTACAGCTGACTCAAAAGCCGCCTTTTAATTAAATTAGTTCAGCTTACCACCGCGACGGCGCTAGGTGTGTTTTGTTTTCAATATGGCGTCAACTGACCTGCGTTTTTGATTGTTTCAAGATATTTTTCGGAAAGAAAGTAGTAAATATACGTTACTAGTGTTAAAGAGCCAGAAACGAGGTAGCCACAGAGCTCTTTTTGAGTTTGTAATTTTTTGCTTGGTGCAATAAAGAATATTACGGTTATTAATTTGCTTTTCATGTTTACTAATTTGTTCAAACTTTTAAGTTAAGTTAAGTTAAGAGGTGACCCTTAAACCATCCTTAAACTTATTCCAAGAAATTACAAAAAGTTTTCCTATTCTTTCAAATCACATGCTAAACTAATGGTTACCTACTTAATTTGCCATTTAACCAGTTGGCTAAGCGTCGTCAAGCTGTAGTGTTAAA
This sequence comes from Teleiodes luculella, assembly GCA_948473455.1. Lineage (NCBI taxonomy): Eukaryota > Metazoa > Arthropoda > Insecta > Lepidoptera > Gelechiidae > Teleiodes > Teleiodes luculella. The sequence goes on along the minus strand of OX419591.1, from coordinate 11,598,738 downwards.
CGTTGTAGTCAACAAGTCGGCTAAGCGACGTACAGCCGAGTGATTGAATGGCGATGTTCAGTCAAAGGGCTAGCTGTTTGCTTGAACGGCTATTTTAACCAGTTGGCTACGACATCGATACTACTTATATTACGAGTATGTACGAACTTAAAAGGCCTATATAAGAATATCTTTATTTCTATAAAAGCGATTCATAAATAAATTACATTGCTGATATTCACTGTACAATATTATAGATCTCGTAAAAGGTTCGTAATAGTATCAGACGGATAGGCTATTGATAAAACGTTGTCATTCCATAATATGAGTATTGTTCCGTCGCTGGTACGACAGTGATTACTTATATGCAGTGTGGGGCAAATCAACTAAATTTTCAATCAAACTAATCAATCATGACTAATTTAGTCATGATTGATTTAGTCATGATTGATTTAATCATGACTAACCATGTTAGTTGTAATCATGATTAAATCGACAAATCATCAATCGTTAGTTGTAATCATGACTAATGATTAATGCTTCTAACAAATGTATGTTTCTAACAAGTGTGTATGAAATGTGAATGCCTTGTTTTACATCGCACTTCACTTTTGATCTAATTCATTTATATAATATCATCTTATTAGCGTCCTGGGGGCCAAAAGCGCCATTTAAGAAAAGTGAACTGCGAAAGGATTCATAAATTGAATTCTAAGGGAACCGCGAGCCGATTCGTATTTAACGTAAAATGGTCAATTTTATTACAGTTCACTTTTACTTTTGACTTTATCTCAAACACAACAGAATTGCTACCTAAAATAATATAGGGTATGTTCGAAATTGAAAATATTTTTGAATTAAGTTGAAAAAATTAAATTTTTTGGTTCAAAAAGGATGATGATGTTTAAAATAAACAATCATAAATGGTCAATCATGATTGATGATTAAGATTGAAACTAATCAATCATCAATCATAATGGCATGATTGATGACTAACAAATCATTAGTCATCAATCATGATTGGCGTAGTTAATCATTAGTCATCAATCATTAATCAAACTAAATTTTGCCCAACACTGCTTATATGTTTATATATTATGTACAGAGTAAATCTTATGATCCTTTATAGTAGGTTAATCTCTTTCAGTAAAAAAAACTGTTCTTTAATGTACCTCATCATCATCATAATTTCAACTGAAAGACATCTCCTGCTGGACAAAGGCCTCCTCCAAAGATCTCCACAACGATCGATCCTGCTCAGCTCGCATCCAGCGGCTTCCCGCGACCCTCACCAGATCGTTAGTCCACCTTGTGGGGGCCTGCCCACGATACGCCTTCTGGTAATTAATAAATGTATATAGTTAGTTATCTGCTAATGTGTTTTTAATTTCAAACGAATTCATACGGATATACGAATATAAGTTTTTTATTCTTCGTCTGACTTGTAGATAAAATTACCAACCCCCATTGGGCCAGCGTGGTGGACCAGGGCCTGTCTAGGGCTGGCTCGAGCCCTTTCTATATTCCGATTCTGATAATACCGAAAGAGAATTTCAAACACATTCGTAACGTCTGAAGACAATTTACTCAAGCCACATTCTGTGGTCTTCATTACGCACGAAATTTCACTTCTCAAGATTTACAGCGACCGGTAATATCTCAGTCGCCCCCTGATAAGGGCTGGCTATAAATTTTCAGGGCAGATTCCAATCTACATAGGAACTACTGGAAATGAGGCATAGCGGAAAGCCGAAGGTGAGCGCCGGATCTTCATAAATTATGCTCCAGTCACCGAGGACACATAAATTTTCCGGTAAATTGATTCTTTTTTTGGTTTTGCCTAAATACATTTAAATGTGTACGGCTAATTTATATTTTCGTGGTTATTTTAGATATTCTGTATGAAGTAACTTGATATTGTATGTGCCATTTATAGACTTTTACATAATAGGTAATATTCGTATCGAAATCTTAATATAATTATGTACAAGATGTTATTACCGACGGCAGAATCACACATTAGGAAGATATTTTACGAACGCCTGTGTCAATCATTATTGTTTTTTTTAAACACTTTTTATTTGCCACTAACCACAAACGTACAAACACTTGTAAACTTTTGTTTTATTCTAAATAATAGAATCATTTTAAGAATACTAAGATTAAATGAAGTAGACAACGTCGTCAGTAATGTTTTTAGTCCGAACTTTAGCCCGGGTTGTTAGAACGACGAACTGAATTTTATTCCTTTTGTGGACCAAACGGAGGTGTGATCTGAATTGTAAATACACTGAGGAGTCTATTCTGTGACATCGTCTTTGGTTATATCAAATCTAAGAAGAATTCATAACATTAGTTCCGACTCTTTTACTCACATTTGCGGGCAAAGCAACATAACACACGATGAGTTCCCTCCAGTCTTTATCGACATAAAACCAAAATATTCTATTACCACTATATGTACTAACTAGCTTTCCGCCGCGGCTCCGCCCGCGTTAACAGGTTTTTCCCGTGGGAATGAGGCATTTTCCCACGGTAAAAGGTAGCCTATGTTATTCAAGGTGAATGTAGATTTCTAATAGTGAAAAATTTTTTGAAATCGGTTCAGTAGTTTTTGAGTTTATTATTTACAAACATACACACACACACACACACAAATACAAATATTTCCTCTTTATAATATTAGTATGATTAGTATGATAATATGATTTCAAAATCACCTTTTCCCAAAATTCAAAATAACTGATATTTACAATGACTGCTTTTCTAAATGTCGTGTTCATCTATTTTGTATGGAAGTGTCAAATTCTTCGTTCGGAAAATTACTCAAAACTGTTGTCGGAGAATTTTCTAAGTTGCCATTTAAAACCTATACATCTAACAAAAAAATATTGTAAACGTCATGAGTAGATCCTATTAGCATTTATTCTCATGCATAAATTTACAATTTTAGAGTAATTTATAGCAAATTTTATAAAGGTTACTTTGGCTTTTGCAAAACAATTTTCCTTGAGCTTAGCGAAGAATCAATCTTGACTGGCTCTTCCCACATACTCTGGTTTTAATTATAAATGAGTTTGTAATAATCTAATGTTAAATCCAAAGAAAACAAAATGTATTAAATTTTCATTGCCAAATGTAAGGAATAACAATTTAGCTATTACCTTAAATAATGAAGATCTAGATTATGTAAGAAAAACAGTTTTCTTGGGGATAACCATTGACTCTAAGTTACAGTGGGACCCCCATATAACTACATTAGCTTCAAAACTCAGCGCGGCGGCATACGCCGTCAGAAAAATTCGTCAACTGACGGATATTGCTACTGCTCGACTTGTTTACTTTAGTTATTTTCATAGTATTATGTCTTACGGGATTTTATTGTGGGGTAAGGCAGCAAATATAAATAGCATATTTGTTCTGCAAAAGAGGGCGATTCGTTCCATATACCAATTACGAAGTCGGGACTCCCTAAGAGAACTGTTTAAAGAAATTGATATTCTCACAGTGTCCTCTCAGTATATATTTGAAAATATAATGTACGTTCATAAGAACAAATCTTTGTTCCAAAAGAACTCTGATGTACATTCTATTAATACCAGAAATAAAAATAAAATTGTGCAGCCTAAATTTAGACTCTGTAGAGTAAGCAACTCATTTATGGGGAACTGTATTCGCTTCTATAATAAAATACCAGATAACATTACAAATTTACCTGATTGCCAATTTAAAAGTAAAATTAAAAATATCTTATGTTCTAAAGGTTATTACAAGACTGAAGATTACCTAAATGACAAAGATATCTGGTCCAAAATTATTCCAACTCAACATAATAAATAAATTATTGTGCAACATTGTAGTGCGGATCGACTATGCAATTGGGAAGCCATTAATTAGATTGTCGTGAAAACATCTGGCTGACTGAGTATTCATGCTCACTAAAGTGTCCTGACTTGCGGTGGCGTATGGGCCGGGTCGTTGGGTTCCCTCTAATATGGTTGAGCCCGACGATGGCTGTCCCATACGTCAAACCCGTGAACGTGGTGCTGCTTGGGGGGACTGGTCTGCTCTAGTCGATTGCCGATTGTTTTATTGTTTATATACTTAGTTTAGTTTTTCTACTTTGACTGGTTGCCTTCCTTTAATTTCATATATCGTCTGCACTCTTTGTTATATTAATCAAATTGTATAAAATAATAATTATACCTATGTAAAAATATTTTGAAAAGATGCAACGCCTGTGGAGTTTCTTCCGGCGGGTTCTTCTCCACAGAAGACAGCCAAATTGTGAACCCGCCCTGACGTCGAAAAATGATTTTGTGAAGTCTTACTTCGAATAAACACTATTTGACTTTGACTTTGACTTTGACTTGCCTAACGATGTGTTACAGTCCGACAAGGATCTAAATGAATGCAAACGAGGGCGCTACTCGCCATACATTATACTGTAAAAAATTACGTTTTGTAAGATACGGCGTTAGTTCCTTTTTTGGCCACGTTCTTTTACATATTTGTCAGTATGTAGGAATGAATTGACCTTGAATGAAAAGCTATTATTTTCCAGTAATGTCAAGGGCACACAAACAATGCTTTATATGAAATAATGCAGACGAGATAAGATTATCCTCAGTTAAAACTTTAAACAAAGATTGTATAGAAAATAAAGCATTATTTTGTAGAAAATGTTGACTTTGCAACAACATAGCTTCGAAAAATTATTCGTAATTAGAAAACTCTTTTTTGTAGTCGTGTACAGGCCTACATAAAACGTTTATCTTCAATGTATGATTAAAAAAAAATGTTTACACCAATGCAAAGGAAGACGCGTGAACCATCCATCAGGTAAGACTGTGGTTAATTGCAAACGAAAGAAAAATTAAAACTAAAATAAAATATTTACCTATTTAACTTATTTCAGAATAGCGCCTTTTTCAGCAGTAGCCTCTGCAAAGCCCCACTGCCCGACAAACAAGCTTCGCATCTGCATCCGCTCGACAAATTGCATTTTTCATACATAAACATTTCCTTTAAGATTTCTTCCAAGCTTCCACCTTTTGCTTAACACTTCTTACTGTTTAATTTATTCTTTAGCGGAATTTTAACTTTCAAATTTCCGTAGTACTCCGTACTCCAAAAGAAAAAAATAATTCTTATAAAGGTCACTCATGTGTTTGTCTTCCGTGTGTCGCAGCCAATTTCATTAGAATGTATTAGTCCAATTATTTGTTCTCTTAGTAAAAAAAACAAATGATATTGAAATTCTTTTGTGTTAAAACTTGGTAGGTACAGACTACAGATAAATAATGTAAATTCGTGACCCGAAGATATTATGTACGTGTTACATTAAATATTATGGTGGCCACTTTATATCTTCCACGAGAATAAAACTTACTCTTGTTTAGATTTTATAGTAAATTTTACTACTTTCTACTTTGACGTTAAATTTACTTACTTATCGTTGTTTTATAAAAGAAAGAAATCTTTCGATAATTTCGATAATTCGACGATCAAATATACTTTAATTACAAGTAATGTAATTCAGATTTCTCCTTTTCGGTGCTTTAATTATTATACGAGTAAATAACATGATAAATTGATAATATAATCAGAACTTCATAAACAATTTACAGGTGTTACTTAAGACAAATTACTTTACCTACGTAGCTACACTATATTTAATCAAATCCCTAAGTAATTAATTAAAGTAAGAACATTACCGAATGCTCCATCCATTAGTGTAATAAATAACCAAAATAATATTACACTCCATCAAAGCATTACACATTTACGTTACATTACTAGCTGTAATAAGTAATATGCGATAACATCTATTCATTTAGTCCTGTAATTGGTTTTCCCGGTTTCAATGGGTGAGAACAGAAATGAAGGGAACTGATAAACGGTGACCCATCTGGCCTTATTGTAGTCTGGTCCTCTTTATGTGAGTTGGTGAGTTCAAAAGGGGGTATATATTGCCTACATTAGAAAGGATATGATCGTTTTTAGAATTTACGTGATTTTGGATCAGTCACACAAATTTGCGACTAAGTGCATGTAAAAATCCCTCCAAAAATAGGTCTAGATTTTTCGAGGTTATGTTCGGTTTTGTCGCGAATATTTTGTCAAAAATGTTTAATAACAGTTCAAATTTTTAATACTCCGCATATATGTTGTCCGTTTCAATAGCTATCGACAGATTTTTTTAAAGAAGAATACCTAGTTTGTAGTTTTTAAACTATGATCTTTTTTACAGTCCGGGGCGAAATGTCGCGAATTTACAGTCCGGGACGTTTTGCGCTGCCACAGTGCTACCGTGGCGGGCGTTTGAGTGGCTAAAGGTAAATTTATGCTTGTAATCAAAGTCTTGCTTGATTATTGTGTGGGTTTTGAGGTTACCCCCCTCACGAATAATGGATTAGGTAACATCTCACACTACTTTTGAATATCTTTTTAGTTGTATGCAGAGTCAATAGATATGTTTACTGAGTTGAAAATATTTCTCACGCTCACGAAAACGTCGCATCTTTACTTATTTCTGACGAAAAAAATCTATTTTAACCTTTTTTGACATAGTTTTTTATTCAGACAGTAATTTACTATGCTACTCTTCTTTTACAATTTACAAATGAATAAAATACGATTAATACAATTAGTGAAGAACCTAGAGTTCGTTGTTTCTATGTTGAACTAAATTTACCAATAAAACTTAATTCGCTAGCAAAGTAAGTACGGTTAAGTGCATTTACATCTAAACACTTGCCTTACTTTTTTCTCCCTTATTCAACAGACATAAGCCCGGTACAAAATTCAGCTTGATCTGTCTGTGACTGTACGTATTTTATCACAACTGAAATCCTATTTCTATTTGAAGCTCCACATTCGATCGAGTGTTTGAATAAGAACAAAGAAACAAATTCAATAAACAAAAGCTGCTTGTCTCTTTCAAGGAGCATAAATGTGCGAGTAGATGTATGAGTTTTGTTTCAAATGTATTTTCGTAGTCTCCTTTGCAATCTCATATAAGTAATCAATAACTTACTCCAATTCGTCAGTTTTTCCACGAACAAAGACGTATTTTAGGCGTCTTATTTTAAATAATAATATTTGGCCCCTAGGCCTCTCCTAAAATACGCCACTGAGCACGATCCTTGGCTAAAATAGCATCCACCGAATACGTTAATTTGTTACTCGTTCATTATAAATATTTTCTGTTACCTACTGACTTTTTATACTTTTTCTTACTACATGAAAAGGCTAACCGCCGCGTTGATCTTTGAGGAACATAAATATATGAGTAGTAAGTACTAAATGAAAGAAAATAAATGAAATCTATTGATGACGATGAACGATGGTGGAGGGTGGTAATCTAAATAATTAAAAATTACATGGTTTAACTCAACATTCCTAAAATTTAAAAATAAATTAAAACTGAATTGAAAAGTTTTTGAAAATAAGCTCTGGAAATTAAACTGCCCCTGAAGGATCAAGCCGGCTGAAAAAAAAACATGCAAATTCTTAACGCTTGTTCTTTATACTTCATACTAATATTATAAAGAGGAAAGATTTGTATTTTTTTCTGTGTGTGTGTGTGTGTGTGTGTGTGTGTGTGTGTGTATGTTTGTAAATAATAAACTCAAAAACTTATGAACCGATTTCAAAAATTCTTCCACTATTAGAAATCTACATTCACCCTGAGTAACATAGGCTACCTTTAACCGCGGGAAAATGCCTCATCCCCACAGGATAAACTTTTAACGCGCGCGGAGCCGCGGCGGCAGGCTAGTTTATTACTAAAGTCGTCAAGCCGTAACAGCTACGAATACCAACACTTATCGTTTATTATACTATCACCAAAGATGCAAATTCAGTAAGTGCTTTTGCTATTCGTTCATTCATCGGAATAATCTTTTGTTTTAAATAATACTTCAAGTATCTTCATGATACTTAACACATTCTACGAAAATGTAATAGGTGTGACGCTCGAAGCTCTTACCTACCCAAATTCTTTTGTAAAATATTTTATGCGAGATTTATGAAATAGGATTATCGAGACACCAGCCGCCATTTTGAAATCAGTGGCGTCATATATACGCGTATATTGTTATTCTATCTTTTAATATTTTACCTGTGATTCAAAAAAAATTCATTTTTAGAGTAATATTTTATTTCTTAATTTAAATAGATGTTTTAATATCTCTCTATGTAAATCGATTGTTTAAATATTGTCCTCCGTTATTGATATAAATTACTACTTCTATAACAAACAGTTCATGTTTGAATGCCTATCCATCTTAATAAAAAGTTTAAACAATTAGCTACATTAAAAAAGAAATACGCCCTGCCTTACCAAACCAAATATTCTTTCCGTTTTAAAAATAGATTGGTGCTACCGGTTTCTCAACTGAATCTACACTCTACAAGCCCATATGTAATGGCTATAAAAATATATTTAATATAAAATACCAGAAGCAATTAAAATAAAAAAAGACATTAGGTACTTATATGCGAAAATTAAAAGAATTATTAATGCAAAAATGTTATTATACAATTGAGGAATTCCTAACTGACAATTTAAAATAATAATAATTTTATTTTTTTAAATAATACTTACATTTTCGGAATATATATATATTTTATGTTATAATCTTTTGTAAAATAATTCACAAATTTTCAATGAAATAGTATCAATAATATATACCTACATTTCAATAATATTATTAATAAATTTATTTAAATAATGATATTTTTTTAGCAAATAATGTGTTCTTCTCTCTCCTGTAATTACTTTGCTGTGCCCTACAGGGTCCAAGTTGTTGTTAATAACTACATTATCATGTATAACACTTAGTGTAACATCTTTGTAATCAAATTGGAATGCAATAAAGTTTTGAGTACCTTACCACAGTTAACACTACGATACTAAAATATTTTTTACTTCGTCGCACAAAAATCGCGCCGTATTTCGCGCCCCCAGGGTTCAGAGTCATTTCTCTTTGCCAATCACTCTTTCGTTGGGGTTAGATGTGGATACCGTGTGTAGTTCAGCAATCTACCATTTTTCTTCCCAAGCTTTGAAGGTTCGCACCTATCATTCAGTTGCTACAATTGGGAACGAAAAACTATTTGTTACTTCGGATGATTTATAGAAACCGAGGTGCTTTTTGACCAGTAGTAAATCTGTTGTTTTGAATTGAAGAGAATGAAAAAATAGTCGATAATCAGAAGAAAAACAGGCCATTATTTCTATGAAAATATTTATCATGGAGTAGAAAAATCATAGTAACTAAGTAGCTGCAGATAAACAGTCAATAACCAAGGTATTTAAATAAAAACAATGCTCACTCACTCATTACTTTTTTAAGTGGTAAATTTCGTCATTTTGTCTCAATATTTGTACAATTTACTAGTCCGCTAAAGCAAGCATTTCAATTGCCATCAAATTCTGACAGGTTAACTAATCTAATTGTATTCTGACAAATTGATCAACCACATTCAAACCTACTATACCTTCTTATTTTGGTATTTTATTATTATTTATGTATTCAATATTAGAGTATCCAAAGCTTACAATCTTTTGATGGCTCACGCAGAGCGTCCAAGTAAGTCATTTGGAGGTCAAATTAACTTCATTTAAAACGCTAATTATAAATATCTTTTTGTTTATTTATCTCCAAACTTGGCAAATATTGTTAGGAATGAGTAAATCTCAAAACGGATTTTTGATTCAGAGTAACAAAAAAATTCAACATACCCCATTCTTATGCAGGACTTATCTTTAACTTTAAATTTTAGGTAATATCCGTTGCATTACCGACTCTAGACTGTAGCAATAAAGCCGTGAGTAGTTTTTCACAGCAGTTTAATGTCATCTTAACGACGACGCCGGAAAGCTCGCCAAATGGGCTAAAAAGGTGCTGTCAGCTCCTTTAGATCAGGTTTGCGTTGCGACAGTAAAACTCTTAGGTATTTTTATTAAAAGTGTAGCAGTCTTTCCTTTAACTTCTATATTGCCACTGAAAAAAAATATCGTAGGTATTACGTGAAACTGAAACTTACATTAATGAAAGAGTATCCTCTTGTAACTTTTAATTGCTATTCTATAAAATATCATAACTTATTTTGACTTTCCTCACAACAATTTAATTTGGGAGAGCTTCGGTGGCGCAGTGGCTAGGGTTGTTGACTTCCATTCGGAATTTCGCGAGTTCGCACCTCGGCACGAACCAATGTGTTTTCGATTATAGAATTTATATGTGCGTTTATTCGACGCTCTTACGGTGTAGGAAAAGATCGTTAGGAAACCTGCACATACCTGCGAAGTAATTCAAGGGTTGTGTGTGAGGTTGAACAACCCGCGCTGATTTCAGGGTAGGCTCGAGCCCCTCGGTAGGGACATATCTGAGCTGTCAATGATGATCATGATGACTACGATTTTTAATCATCTTGGAACTTACAAACTTTATTGCTGCATCCATCTTCTTATTTATAAGTTTATAGAGACTAACTTCCATTTTACCAACTGTAGTTAAATAATGTGTACGAGATATATTTCGGAGCTCAAAATTGATTTTCGGTGAAACGTGCTTGATAAACAAACTGTCGAATCCAATATCCGTGAGAGTGGGCGCAGGCCATCGTCCATTTAGGACAAAAATGTTTCAGGATTGAATAAATTGAGCACTTACTACCTTTAGGTGAATTTCGTAGATAAAAGCTTTCCACTAAGAGTCTAATTTCATTACTCATTTTACAGATCCTGGCTTTTTCTAAGAAATACAACAAAAAAGTACCTGTAGAGCAGCCAAAATTATGGCCTTATGTTTTTTTTTACAATATCATAGGTTTTTTTTAAGACTAGCTAGATAGGTGCTGGCTTCTTGCTCATTCTTTTTATATAAAGCCTGACCGAAAAAATAAAAAGCGAGCTATGGGGACGCCACATGTATTTTTTATATTTCTGGCAACAATTTCACTATAATATTTTTTCCATTGAAATTTCGTATTATAGCAAGTACACAAAACTAAACTATACACGTATTTATATGCCGTTTGAGGTTAAGCAGTAAGACCCTTCAATGATACAGATTCAAGACCCTGTAAGGTTTGTGTTAATAATAAATCAAAACCGCTTTCCCAAATTAAGGTGTCAGATTGAATAAGTGAGGCCTTAGAGAATTTAACCTTAGGTTAGGTCGTCTTCATCAGTAATTTACTACTATTATATTTTCCCTTTATATACCTAAACCATTCACAATTTTCAAAAGGTAATTTTAACTAATGCTTTAATATCAAACATTGCTTTTGTTAGATATGTAATTATCTATATATATTTTTCGCTCAAAGATCGAAAACGCTCAGTGAGCGGAAAAATAGCTCACAACGCGTTATGGTCACAGTAAAACATCCACATGGCGAAATTCGTGCTATGGCTCTAATGATAACGCGCACGACGATTTCTAAACCCACAGATAAGCATGCATTGTCGAAATCCGTATTGATTTTTTTAACCGCCATTATTTATGAATTAGATAATCCAATCACTTCTATAATAAGCCTACCCATACACATCTAATGTGATTGCCTCCATTTGATGTGTCTAACTGATCTAAATATTGGATTAAGTTTCAGACTTGCTACTAAATTTAACCAACCTACATATTATTAATAAATTGAGTCTCGAGCGCAAATCTATGAATATTTAAGACTGTCTGACGAATATAGCCTTTGACTATACTCATCATGTATTTATTTGTATAGTTTTATAAGGTAAGGTATATTATTATGTACCACAGAATGAAAAGGAATATCGTTTTGACTGTAATTTTTCGCAAAAATTCTGTAAGAGTTTAAAAAATATATATATTTTTTAAATGAAACTGGCTGATATTCTTAGTCAAGTTAATTTTCGAGAACGACGTTTGAATGTATAGTATGTACAGTCAAAAGCACATCAAACTGAGCGCAATTTAATTTAGGGTTTGGCTTAATACGGCAGTGACACATAATAACATCCTAATAACAGAATACATATTCCACATTTTAATGGTAATAAAATAAATTGTAAACCTTATGTATATAAGCTGTCGTATGTTCCATAGATTTTTTTTTTACAATTACTTACGTCTGTGAGAATCATATATTTTATGTGATACTTACATTTGAACCACATCAAATCAAATGTACCTATACAATGTGAAATTTAACTGTTTATTAGTCCGCAATATTATAGTGTTAGTATTCATGAAACTGAACAACTTTCCCTAAGGAACATAGGTTGAATATCAAAATTAAAATTCAATTTGTCATACAACGTGACCGGTCAAGTGAATTAATTTTATATAAAAAGAATATCATTTTTGAGATTTCAACCTAATAGGTAAGGTAAGGTAAAGTTGTTAAGTTTTATGAATACATAATGTTGCAAATAAACACCATGTTAATTTTCACGGTTTATAAATAATCAAGTTAATAAAAATAAATGCGTTTCAAGGATAATTTAAAAATGCAATATCGTTTTAAGCACACTGATAATAAAATAAAGGGTATATTATGATGGCAAAGTATTACGTATCTATATTCGATGAAGTGTAAAATAATAAAAGTGTCCAGCTCATTTATCATAAAAGTTTCTGACGCAGTTTTATGGATATCGGACGATATTGAGGATTATGACGTCACGCCTACCAAAAACTTCGGGAAAAGAATCTCTAATTACAGGAAAAGTTGGAAAAACTTTGCAAAGGTTGGATATAGATGCTTGGGCAGATACGGCAATAATGATCTGGAACAATTTTTGACATACTTTTAGTACAGTTTTAATTAAAACCGCTCGTTATTTGAGGGAAATCAAATCTTAAATTTACCGACAATTTCAAATAATATTAATGTCTTTTAATCATTATTCGTAGACTCCACCGACAAGAGCGCGGCTCTTAAATGTGAAGAAGAAGACAATATAACAGGCTCTTAGGAAATGAAACACTATTGACTCACTAGATTTATTCAAGAATTAAAAAATATTTCTTCGAAATGAGACCACTTTTCGACGTCAAATCTAATAAATTCCAAGAATCACCCTGTTTCATGGTTATAGAGAATAATCAAAAAACTAAATCCATATGCGGGATTTAAATTTATGTCTGCGTTCTTAAAAATAGTTAAACTAGTGCTTCACACTTGTTTATCATACCATATCATACTTCATACTCTTACTAATATTATAAAGAGGAAAGATTTGTATTTTTGTGTGAGTGTGTGTGTGTGTGTGTATGTATGTTTGTAATGAATAAACTCAAAAACTACTGAACCGATTTCAGAAATTCTTTCACCGTTAGAAAGCTACGAATGTAGCCCAGAGTAACATAGGCTACATTTTACCACGGGAAAATGCCTCATTCCCACGGGAAAAACTGTTAACGCGGGCGGAGCCGCGGCGGAAAGCTAGTAAACTTATAAAAACCTTTTTGTCACTGTAAGCCGCTCACGCCTTCTCACTCCGCTGACAAAATTCAATTTACTAACGAACCTGTTTTACGAACTTTAAATAAGTCAGCTTTTTGCTTGAAAATTTCAAAGACGTACTTACAGATGCAATTTTCTTTAGTAGGTAACAACATCCTATATCCTCCTGAATCTTGATAGGCCATCTCGCGTCCTATATCCGGGGTGAAGATAAGCCAAATTGCATATCCCTGATGTAAAACCTGTCGACATATTTCACCTTTTCAATTTCATAAATTTCAAATTGTGTTAAAGATAAAATTGAAAAAGCTTAACTTTTCAATACCAAATTCTGATTGATGTGTACTCAATTACATTGAGCACTGCAGTAAAATATTTTAATGTTTTTTTTTCTTACTTACGTCATCACAGTTTCTAGAATTTTATTGAAAGTTAATTGTGTTAGAGCGCAAATTTTAGAAAAAACTTTAAGATACTGAAATTGCAATATAAGAAATACTACTTATAAGGTTTAAAAAATGTACTTTTATTTACTTTGAGAGTTCGTGTACCTACTCAAATATATTTTTTCTTGACACATCCTTTTCCAATTTTCAAATGAGTAATATTTCTTTCCTTTTTTTATAATCATTTCAAGAAGGCTTATGGGTTAATTTGATCTCCTCGCACTAGTCCAACATGGTCCACTAAGGCATTTATTATAACTATATTATAAGTAACCAACAACTAGATTAAGATTTGCTAAAAATGTTATTTGCTCAATTGTACCCTCTCAAAGTGTATTAACTCAAACGTGTGCAAGCACCATTAAAATAATAGAGTGTTTAATATTTGAACACGTACGAAATGCTTTTACAAGGGACTCAATAAAGCACTAAGTACACAAATATATGGGAAAAATATAGGCAACACTCTCCCGGCAAACCCGGCAGTTAATAAAACTAAAAGCCCGCGGGGTGAGATCGATCCCAACCCAGGACGGGAGGTATAAACAATGCTTGTAACAGATACAAATAAATTGATCTCTCAACCTACATACGAGTATAAAAAAGCTCACGCTGGATGGATTAGATACTCGTATATATACTGGAAGATAGAATCAAGCTATTAATATTGTTTAAAAATAAACTAGAAACATAAACAAGATTAAATAAAAATGTATTTTTAAAACAAACTTTTTTTTACAGACACATTTCAGAAGTCGCTTTAATTTAACTTGCAAGATTTGATGATAGCCACACAGACACTCCAGGATCATCATCATCATCATTAACAGCTCATACATGTCCCAACGAGGGGCTCGAGCCTACCCTGAAACCAGGGTGAATAGGCCTTAGTCGACCACGCTGGCCCAATGCGGGTTGGTCAACCTCACACACAACCCTTGAATTACTTCGCAGGTGTGTGCAGGTTTCCTCACGATGTTTTCCTTCACCGTAAGAGCGTCGAATAAACGTACATATGAATTCGAAAATCGAAAACACATTGGTACGTGCCGAGGTTCGAACCCGCGAACTTCGGAATGGAAGTCAACGGCCCTAGCCACTAGGCCACCGACGCCATACTCACTCCATTATTCACTCCAGGATAGATGAAACTAAATAAAAGCTTGCAAAATCTTGCTCTATGGGCTCTACCTACATGTCTTTTTAGTGTTGCTGGCATCTATAAAGATTTTGCAATAGGTATGACGAGGTTCTTGTTTCAACGAGACACGGTTTCAAAGATACTTTCTCAAATGATCACAATTAATTTACAAACTAAGACAGTACAGTCAGTTAAACAAAAACATGTAAGTATGTGTATGTAAACCGACAAAATGTTCATTTTAAAACACTTCGGCTACTATTTGAGGTTATTTCAAAAGTTAAAAAAACTCATCACACATACATATATTCATCGCCAAATTTTTGTAACTTCCGACAGTAACCGCTAAAGTCTTCTAAAAACGCTTACGCTATTATTTATTTTTATTTCAAGGGAGAACCAACAGTTAATAAAATTTGAAAGACTGAAACATAGATATATTAACAACCAATTAGAGGTTCTCAATATACTAAAAACATAAAGACTTATAAAGCTAACCAGCACCAAAGAGATACAAGAAAAGTTACACTCAACTTATAAATTTACCTTACTCATTCAAAATAGAGCGTCGGTGGCCAAGTGGCTAGGCCTGTTGACTTTAATTCGGAAGTTTGCAGGTTCAAACCTCGGCACGTACCAATGTGTTTTCGAATTCATTATATACGTTTATTCGACGCTCTTACAGTGAAGGAAAACATCGTGAGGAAACCAGCACACACCTGCGAAGTAATTTAAAGTTTTGTGTGAAGTGACCAACCCGCACTGGGCCAGCGTGGTCGACTAAGGCCTATTCATCCTGATTTCACGGTAGGCTTGAGCCCCTCGGTGGGGACATAATATGAGCCGTTAACAGCTATTCAAAATAACAAACACAAGCAAAATACGGCACCTGTTTACAAAAACAACATTTTCTCGTCGAAAGAAGCAACTTCATTCATTACGTTTAATTGTGAGCGTCAATCTCTCCCTGGGGAACGTTCTGTCCTGATGAAGATGGATGGGTGCTCTTACGCACTCGCAAAAACGCAACTTCGTGTAGGTAGTTCCCTTTTTTGTGACGCGCTAACAAATACGCAATCAGCGCCATCGAGATCTTCCAATGGATATTTCTCGCAGAATGGGATGTTTTTTTTTTGGACTGGACCTTTGCTGGCGATAAGTTATTGAAAAATAGACAGAACCAATTTTATATTATTACTAGCTTTCCGCCGCGTCTCCGCTCGCGTTAACTGTTTTTCCCGAGAGAATGAATACTATTATACTCAGGGTGAATGTAGCTTTCTAATGGTGAAAGAATTTTTGAAATCCGTTTAGTAGTTTTTGAGTTTATTCATTACAAACATACACACACACACACAAAAATACTAATCTTTCCTCTTTATAATATTAGTATGATTAAAATAATGCTGTTTCCAACGTATAAACCTTCCAAGGTATTCACTGTCTTTTATAATTTTCATGCTTACCAAAAGGACACAACAAGGCTTCTGTATTAATAAACAAAATATATTTTATTACATTATATTATTAAAGAAAAGGAATTTGATAACATAATAAAGCTGTTTTCAAGAAGTCTTTGAAGATTTTCATATTTTTCAAAAAAACTAAATAGTGAATACTTAACCAACGAATATGAACTTTTTTAGACTTTAACTGATGTGTTTTGAAAAGATTAGCTGTCATTGAGGAAATTATATTAAGAATATTTATCCCACTTTAAATTGGCGACGATTTTGGTTCAACGTTGGATTTTTTAAAATTATTTACTAACACTAATATTACACCAACTTGTTGGTTAATGCTACTATAAACCAAGATATTTGAGCAGCCAATTTCGGAAAATTGCACCCAGATGAGACAGGTTTGGAGAGGTGCCAACCAGTAAACGTTAGCCCATTTCAGAAAGCGGTTTCATATAGATTTAAAGAGCTTATTTCATAGCTAGCTGTCCGCCCGTGGCTACGCCCGCGTGGTTTTTCGACTTTTCAGTGCACAGTTTTCCGTAGGAATGCGATATTTTCCCTTGGTAAAAAGTATCTATGATGTTGACTAGGTATATAAGGTATGCAAAATTTCATTTATATTGGTCCAATAGTTTCGGAGATTAGCCCATACAATGTACTAAGCCGTATATAAGTTACTGTAGTTTCTTAATTATCCCACAGGAACTCTTTTAATTTCCCGGGATAAAATTATCTAAGATGTTGACCGGGGATATATGGTACCACCATAAAAAATTTCGTTTAAATCGATCCAATCGGTAGTTTCTGAAATTAGCCCATACAAACAGACAAATAGATAAACAAACAGAAAAACAAAAAAATTGAAAAAACTTTGGATATGTTCTATATCACTTCTCTGTCTCGGTTTTAAGGATTATTTTCTATGTACAGATATTCGACTTCTACAGTTTTATTATAATATAAGTAGGTGTCCACCCAGAAATGTTTCTATTTATACTCTAAGGTAGGTGTATATAGATTATATTATACTAAAACACAATTTCGTTCAGCATAAACGATGACTTGGCATTTCTTCAATTGAATTTTTATTTTATTTTGCTTGTCAAAAAGAAATGAAGATTTGATTTTTATTTTGTCCTTCGATTCTCCCCATCAATATGCGTAAATTACTTTGTTCATTCAGTTCACTAGTTTCTATCAGAGGGGATACTCTTGATGTCCAATCCAATTCGTCGACACTGAGATTGGGCGTTTCGTACTCTCGAATGCCACAATCCACATCACACCACATTGGTTTGGCGGATATTGGGCTCAATTCTTCCGTGGCCGCTAAAATCTCTAAATTTAAGTTGTTGGTCTCTTTCATTCATATGGGAATCGAAAAGGATGGGGAGATGAATTAATTTAAATTTGAATGAATGATATTTAAAATAAGCAGCGCAGCTGTCAAATTCAGCTTAATTTAGTCGGGATGTTTTTAAATTCCTGCTAAATTACGCGTAAAATCGAAGTTTGACGTGTCTAAATGTAGGTTGGCAATCACCTGTCCCTTTTCGTTCTTAAGAACGTGAAAGAAATCAGATATTTGTCAACTCTGTGCGGGCAATTTTCAAGAGTAGGGATCTGAAATTGTCTTTGGTATTGCATTGGGTTGAAATCCGGATCGATATTGATTTCAAGAGTAGAGCCCCAGAGCTGATATATATTCAGGCGGGGCTGTGTGATTTCAGTGGTTGGACGGTCTACTTTGTCAGAAAAATATAACAAATTATTCAAATTATATTCATAAAATCTTATAAAGATTACTTTTATTGTCGTTATTTGTGAACTGTACTACAGTCATGACCAGCTCATGCTAAACACTTTGAACTTTGTACCATTTTTATCTCCGTGCAGTAATGTAGAGAATTTGTTCAGCTCTACTTTGCTGACTGTAAAAATATTATGCTTTTAATTGTGATTGAACTACCACCACCGTCTTCAATTCCCAACAAAGTTATACAAAGGAAAAGTTGAACAAACAAAAACCTAAAAAAAAATTGCCTAATTCGCAATAATAATGAATATAACAAAGACCGAATTATATAGTCAAGTCATTATATCACTATTTTCCTCGTTCATTTTGCTGATCTGCTTTTCTAGGAACAACTTTGTATCCGTTCAATGATTATTTTTAACCGACTTCAAAAAAGGAGGAGGTTCTCAATTCGACGCGTATGTTTTTTTTGTGTGTTTGTTATAAGATATCTCCGCCAATTGTGAACCGATTTTCAAAATTCCTTTTTTAATCGTCAAGGTTTACTTGCAGGGTGGTCCCATAAAAATTTCGCTAAGATTGGATGATTAAATTTGAAGATAATTATGAGGAAATAACTCCTCAATTGACGATGCCTTTATACCCGATCGGTAAATTGTTTTGGCAATATCTCGGCTTCTTATCAATCGATTTCAATATTTTTTTGTTTTATAGATAGAACTTGTACTCAAAATGGTTTCATATAAATTTTGGTTATATCTGATGGCGGAGTAGAAGACTAAAACGAAAACTCTTCAATAAAAAACAGCACACTCATTGCGTTGCTTTTGTTATAATTGAAACAACAATAAATATGCGGTTTTGGTTTATTGTGTAAACTAGTCATAGATTAAAGGTTTGAAAACCCCAAGTGAAGAAAACAACTTAAGAATTTTTCCGTGGACTAAACGGGCTAGCGTCGCGTCGTCGGTATCGTAGTGGTTTGGTCAATTTGTTCGCCATTCAGAAAACTTAGCTTAGAGTCCAATCAAGTATAGCAATGTTTTAGAATTTAAAATTCAAACGTAATACTGTAAAGGAAACATAGTGAGAAAATCTGCATATAATTATGTACTAAACAAAACAAATTAAAGTTTTGTGTGAGTAACTTGTCACTTTTCACTAAAAAGGGTACAATAAAAAGATAATTTTTAAAAATATATAAAACCGCCTTCAAGGTCCTAACCTACATTAAAAAGTTAAAAATAAAATATAAATCTAGCTGAAAGCATAGAAATTTAATATGGCTATTAATATTCCTTATTTACATAAATTGTAACATCATATAAACATGTGTAGACATTGTTATACACTTCATATTGGAGTCGGTGCCAGCTAATATCATCACCATCATTTCGACCAAAAGACTTCTACTGCTAGCAGTCATCTATAGTGGGCTCAGTAGCTAGTACTCTGACCGCGTCCTTTAATATTTTATATTCAACGATCTGAGCTTTTGAGATCAGATGTGGTTCAGATTAAATAGCTTGCTTCAACTGGCACCGACTCCAAGGTGAAGAGTATAACAATGTCTACACATGTTTATATGATGTTACAATTTATGTAAATAAGGAATATTAATAGCCATATTAAATTTCTATGCTTTCAGCTAGATTTATATTTTATTTTTAACTTTTTAGTGTAGGTTAGGACCTTGAAGGCGGTTTTATATATTTTTTAAATTATCTTTTTATGTTATGAATTTGGTGATGTTTTCTTTCCTACAAACTATAAATAAACAGCGGCCAGGCCAAAATGTCCATTATTTTATTAGGTAACCAAACCACCGTTTGATTTAGATAAATTCTGAACAAAATAAGTAAATAGTGCGTGACGAAAGATTGCCGTTCTTGAAAGACTCGACTATTTTCATAAACGCTATTTCTTGATGGTAGAATGTTAAATAAGGGACGTTAAGGACATTATGTATATGTAAGAAACTTTTCAAGTACCTAATAAAATAAGACATCATCGTACTAGATATTCATTAAGAAGCGAAAAAGAAGAGGAAACACAAATAAGCGAAAATAGAAGCGTTTTCATTTCCAGAAAACATGTATTTAAAAATTAAAATTAAAAATTCAAGAGATTTATTTCGGAGAAAGATTTTTAAATCAAACCGACATCAAAGCTTATAAAATACCAGATTGTCCATGGTTAGCCGGTCATTTGCAGAGTAGAATGGCCATAAGAAAGTCCACATCATCATGTAGAATCTTTTTATTAGAAAAACCGATCAGATGACTACCTATTATAGTATTTTTGCAGTCTGCGGTCATTGAATTACTACTGTATTACCGTACATAGAAACGGCACCCGCACCGTAGTACTTATAATATAAATTAGAGGGTTAGGTCGCGAGCTCCAATTTCTATGGCGTTTGTCTTTTGTTTTTCTTCTCGCCGTGCATTCCGCCCGCCTTCAGCTGCCTCCATGTTGGCGCATAGAAAGTATGCGAAAAGTCGTGTCGTGACTTCGTAATTCTTACGTAATTTCTAAATGTCTGTGACGCCTTTAAATCTGCGGCGGGCAACCCCTCACTAAATCAAGTACTTATTGCGTCGTTTCAAGAAATGATCACCGCCATATTTCTCACCACTCGCCGACGAAATTCCACCAAATTAGGTGTCTTTTAATTAAATTTACGGACGCCTCCTGTTTTACACGACAAAGGAAATGAGTTATGATTATGGCCAGCCACAACGCGAATTGGTTATTTAAAACTAGCTTCCGTGGCTCCGCTCGCTTTTACACTTTTTTCCGTGGGAATGAGGATTTTTTTTTTAAAAGGTAGCCTTTGTACTTTTCCATGGTCTCATTCTTTGTACCAAGTTTCATCGAAGTTTTTTTAGTAGTTTCGAAGCCTATTAAACTATTAGGAATATTTTAGAGATTTTTTTACACCTTGGGTTTTAGTAAATATTCCTATTTGTAAATATTCCAAATAAACGTTTTCTATTCTATTATATTCTTCTATTCTATTTTTTATGAAAATATAATATAGCCTATGTTACCCTAGGATAGTATAGCTTCCCAACAGTGAAAGAGTTTTTGAAATCGGTTAAGTTGTTTTGAAGCCTATTCAATGCAAACAATCAAAACTTATTTAACTTAACTTAGCTTTTCATAACATTAGTATAGATAATATTATTCTTAGCAGATGTAGGCGTCGGGTTTTCTTATACTACAAATTCTTAAAAAAAAGAGATTCACAGGGGACCGCTATTGCCTAGTTGTTGTTTATTTTGTTTATGAACCACAGAGCTTTGATTATATACAACTCCCACAGACAGAGTATGTTTTTATAACTGTACAGACGTGTCTAGTTTCTTTTAAAAAGGCAAAAATTAGAGAAAAATATCAGTGATTCAGTTTTTCTAACTTAAAGAAAAAAACTAACATTTGCTAGGCGTACGCTCAAACATTAAAACATTTTCCGATTTATTACTACTCACCATACCATACCATACCATACCATACCATAGAATCTATGGCATAGATCATCTTATACCATAGATTTCTCATAGGTTTTCCTGATCTCTAATGATAAGAATATTAAGTGCTTTTTCATAAGTTTAAATTCCACGCAGTAGTTTCAAATATATGAAGATAATAATATGGTAAATTTCGCCTACTTAAATTACTTCATAATCTGTTTAAAAATTTGATTTACTACGAATTTACAAGTATTTTTATTTGTAGCTATAAAGTTTTCTTTTTCCACTGCCAAGCGTTATTGCTGACACGGCATAAAAACTAATTCGATTCCACTAGCAAGAACAAATTCATTTCCAAGTTGAATTCGATAAGTTCCACATCCAATCTAATGCTATCAGAGAAGTTGGATTGTTCGATTTGCAAAGTAGGACTTGCTTAACTTAACTCTTGAGTTTCCTAGTCAGATAGTTTGCTAAAATCATTGAACTATTATTAAACAAGCTTATATAGAAACGACACCCGCAAACCACACTTATAGCGCCGTCTCCAACTTCTATGTCTTTTGTCTTTTGTTTTTCTTCTCCCCCCGCACTCCGCCCGCCTCCTGCTGCCGCCATGTTGGCGCATAGAATGTGTTCGAGTTGTCTTCTCTGGTACTTGTATGTAATTGATCAATGGCTAAGGCCAAAGATATAAAGTAGGTTTATTTTCCTCTTACTGGACTGTAGCTAGCGTAGCTTTTCCTGGTTTAAAATTACGCAGCGAAAAGAATATTCTTGAATAGTCTAGAATGTTCTAAATGGCGGTTAAGCAACTACTGAAAGCACATAATAAAACTCAGTCAAGGGTTTTGAGCCATTCTCACAAATATTATGGCTCGGAAATGAAAACAAAAATTACTTCTACATACAAATTAACGATAACTAATTACCAGTAAAATACTAACTGAAGTTAACGTGTGCACGATTACCAAGTTTATTTGCAGCCAAGAGCGCACCCATTCCAAACAGTGCGAAAGCAAATTAAACAATCGAAACGGCAAAAATACATTTGTATTGCAAAGTTGTTTTTGCTGCTGCTTTACGACCATAATGTATTATAAAAAATTACAACATGCGCAAATAAAATTTATAATCGTGCGCACTCTTACTTGAGTAAGACAGGTCTTAAGTAACTATTTTGTATGGCAGTTCTTTTTATTATTACACGCTTTATATTAGCTTCACTTGTAAGTAACTATGTATGTAAGAAAATCTTGGAATCTTAATTTGACCCACTTCCCGGTCTTCGATTAGGATGAAATTTTGCACACGCTCTGAGTTCTGATGACAATACATGACTACCTAAGAAACGTCATTACAAATCCAATATGGCGGCCTCCCCATTACATGTACGTAAAAAATCTTGGAATCTTAATTTGACCCACTTCCCGGTCTTCGATTAGGATGAAATTTTGCACACGCTCTGAGTTTTGATGACAATACATGACTACCTAAGAGACGTCATTACAAATCCAATATGGCGGCCTCCCCATTACATTTACTAAAAAAATCTTGGAATCTTAATTTGACCCACTTCCCGATCTTCGATTAGGATGAAATTTTGCACACGCTCTGAGTTTTGATGACAATACATGACTAGCTAAGAAACGTCATTACAAATCTAATATGGCGGCCTCTCTAAGATGGCGAACTGGCTGTTTGAAATCCACACCCATGATATGGGTATCAAATGAAAGGGTTTGCTGTCAGGAATACGAAAAAAACAGTCACGGGACTTAAATCCAATATGGCGGACGTCCAAGATGGCGGACAGAAAGCGTGTTTTTTAGTTTTCTAAACTATGTATTATTCGTATCCGATAAAAGCTTATTTGTGTAAGTTGTCTAAAACCATTGACTGAGTGGCTTTACAGTAATTGCTAAGCCAAATGACGGCTTATCTTGTATATCATTCTAGATAGTAAAACACGTTACATCAGTTGGACTGCTTTAATTTAAAAAGAAAGGTGTTGCCATAACTCATACAAAAATATTACAGGAAAACCATTTTTCGTTTTATTGTTGTGGAAGAGCTAGAAGAGGGAAATGTGAGTAATTGCATCGTATTATTCTCACTGTTGTTGAGTTTTTTTTTAAATTATGCTGGGTTATTTTTTTAACAGTGCGCATATTTTAGATAAACATAGATTATGAGAAATATAAAACCCGTATATTTTATATTTTATCATGTTTCATACAAAAAAAAATCTAAATATCGCCATTTTACTCATAATTGGCGTCAAAAAGATGTCAAACAACCGCCTTCTATCGCCAAACCGTTGTTTCTCTCAATTCATAGTTAGGGCAGATGTTTTTAGAGATTTTGGTGCATCGATGGAGCAGACCATAGGGCTCACAATTTATATGTCTCCTGCCTCGATAATAAAGTAGGTACACGTTTTCGAGCAATTAAAGTTTGATCAAAAGGCAATCGATTTCAAGTAGGGAATTCATAATTCTGATACCAAGGTTTGTGAGGTAGGGTAACTTCGAAACCCACACAATAAGCAAGCCAGCATGAAAGTTATCAAAATTTTCATTTTTGGGCATCAGCAAGATTTGCTCTTCTCAAAAGTTATATTTATTTATGTTTGTATGTATATGTAATAGTATGGACTTATATTTTAACGGAAATGTATGAAATCCGTCATTGTATACAATTCCTAGGAAATGTATACAATGCCTAAAGTCGCCCGGAAATGTATGAAATAAATGATATTAGACACATTTCCTAGGAAATGTATATGTTTCCTAAATGGCAATCGGAAATGTAACATTCAAGATGTCAATGGGTAAGCGGGGAAAGCGGAGCGAGGGGAGGCTATTACAATAGAAGTATATAATCGTACTACTCGTACAGAAGAGATATTTACCTCCCCGCACCAAAATAAGTTCCCCGCCCGATATCCCTCCACTCACTGCATCTCGTAGGCGCCGCCAAACTCCGCCGGATGGTATTCTCAGTTTAACAGCGAGCTTTGTTCATTTTATTCACATAAAACATTAGTTTTATACATTTCCTAGTACAAGCTCGGAATTTTATACAATTCCTAGGAAATTCATACATTTCCTAGGATATGTGTGAATTAAATAATCTTTGAAATATTATTACATACATTTCCTAAAGAGCTCCGGAATTGCATACATTTCCTAGGAATTGTATACAATTCTTGGATTTCATACATTTCCTGTAACATAAATGTTATATTTTATGTAGGTACTAGCGACTCGGCCCGGCTCCGCTCGGGAAAATGGTTATTGTGGATTATCCTTAATTAAATTATGCATGTATTATACATATAAACCTTCCTCTTGAATTACTCTATCTATTTAAAAAAACCGCATCAAAATCCGTTGCGTAGTTTTCAAGATTTAAGCATACATAGGGACATGGGGACAGTGAAAGCGACTTTGTTTTATACTATGTAGTGATTTTGCACTTTCTTATCTCTACTCCGCATTCCTCTTTTCTACCACTGTGTTGGTTGGCTGGAAGAGATCTCTTATAGAGTTAAGCTCGCCGTTGCAAACTAGTTTTAAGAATCACCATTTGTTAAATTGCGCTCTAAAGAAATAAGTATAAAGTATTGTTATAGTTTAATCCTAAGTATAAGTATGGTTTTTCTTAAGTTTTAGGAAGTATCGAGTTTGATATTGTGTAATAATATCTAAATCAAAGCTAGTAGGTATTACTCATAGAGTAAAAAAAATCTATTTATACTCTAAGGTATTACCTATAAAACAATTGCAAACCCAAAGACAAAACCATTTTTATTCATATCCATCCAAAGGAGGGGCGGGGCACAAACAAAATAAGGGGAGCAATTCTGAACCTCGTTAAAGTGAAACGTTAGCAAATTGTTCTCTAAATTCTTATTTTATTATACGCTAAACCACTGCAGTATCGTAATAGCGCCCATAAAAAACCAGATTATCTTTGTCTGTAATTTTCTCGATCTCGAATAGGGTTGCTACCGCGCTCAATTATTTTTAATGTTCGCTATTAATTTTGTTGAGCACTGTTCGCTTTTTAACAGCGTTCCGAGTTTATCTGAAGCTGTACTTTTTGATCTATAGGGAGCAGTGAATATAAACGATGCAGTAAGCAATCTTCTTTTTTAATTTAATAGGTAAGCATTAGATGAGAAGTTTTACGTTTAATTTATTAAAGAAAATTTGATCACGTACGTGGGAACGAAAACAGGCTTCAGATTTATTATTGTATAATTTTAGGTGGTTGAAATCTTTTACGATGCCATTGCAAATAATAATTGAAAAGCAAACAATCAAGCCATATGAAGCAACGTTACAAAATGTTACGATCATTCGCCGCTGCTCGCTGTTTCTCCCTTTCACTCTGATCGCATTTTAAAATACAAATTCACTGATCACCAACCCTATCTTAGTAACGACAGTATTTTTCAGAAAAAGAACTAAATGGATATCATCTGGTTGCGAGACAAGAATTGAATGTAAATTTTCAGGGTTTGTTTTCTCCTTGGTTCAACGTATTTATATTTTTCTGTAATAAAAGGTGTCAAAAAAGTATCTCACCAAAAACATTCTGTAAAAAACTAGCCAACTCTCGATGGAGCTGCTTGTTTATCTCTAAAAAGTAATGAAATCTAGACAAAGTCGTACCAAGTCTAAGGTTCATTACTGCGATTTATTTATTATTATAGTTAATGTTGTGTAACTGGGCCGTTGATTTTCCATCGTCAATGAGTAGTGGTTCTGGCGACAGATTGGTGCAATGGAATCATGGAGCACCTGGTTTATAAAACTCCTTGTGTACCCTTCAACAGCCAGCAATAGCTCCCGTGCCCCCAGAATTTGTATTATATTGTAAAGTGGATGACGAGTTGGGGACGGCAGTTGTTGTTGCAACTGCTCTCATTCGCAAGGTTAGACACGATGCAATAGGTTTATCAATTCAATAGCCTACGTCTATCAAACAATAACAACAAGTGTCTTTTTAATTTTTTTAATAATTATTTGATTTGCATTATTTGTACATTCTATCATACCGAATGTCCTTTACCTCAAACCCAGAAGTATCCTCTGAATTTCTGTTTATGAAAATTCTAAAAAATCTATTCTGAGAAGTCCACACACCATTCTGACTCACATAATTACTTTGATGTCTAAATTAGGCAATAAAGTATATAAATAAACATACAAAATTTTCGTTCATAAAATAAATACTTATAAAGCCATTTCCCCAGAATTTTTCTATTTATACTCTAAGGTAATGGCCTTGAATGAAATGTCATACGACTTTGATGTCTAAATTAGGCAATAAAGTATATAAACATACACAATTTTCATTCATAAAATGAAAAGCCATTTCATACGCCTCACACGCTCCACTGCCCACACAGGTGCCTAATATACATCTAATATTACAACATAAAAGATTACTTCGCATGAAACAAATTCGTTTGAAATGAACACAGGCATTCAAGCGTATTTTGGACTGTGAATGGAGATGTTCAGGTCCAAATGATATTCATGACGCGACCCGTATGATGAGGTGACAAAGGTGGAAATCTGATTAATACAATTCATAGACATATGCTGATTGAAAAGTGTTTACTTACTGAACATTCTTAGATTTTCGCGGTTTTTAATTGCACCCGTGAAAATGTGTGTTAGTGTTTGCTCATTGACCTCCACAGATAAAAAAATGTTTTTAAGGCGGCCTCGAAAAACAGGCGTGGTTTATCTGCGCGGCATAGTAAACGGACCACTTTTTTTTTAATTGACCTACGCTTATGCCGAAAAAGTACGACCAATCAAACTTCACCGATTTTCGGGGGAGTGGAATGCTCTACCCCAGAGTAGTCATATACCAACGCGTCTAGGGACGGCTCGAGGGAGCCTCGAGCCTAGGTCTAGCGCGTTGATCATACGGAAAATAATTGTGAAGGAGACGACGTTTTGATTTTGGCCGCGCCTCCGCTGGCGGGTACGGGCACTGTTATCTGAAGGGTAAAACGATGTCTATCAATGTAACTTTTCACACATGTCTCTAATTTTAACCAATCTAAGGCAAAAATATATTGGCGACACATGGCCCTCATTAGACGTTACGGGGCGTGTGGTTAACACCTCAGATGCCTCGAGACGGCTTGGCTGGGTCCTTTAATTAAAATTTTGCCTGTGATAGTGAAGCGTTATTCGGTGGTTTACGGTGCAGTAAACGAGAACGTTGTTGTAGGTTATATTACAGTACTGTTTCATTTTGTTGTAAGATCCATCTATGGTCTGTTTCATATTAATCTGGAGAAAAGTTCATTGACCTCTTCCTTTTCTTGAAAGTTATTAAAAATAATGTAACGCTAAAATGTCTGGCAAGGTCACACGCTCACCCCGCCTTCTACTACGGTATGCCAAATTACGTGTTTTGCGATAATTTCCTATAGTTTTATCGTATCATTTGAAAAAAATGTGCGCATTGTATGCACCGGAAAAATATGAAATAAACCATGGTTCGCTTTAAGAAACGGTTACACTTGAAACAGCGATTGCGCAGGCGTTTGAGATGCTTCTGTTCCAAAACATCGCAGTTAATTATTGCTGCGACTGTAATTTCAACCGTTTTGGGACTATCGTGAAACTATGGCGCGACTCCGTCTTTCAAGCGTCGTCGTCGTCGTGCAGTCGTCTGCTGGCAGTCGTGCATCACTATCATCACTACATAGTATAAAACTAAGTCTCTTTCTCTGTCCTTATGTCCCTATGTATGCTTAAATCTTTAAAACTACACAACGGATTTTGATGCGGTTTTTTTTAATAGATAGAGTGATTCAAGAGGAAGGTTTATATGTATAATACATGCATAATATCCTTAAGGATAACCCACAATAACCACTTTCCCGTGCGGAGCAGGGGCGGGTCGCTAGTACAATTATAAGCAGCAAGGCGAGTGAAACAAAAAAAAATATGTTCGCAAAAAATCTTTCAAAAGGACTTCAATATCTTTTTAAATACACTTGCAGGTTTTTAGAAAACAGCAACACTTAAAGTCCACTCAAAATATCAACACGGTTCCGAGACAAAGAGCCTGCTGAAAAAGCTTTCCGCGTTCTCTTTGAGCTTTAGATTTACCTGACTCCTTAATTTAGCCTTTGTTCAATGTACCCATCATCAGACCAACCCATATCGTATAGATAAAAGCCTTTGCTACTTTTATGGCTGTTTTAATAGACGCCGCTTTTTCTAACATTAGAAATTAAAAACAAGAGTATCAGTTTACAAAAGTATTTTTCTAACAATTATCCAGCCATCAAGTATAGTAGCCAGCACATGCGGCTGGACATGTTGACTTTGCGAGCGCCCGCATTCCTTAGCGGTAGGGGTGAATTTCTTGGTACGAATGTCCAACCGCATGTGCTGGCTTCTATATAATTTTTTTTTCCATGTCGTATTTGAAAGTCGAATCAAATTTATATAGTCATCTTGGAAATTTCGGACACGATTTTTTTTAAATTGGTGCACTGCACCTCTTCCACAGATGGATAAATACATTGTAAGAATACCCCTCTTACATAATATTCTTACAATATTCATTGGTAATCCTTTATAAATAAATAAATAAAAATTATTTTAGTAAAGTTCTTCTCTACAGTAGCGCACACATTGTGCGAACCTGCTAGTTCTGTCAAAATAGATATCGTATCGCCTTTTTTATTAGATTATTAACTTTATTGTTGTTAAGACTTATTCAGAGTTTTCGCAAGACATTGAACAAATACAAGCTGCAACGAAGTACAGTTGGAGAGAGCGGTCCCTGGGCTCACCACCATGCCCCAAGGAAGATCTTCCCTTTGCCTCCACAGCAGAAAATCGCTGTGCGAATGTCCAATTCAATTGACCCCTTTTTACATATGAATTTAACATAACGAGAGATCACCAGTCACCTAAAAGATAATTTTATAGTATCATTGTGATCTGTGACTCCCTTTAGGCAAATAATCTGTTTGTTGGAAAGGCTCAGAGCGCGTCGTAAATAAGGTTTGGCGGGCTTATTAAAGGCCTCGACGTGACGTCACGATCACAGGGCAACAACGAGTAGTCAACACGTCACTACGAGGGTTATTCTCGTTGTACTCGACGAATTTTCCCTTATTACTACAAATAATAGGGACCGAGACTATCAGCAACACGTGGAGAGAAATCAAGCGCGAAGCTCAAGACCGAACGCGATGGCAAGTGGACATTCAGAAATTACGTATAAGTACACCAACATGGCGGCAGCGGTAGGCGGGCGGAATGAACGGCGGCGGTGAGAAAAAAAAAACGACTGGATGCCCTCTGCCCCATCTGGAGGACATAGGATTTTAAGTGAATCAAGACCACAAATAATAAAAATGGCGGCCGGGGCGGCTTATTTTCTTTTATCATTACTTAGACAGAGAGGGAAACTTTAATTTATTCATTGTTTTTGTCTTTCTACCTCTTTTATATTTTCCGTGTGATAGTGAGGTTACTGACCGACCTCATTAACAATATAGCCTACAATATTCCATGGTTGGACTAAAGCCTCGTCTTTCTTGAAAAAGAGGTGAATTAAGTGCAGTAATCGCCTATAGACGACCCTGAAAAAGTATCGGGATGATCCAAACTGAAAACCACCTGGTTAGGTTATGCTGTACTGAAATAGCAAAACTACTGCAGTTAAATTCTTTCAAGATTATTTTTATCCTACTCATATTATTATAAACGCGAAAGTTTGCGAGGATAGAAGGATGGATGGATGGTTCTTTGGATGGATGTTTGTTACTCTTCCACGCAAAAACTATTATATGGATTTTAATGAAACTATACAATAATATAGTTTATACATTAAAATAATACAAAGGCTACCTTTTGCTACGAAAAAATCCCACATTTCCACAGGAAAAGCTTTTAGCGCGGACTCCGGGGCGGAAAGCTAGTGTGATAAAAAAAACCCGGTCAACTGCGAGTACCTTACCCGGGCACCTTTTTTTGTAAATCCAGTGGGGACTAACGGGAATAACCCACGTCCACCGTCCGTCGTCGTACGCACGTAGCCAAATTATGGCGGCAGCCCTGTTTCTTGGTTTATGCTGTACTTTATTTTGTTTACTCCCTGGAGGTACAGAACAAAATGACAATCTGAAAAATATATGACTTTTAATTTTGTAAACAAATAAGCTGATGTCTATTCTAAATTATAGAATTTAATAAATAAAGTTAAAGTTCTGATCGGCCTATAAATGCACTGTTTTATATATTTGCCTAATTCTTTCTTTGGTAACTTAATGTGCACTTTACGAATTTTTTAATGAAAAAAAAATGCACATAATGTGATCGATCATATACTTACTCTGCTATATGCTTGATTTCCATACAAACAGAGCTTTATTTTGATTTTAACTGAATCTATACTGCAGAGAGAGAAGAAAAGATAAGCTCCAATTGAACTGGTTGTTAAATACAAAGTGTTCAAAGCCTAAATAAAGTTTTGACCCTATTAACACTTACACTTCACGCGATCCATTTACACTTCATAGATGGATGACTATTGGGTGGGACTAGCTTTCTTTAACACATTGACTGCTGGCTGGCTCTAGTATGAGACTACAAGACTCTAGTGTAACACATGAAAACATACTTGAGAGGACACATCCTTTTTACAAATATTTATAATTTCTAATGGTGCCTCTCATTACAACTAAAAACCTAAATAATCATTCAATAAAATGATATTGTAGAAGTATTTAATTTCTGTATTGATTCTTTGACGTTGAAAAACGATTTGTAATTCGTCTTTGAATAAAAGGTTGGTCAGCATTCACCTGAGTATTTGAGAACAATAGCGGTTCCCAACCAAAGATCTGTAAACCTAAAAAAATATAGCGCGGCTTTTTTCCACCTCATTATTTCCAATCCACCCGTTGCCTGTTACTTTCAGGGTATTAAAAGTTTTCTTTTTTGGGTATTATAGACACGTAATATAAG
This sequence comes from Teleiodes luculella, assembly GCA_948473455.1. Taxonomy (NCBI): domain Eukaryota; kingdom Metazoa; phylum Arthropoda; class Insecta; order Lepidoptera; family Gelechiidae; genus Teleiodes; species Teleiodes luculella. The sequence continues at coordinate 11,566,988 of OX419591.1, read as the reverse complement.
GCGACCTGATCCTGTCAACACATTATATTATGTGATTTGATACTGATACATTTATGTTTTCCGTCAGTTTCGACCAATAAAAAGTCACCAATAAAAAGCTGCATGACATTTGGAGCAATCACCACCCCGAGCCAACCCCCCCGTAACTCAGCTAGTTAATAGAATTTATTTCTTTAAGATTTGCATGTATTACGTCTCTATAATATTATAATATTATTTGCCTGTTACACAGAATACCAAATAGTAGTCCCTACCTATTACCTTCATTAGCCAAATGGAGGGTTACCTATTGTATTTCCGATATTTTTTGTTCCGAATATTGTTATTCCGCTAACTTTTTGACATTTATCAGTTGGAAATTTTATTTATTATCCGAAATAACATTTTCCATTGTATTATATTTCCGCGTTTTAATTGACCTTTTTACTTGTTCACCGATGTTTCAAATTTCCGCTAAACTATTTACCAGTATACAGAAAATCCATGACAACATTAACCAATTTTTTACATGTGCGATAGCTCAATTGAACCATTATATTGCAAGGTCAAATTTCATTTCTCTATTTTACGTTCTGTACTCCATCAAGCATGCAAGCAAGCAAGCAAGCATGCATGCAAGCAAGCAAGGAAGCATGCATGCAAGCAAGCATGCAAGCGTGCAACCAAGCACAAGCAGGCATGCATACATGTCAAACCTAACAGAAGGGTATGGCGGGCGAGGTGGGCTCGCTTTGCTCGCCCACCACGCCCGCCATACCCTTCTAACCTAACCGACAGATGTCGGGGTGCCCTGAACTCCAAAAACATTATGTGTCGTAATTATAAAAAATAATGATAATTGTTACTTCGGAATAATAAAAATAACAACAAAAAAATCTAGCGTTTAAAAAAAGACCAAGTGAGATTACGGTATTTAGTAAAAAAGATTAATCGTAAAACGGAACAACGTTGTGCGGAAAAAGAATACTTCTGTAAAGTGTTATTGTGGTGATTTAAAAATATGTCAAGACATACAATGGAAATTGAAAAATGTATGAATCGTTTACGGGTTATTGAAATTCGGATATCAGTTTTTCGAAATTGTGATAGGTTACCCAAATGGAGGGAGCACGCCCAGTTATCATCATCGGTAACATAATGGCATATAAATACTATTGACGGATCTAATTTTCAAGGGTGTCAGAGAAGATTAGTCACAGCTGTCAAAACTTTCATATCCTCCCACCGAATCGACATAAACTTCTCGCCACCGAACTAAGGCAATTTGTGCCTCAAAGTTTTGGACATCCGTAACATTTGCTTGTTTCTTAACATTACTGATCCCTTCGTCCTTTATAACCCGAGAAAGACTTGTCGATTCTGATGTTATCTATTAAACTGTATACATTGCTGCGTCAATAGTGGCATTCAGTGGACGCTCTTGAAGTGACAAAGAAGTGGAATTATTTATGCGGTAACGCCTCGTCCTTTCATGTGTATCGCGGACGTAACCCAAATGAACTTCCGTTGGTAGAAAATTAGTTTTGCAATTCCTGTTGTTTGGTGACCGAAACTTCATGACCGTTTCTGTATACTGAGAGAACGGTTTTTATTTAGTGCGTAAATGTTATTATTACAGATATGACCGTAATCTTACAGGTACCTACTTTAAAATGTCTATAATAGAACGAACTCACTCGGTTCAGTTCAGTGCTTGGCTCTTATTTAGAAATTTTGATATTTGAATCTCGGTAGGATTACTGTTTAGTTTAGTTATAATATTTCGGTAGCATCACTGTTTAGTTTAGTTATTTATAATGTTGCGGATCGAATCATCTGAGATCCTTTTCCATAATAATTTACCAAGTACACCCACCAGTCACTATTTACCGATCGATTTTTATCTTTAGAAGTATTTAATAACGTTATAATTTTATAAACCTTTGGCAACAGTTATTCAGATTAATTTTTAACTATCATTATACACATAATTATCTACTAAATTTTTCCGCTCTCTGTCCGCACTAACAATTTTTCCCGTGGGCATGAGGGATTTTCCCGCGGTAAAAGGTGGTTTATGTGTTATTCTAATGTATTAGCTATATGATGGTGAATATTTATTAAAATCCATTCAGTAGGATCCATTCCCACAAAATTTCGCGTCTATAATATTAGTAGAATTTATATTCTTTCAAAACAAAACCTCTTTTCTACATGACGCATTCTTGAAAACTTTTGTATTAATTTGAATTATTGAATCAGATGGCAGAATATTAATTAAATACCTTACAATAAAATATGTCAATCAAGTAATAATGTCTTTTTGGTGAATAATGACTTATTAAAATGTTGAATTAGCAGTGTTTACAAAGCATTAAGTATGCTTTACAATTTTACAATATAAGCAAAAAGGGTAAGATTTCCATTAACCAAAATAACTGTAAACACCATCAGTATAAATTGTCTCTGAAAATTAAGACGAAATGTTTATAAACACGCAAGAATCTTTGTAGCCCATTTGAATCCTAATGGCAGGGTTTATGTGTTTGCGAAATTGTACAAAATAACATCAGTTTCAATGTCCACAGACAGAAAACTTGTATAAATCGTTCAAGCAAATTAGGGTACCCTTCTCACTTCGCGAAACATCATGGGTTATTTATTGGTTGGAGATATTGGATTTAATTCCAAAAGTCACCCTTTAATCCTTTACTTTAGTTTGTCTGTCCCTCCCACCTTCCAAAGTTATGGTAGAAAAGGATAGGAAATTAACGAAAATCTAATAATTATAGGAACCAGTGTCAAGTTATAAATTCGGAACGTTGATTAAACTGAAAATTAAAATTAATAAAAACATATTTTCAGACACAAGTGGTGGTAAAGTATAATTGAATGTGAATTTTAAGTGGTCAAAAGCCACCGGCCCTTCTTAATACTGTCCACTGTAAAATTTTTAAAAAGCCGTGCTTATAAAGCCGTGTGGCTTAGAATCTGACCAACCTAACTAATCCTGTGGGTTGCGGACTACTTTTATATATATATTTTTTTTTCGAATTGAGTTATGCTTTAGTCGAAAATTCGGATTCGGAAAAGACGGATCAAGATTCACCGGACTTGTTTTTATACTAATATTATAAAGTATGGTTGATTCTTTGTTCGTCCTTCTTTCATACTAAAACTAGGCAACGGATTGAACAATTTTTTTGCACGGAGGTAGGTCGATAACCAGAGAGTGACATAAACTACTTTTTGCCGTAAGAAAATATCTCATTCCTACGGGAAAAGTCGAAAATCAATGCGAATATTGTAGCCGCAGGAAGTCGGCTAGTAGGAATATAATCCAGGGAAATGGACAGCATTCACTAACGTAGCCCTCAAATCACCTGCCAAGCGTGAGCATTGTTTATTTATTTAATATTTATTGTACACAACAGCCCCCGATCAAAGTCAAAGTCAAAGTCAAATTTCTTTGTTCATTTAAAACACTCGATATTCGTTACTCGTGTCATTTTCGTTATTTTTTTAAAACACTTAATGACGTCATAAGAGAAGCTTTGCTCAAACATAGGCCGGCTCTCGTCTCAAACAAATGTACAAGTACAAGTCTAAGATAAAAAGAGATCAAACAATCTAAAAGAGGCGATATTATATCAGTTTAAACATAACTGGCAGGTTCGCGCTGTAGAAGAACCCGCCGAAGAAACTCCACAGAGTCGCATCTTTGGTATTTTATAATCTTATTTTTTTTATACTTAAAAAATATTACAAGGTATCACTGTTACAAAGCAATGCCACAAATAAAAAAACTCGATAGTAAAGGCACATAATCTTGGCATTTTCTTACTAGCACCTCACCCCCTTTATGGAAACTATAAGAATGATGGATGAAGACGCATAAGGAAGTACATCTCAAACCCCTTAATGGCATCAGAAAGGTAAGCAGCACCATTAAGAAATGAAGTAAGGGCTCCGAATACGTAAATGTCACGTATCCAGAACCCTTGTCAAACTAAGCTAAAATAGTCATGAGATGACAGACTCAAAGTGCCTTTAACACCAGAGGAAACGTCAAGCCTGAAATAAACTGAAAACGTTGGCCGCAAAATGTTAGTCAGATGATAAAAGGGACGTCCAAACATGCGACTTGTTCGGAGCATCTTCTGTCGTTCTTTCTTCACATAATGTCACAGCCCATAGACCAAGTAAGTTCGGTTCGTTTCGGACCTTTATAAAGACATAATACATGCAAGTCCTAGAGAAAGAAATTCTGTCACCTAGCTGAGGTTTCGGTAAATAACCATAAAAATATGATCACTCAAAAACTCTATCTACAAAAGCCTTCAATAAAACATGAAACGACTTCTAAAATTTAATTTTACACCCTCTCAACAAGGACAACATGTTTTATTCAAAACAAAATGACGTGTCAGCTGTGTAACCATAAATTTCACGGCATTAGAGAAATTTCCCTGGCGATAAAAAAATGTGCTGAATAATGCCACCGTTGACGGACGCCTGTTTCATATAATTACATTTCTAAAACGAAAATACTGTTATCTTGTTATGCTAAAATTTTTGCCTAAAATTGTATTTGCGATTTTCTGTGACTTTCCGGCCTTACCGCATAATAATAAATTCATAATGGTAATTTTATTAGAACTAGTAATAAAACTGTGGAGGTTGAAAATATGTACATAGAAAAATATGCTGAAATCCGAGTCAGGGGTATGCAGAAGTGATATAGAACACATACAGTTTTTTTTCTTCAGTTTTGTTGTTTCTCTGTTTATCTGTTTGTACGATAGCTCGTCTCCGAAACTGAAATGTTGCACCTTAAATCCCCGGTCAACATCAGATAGTGTTTACCGCTGGAAAATACCTCATTCCTACGAGACCGCACAGAAAAGTCAAAATACAATGCGGGCGTAGCCGCGGGCGGACAGCTTGATAAACTCTGCTATCTCTAAGTAATGTAAATCTATTTGAAGTGTTTATCGGGAGACTTGAACCCAAATAAAAAGTAAGAGTTTGTTAGTAGGTAAATAAATAATGGACGTCTTTCGGCTGAGATGATGAAATAAATAATAATGTTAAATTAAAAAATTAAATAACCCCCGCCGTAAAACCGTTACCTGCCCCTCTAACATGCCCGGTCCACGCGTGACAGACATAATTTTGTCGTGCGTATTCTCTTATCCTATTGGAGGATATTTCAATATGGCGGGTTTTTGGACAGTTAAATGTGCGACAAACTTTTGTCATAGCACTGCATGTTACGGGGACTGATCCTTTCAAATGTCTGAAGATATTTTCTTGGTTCATAAGAACACGAAAAACCTTGATCGAAAGCGGAGCATACGTTTAGGAGCTACGATCCCACAGACAGAACAGACAGACTTATAACACGCCTCTTATTCGTCGGGCGTTAAAAAAAGAGGCGCATCACACACATGACCACGTATAACTAATATTTAATTTTACAACCCACTAAAGTAGATATTTTAATTCGTTTCTATTTAATTTTTTAACAGCAACTTGTATAATGGTTTTGAATTTAGTTTTATTGTAGAACCTTAAATGATACAGAGTTACTTGCTTTGTTATTTAGTGCATGCCGTTGCCACTTATAATTAAAGTAACAATTAGTATATAACCCTAAGTATAATGTATTTGTACCTAAGTATTATTGTTAACTCTGTGAGTGACCATTTTAAATAAATAAAAAATTTTGTTTGATGTCGTCGATTGCGATTCTGTAGGAATCCAAAACACATTATCCCCTGAAGCGGTTTAATCCCTCACAGCTCTTGAGTCTGAGCAGTATTGGGTCTGGAATAAATTGCAACTCGAACTCGACGAGAGAAACGACTGAGGATCGAAGACGCTTCATCCAAACATATAAAACTGTAGTTTGGTTAAAGCTCATCATCATCATCATCATCTCAGCCGAAAGACGTCCACTGCTGGATAAAGGCCTCCCCCAAGGATCTCCACAATGATCGAATATGGATTGATATGGTTAAAGCTGCTAATATTTATTTTATTTTTTTAGCTTTTTTTACTTAAACTCATGTTTATGTGTTATAATATAAGTTTGACGTGTGTCTGTCTGTGGCATCGTAGCTTCTAAACGGATGCGCCGATTTGGATCTATAGTTTTATTTTTTTGTTTGCAAGGTGTCACAATCGAGTGTGTTTCTTAGCTATGATCCAAGAAAATTATCTTCAGCCATTTAAAGATTATCAGCTCTATTCTATTTGTTGAAAGAATCAAGTAACGGTTTTGTGGCAGGGGTTCTTTTTTTATTTAATTTTATTATATTTTTAAGTTTTGTTCTCATCTCCGATACAAACCTGTTCTATCCGTCGTCGGCTAATTGAAGAACTCGTCGTTTAACAGAATGCATCGGCATTTTGCAAACGCACGCGATTCTGTAATATGCCAAAGGCAAATTGTAGAATGCATTCCTATTCTCAATGAACAACGTGGCGTAATGGAGTTTAAAGATGTTTAATACTGAATGCCGATTTATAACTCATGGCGGATTCACTCGACCACGGGGCCGTAAAATCAATGTATGAAGCCTCAGCCAGCTTGTCCTACATCCTTCTCTTCTCTTGGTATTTTGACAGCTAGGTAAGGGGTTTGTCATAGTAATAATGCTACGGGTTCAGACTTGGATCATTTTGTCGTGTCTTATTGGTCTTGACTTATTGCTCGTGTCGCATCTACTGTTTTTCAAAACCAGTTCTCGTTGGTAAGATAAGAATTCTACAATTCTTTGCTTCACTAAACCTCACTTATTCTCGCTAAGAAATTTCGTATTTCCTTAAGTAAATATTACGTGAGCATTTCGTTTTACTGCAGGAAATGTAGTCTTTTTAAACACAAATTCGATTATTTGGTAATTTTGCTCTCGAAAATTGTTAAATTGTTAGGTCCTCTTGGAAACAAGAAGCTGAATTAGAAGATAAGACTCTGAATAGAATTATTGAGTTTAAAACTTTAGGGAAATATATTTGCAGGCACAGTTAGAGATAAGGAAATAAATTCCGAAACTTTAAATCCGCTATTTTCAGGTGAGGAAATATTTTATTTGTATTCAAAAGTAAGGTTCTTGAATGGCGATTGCGTCGCTTTATGCGGGCAGCACAGGACCGATTATTTTGGAGATCTTTGGGGAGGCATTTGTCCAGCAGTGGACGTCTACAGGCTTAAATGATTAAGACGCACAAATACTCAAACGCAAAATATACTTTTTATACATATGCCACATTCACGGCTGGCCAGGTCCTGGGCAAGCCGGCGGCTGCAGGCAAGTAAGTTGGTAAGGAGCATTTGAATAATAATTTGAAGAAGTAGGTGTTACTTAATGCCTAACCAAAGAAATAAGAAACCTGCTCTGGGGGCGCCACGTGTATATTTTTACGACTATGGCAACAATTTCCCTTATAAAATTAGTTCCATTGAAATTCCGCAATATGGCGAGGTTTCTTATTTCTTTGGTCGGGCTTTAGTTACATTTTATTTACACGGTAAGGTCTTTACATATTTACAAGAAAACTTATAATTTTGAGGAAACGGCCGGCTCGGCCGAGAAATAAACAGAAGGTGAATAGAAAAATGGACGAAATGACGGATGAATGACGAATGCATTCCAAAATTAAGTGTTCGGATTTACACGAAAAATAAATGGGAAATGAGATGAGAATGAGGTGACATACAAGGCACCTCGTCACACATAAAAATACTATCCTGTTAATGAAAACAAGATTTCTGAAGGCTATTTTCGTTTATTTCGATTATTTTATTACAGAGCAAAAACACAACGTAAATCGTCCGCTAGAGCGGAAACGTGAGAGAGAGAGAAAGAAACTATTTCTTTCTCTATTATTTTAGTGTTGCCATTATGTGGCATACATATTCCCGGGTTTCGGCACCATTTTGTTAATGAAAACAAGATTTCTGAAGGCTATTTTCGTTTATTTCAATTATTTTATTACAGAGCAAAAACACAACGTAAATCGTCCGCTAGAGCGGAAACGTGAGAGAGAGAGAAAGAAACTATTTCTTTCTCTATTATTTTAGTGTTGCCATTGTGTGGCATACAATCCTGCTGTATATTCTCAATCCTTTAACCTGTCTAATGTAAGTCAACTGTAGGTCTTAACCTACCTTGAATGAGAGGGCAATCCTCTATCCCTAATCAGAACGTATTCGTAAGAGGTGTGAGCTGCAAAAAAAAATAACCGAGAAAGTAAAAAAAAGCAATAGCCGCTAATCTAACCTAACCTAACCTTTTTGAATACAATCAAAATCTCAGAACGAAATTTTCACATTACAGATTCATTTCCAATGAGCCGTGTGAGGCACGAAATCTGTGCATTTTTGCATTGAGCGCAAATGTATGAATCAGGCCATTTTCTAACTATTACAGGTGATTTAAATACACTTAGTAATTGAGATCACCTACCTGCATATTAATTTGTTTTATGTGCTTAATCTTACTTTGCCGCGGGGCTCTCTTTTGATATGTAGATGAAAGGAATTTCAAATTTCTCATTAAAATGAAACTTTTGTAAAATCCAACATTTACCGTTTTATTAAACGGCTTAAAGAGTTTCGGGACGAATAGATGAGAGCAGTTGGGTTCAAACCCGAAAAATACAGAAGTATTTTTTATTTTCAAAATTTATATAGTTATATATATATTATGCATTTTTATAAGTTGACCTACGTTGCCTACGTTCTTGTCGCAAAATCGACGTACAGAAGCCAGCACAGTTGGACATTCACAATACGAAATTCACCCCTACCGCTACGGAATGCTGGCGCTCTCATGTCAAGGTCAACAATACTATATTATAACTAGGTATTTTATTGACACCAAAAAGAAACAATATTAAACACATACAAGAGTCAAAGCGGCCTTATTGCGAAGGTATTAATCTCTGCCTTCAGGTGGAAAATAGCGTATCGAGCTTCATTTGACTTGTAGAAGAGCGGAAAGTTCTACCCCAAAGTACTCATATGTATACCAATGCGTCTGGATTAGAGGCGGTGGTGGTCTGTTTCATATAAGTCCGGACAAAAGTTCATTGACCTCATTCCTTTCTTGAAAGTTATTAAAAATAATGTAATGGCAAAATGTCTGGCAAGGTCACACGCTCACCCGGTACGTATTTTGCGATAATTTTCTATAGTTTTATCGTATCGTTTAAAAACATGTGACAAAAGGTACATTTATGCAGGCATCAATGACCTTTTGTCCGGATTAATGTGAAACAAACCATAGCGCATTTATAGCGAACTAAATCAAGGACAAATTTTTGTTAAGTTTAAGCAAAGTGGCGCCCTCACACCATACACGCACAAAACGTCATGTATTTCGAAGCTTCCTTTTATCACCAGTGAAGAAAATAAAAATATAAAGAAAGCCTGGTTGATCGCAACCTATTCACCCCTAATTCAGGTTAGGCCTCTCTATGGGGATGAATAAGAGCTTGATAACATTAAAGGGGTTAAATAAATTGCATCAATTACCTAATTCGTAGGAAAATATTCATAACTGACGAGCCTTTGTTATTATCAAATAATCTTACTTTTGACTCTACCTCTAATAAAATATGCATAGAGTAAGGAAATATATTATTTTGGTAGTAATAAGTAAGGATGTCATCTCACTCAGATCGGTTTTATAATACGGTACACACACATAAGCTTTATGTCAATTTATTAAAGCTTATTTTTGATTGCATTAGCTAGCGTACCTACGTAAGTTTGCTAGTGCTCTGTCCAGCTGCTGACATTATTTATGCAGGATCTTCATACCTATGCTAAAACAAATACCGTGTAAAAATTAAATTCTAAAACCTTCCTAATCGCAACAATTATAAACAAAATGGAACAAAAGCTATACGTAAATTATATAAATGCAAATTAAGCGAAAGGATTCTTTTGTCTGAACAAAACGTAGGTAGCTAAAACAATGGTTTGCCTATCTCGAGCCGTCCTACGTTATGCAAACGAGATTAATAAATAAGGGAAAAGTTCAAAAGTAATTTTAACTTGGCAGGTGTTGCTCGGGTATCCTCTTGTTGAAAAGCAAAAGCTAAGAATTAAAGGGAATACCATTCCACCGTTATTAAGCAGTTCCATTGAACCCTTTTGGGTGAGATAAGGAAATGGCTAGGTGATGAAAATTGAATGCCTTGTCTGAAACATCAAATTTAAAAAAGTCTAGGGAAGAAAATATTAGGCCCAGGTAAGATGGAAGGATTTCGGTCGGGGTTTTCGTAATTTTTGAGATTTTGTCTAAAGTGTACGTTACAATGGAAATGTTATTTAATGATACAAATAAATAATTATTACAAAAAGAAAAATTAAAAAAAGAATTACTTATTATAAATAATAATAGTTAGGTCAACAAGCGGCCATATTGCTGAGGTAACAAACTTATGCAAGTCCGGTGAAGCTTGATTGGTCGTACCTTTTCGACACAAGCATAGGTCAACTAAAACTGTCCTATTTAATCCATTACTGGAGTTGATAAAGAATAATTATATTGTATTGTAAACACGCGAGGAACATTTCACGTGTTTTTGGTTATTTAGCTAGATTTCATCCAACCCATCCCTTCCTATAAGATACCTACTAGCTTTCCGCCGCAGCTCCGCCCGCGTTATCAATTTTCCCGTGTTAACGAGTCATTTCCCGCGGTAAAAGGTAGCCTATGTTACTCAGGGTAAATTTACCTTTTTAATGGTGAAAGAATTTTTAAAATTGGCACAGTAGTTTTTGAGTTAATCCATTACAAACACTAAAATACAAATCTTTCCTCTTTATAATATTTTATTATTAGTATATACCTAAGTTCGACAAATATTTAAATATAAATATCAGTTTGAGTATGAACAGAAAAAAACATTCGCTTTACAAAGAGTACCGATTGAACAAGTACCAATAAAAAATGTTTTCCTCCTCTATGTTCTCTTTATTTTTGTTTATTGACTAATTTCTTTTTTTCATCTTTTCTCAGGAAACGTTGCTCCTCCGTTTAATTATTTTCACTGAGAGGCTAAAATGAAGTACGCAAACAAAATTTTTTCATTCTCTAAATCTGCAAACGCTAAAATAGACATGAATTGATTTAGCAGTATCTAGCAGCGACAGACTACATTGTAAGAGGACAAAAATATTTAGTACATGTCACGGAAAACACGTTCTTATGACACCTATATAAATACTAGAATACCGGAACAAATTTAGAAACAAACCAAAGTAATAAAAACGTGGGCGCGTATGATGCAATACTTACATACCTATACCTATATACCTACCGTCTAGGCAAAATAAACCTTAAAAAAATTTCGCGATCAAAAGCATGCATAAAAATTCCACCCATAGAGTAAAAAAATAATTTACTTAATTCTTAGCCACTTAAAATTCGGTATTATTCAATTTTTAGGGTTCCGTAGCCAAATGGAAAAAAACGGAACCCTTATAGATTCGTCATGTCTGTCTGTCTGTCTGTCTGTCCGTCCGTATGTCACAGCCACTTTATTCCGAAACTATAATACCTATACTGTTGAAACTTGGCAAGTAGATGTATTCTGTGAACCGCATTAAGATTTTCTTACAAAAATAGAAAAAAAAACAATAAATTTAGGGGGTCCCCATACAAACACCTGAAACTCAAAAAAAAAATTTTCATCAAACCCAATACGTGTGGGGTATCTATGGATAGGTCTTCAAAAATGATATTTAGGTTCCACTTTTTTCTAAACTGAATAGTTTGCGCGAGAGACGCTTCCAAAGTGGAAAAATGTGTGTCCCCCCCCTCTAACTTCTAAAATAAGAGAATGATAAAACTAAAAAAAATATATGATGTGCATTACCATGAAAACTTCCAACGAAAATTGGTTTGAACGATATCTAGTAAGTAGTTTTTTTTAATACGTCATAAATCGTAAACCGCAATTTACCTTTCACTATTATTAAAACATCGATCAAAGTCACAACGAACTACAAAAACTTTTATATTATGTTACTGGCTGCTACGGAACCCTTCATGGGCGATTCCGACTCGCACTTGGCCGCTTTTTGAATAGCGAATGCAGTCATTTATATACTATCACCATATTATAAAGTGGAAAGATTTGATTGTTTGTTTGTTTTTTTTAATTGAATAGGCTCCGAAACTGCTGAACCGTTTTTAATTAAATTTTAAACAATGATAGAATATACCAGAGGGAAGGACATAGGCTACCTTTTACTGTTTACGCGGGCCACGCAGGCGGAGCCGCGGGACGGAAAGCTAGTCACTACATAGTATAAAATAAAGTCGCTTTCTCCGTCCCTATGTCCCTATGTCCCTATGTCCCTATGTCCCTTTGTACGCTTAAATCTTTAAAACTACGCAACGGATTTTGATGCGGTTTTTTTTAATAGATAGAGTGATTCAAGAGGAAGGTTTATATGTATAATACATGCATAATATACTGAAGGATAACCCACAATAACCATTTTCCCGTGCGGAGCCGGGGCGGGTCGCTAGTAAATAATAAAGCAAGATTTATTATAAAAAATAGTTGAATCACTACATAGTATAAAACAAAGTCGCTTTCTCTGTCCCTATGTCCCTCCCTTTGTACGCTTAAATCTTTAAAACTACGCAACGGATTTTGATGCGGTTTTTTTTAATAGATAGAGGGATTCAAGAGGAAGGTTTATAATATGTATAATACATGCATAATATACTTAAGGATAACCCACAATAACCATTTTCCCGTGCGGAGCCGGGGCGGGTCGCTAGTTTGGAATAATTCTCGATATCGAATACGAGTTAGTATTTTCTTCGGTAGACACATGGCAAAGACTACTGAAATCGTGCCAAAAAACGCATCTATAAATGTAAAATAATCATCTGCTGTTACCAAATAGTAGTCTTATTATAGAATGCACTTGATAAATACACATTGTATAAGATGTGTTATTTTACCTGTGATCGTAACCGAAAAATTACGTAAAATATAATTGCGAACGTGTGCGTAGTGATTGATAAATAAATAAATATAAAATATATGGAGAAAAGTGATGGATTCAAGTGCTGTGCTAGTAATATTTCATTCTATAAATTTAAAGTGTTTTAGAACCAGTCTAATATCGGATTGGTAAGAAAAAATTTGTGACCAGTTAAGCTAAATTTATTAGTACAACTTTTGCACCTTTTATGATAATTGAGAATTCACAATTTTTCATTGCTATAATATATTATAAAAAGTAGAAAAAAACATACAATAATGAAGTAAGAAAACGATAACTTTCATAAAATGTTGTGTTTACAGAAATGAAGGTAAAAGATTTACTTTCTAACCTGTATATTCAATCGAGAAATAAATTTAGTATAGTTTGATTGAATAAAAATATCAAAAATATCAGTAGGTATTTGAGCAAAGAATCATAGGCTTCTTCAACAAAGAAAAAAAATGCTTTGTTTATCAACCATGCCTATTAATTGCAAATCGGGAATTGAATAAAAACTGGGAGATGTTGTGTGTTGTTGTTGTTGAAATGGGAGATTGATTTGAGAAAATTGAATATAAATAGGACATACCTAAAACGTTTCGAAAGATAGTTATCGAATGTGGAAAATTAAATTTACGATGGCAATAAATAATTTGCGTCATTTAAGGCTTTTGAAATGAAATGTCTGGGACCAACTGTGTCAACTTGTCATACATAAATGTAGGTATACAACTAGATTATCTTCCGAACTTCTTAACTCGATAAAAAGCACTTAGTCAATGACCGACCACTCAGATGAATCTGCTTCCGATCGTGTGGTAGGCACTTAATGAATCGAACGCTGTTGACTATTGTATATATGTTACGCTCGAAGATCGAAAACGCTCAGTGAGCGGAAAAATAGCTCACAACGCGTTGTGGTCACAGTAAAACATTCGTGTTATGGCTCTAATGAAAACGCCCACGACGCGTTGTGGCAATCACAGAAAGACCAAATAGCAAAATTCGTGTCGTGGCTGACATGCCTATTTAACACAATCATACTACACACCGACAAGTTACAACCTGTCCGTCGTGATATGGTTAAAACAATGAATGCTCAGAACGTGTCATGGCTTCTCTTCATTGCCAAAACGCGTCGAGATCGAATGGCATGTCAGCCACGACACGAATTTCGCTATTTGGTCTTTCTGTGATTGCCACTACGCGTCGTTCACGTTTTCATTAGAGCCATAACACGAATTTCGCAATGTGGATGTTCTACTGTGACCACAACGCGTTGTGAGCTATTTTTCCGCTCACTGAGCGTTTTCGATCTTTGAGCGTAACATATACACTAGCTTTCCGCCCCACGGCTCTGCTCACGCTAACAGTTTTTCCTGTGGGAATGAGGGATTTTCCCGCGGTAAAGGTAGTCTATGTGTTAGGTAACTATTCTGCTATATTATTGTAAAGTTTCAATGAAATCTATTCAGCTGTTTGGCGTGAAAGAGTACCATACATTACATCTTCACAATCTTTCACGTTAATAATGTAGGATACATACGATATACTCGTACTTCATTAGGTATCAGATTGTCTGTGCCTTTGTTAGTTATTAATAATTTTAATAATATGAACTTGGGCTAGTAAAGAGCGGACAACAAAATTTCCCAAAATTCCTTTCTTCAGTTTTCATAATTACTTTTTATAAATATTGGAATTTTCGGTAACATTTTTGGGTCAGTAAACCACTCTATTAAGTAAGTTTAGTGCAATGAACAAAATATGAAGATATACTAATCAAACTATATATATTATGTAAATTATTGCACTAAATTTTATGGTATACGAAAATAATACGTCACATTAAAAGCAACCAAAAGTAAATCATATCGCTACTATTTGGTATTCTGTGTCGCTAGGTATCTTTTTCTTCCCAACAACCTCCATCACTTATTAAATTATGTCAATCTAATCATCTTATTAAGTTAAGTATGTGACTCTAGTCCCTAATGCTTCTTTTCATGTTTACGCATTAACAAAACTATGACCAATTGTATTCGTCAGGCGTACCCGCTTCCTTTTACTTATACGAAATCATTTTATATTATATAAATCGTTTTGCATTTTTGAAAAACCCTTGACCCAGAATCGCCCGTTTGACCGGTTGACCGGTTATTCCAACACTAAACTAAGCAGTAGCTTAGCATTGGAGTTTCCCCTTACAACCCATATTAGTAGTTTAGTACAAGAGGTTGTTGTGAGCTGTTTTTGCATCATTCACATGTTATCTGTCTCCGAGTTCACTTCGAATGCTGAGCTCTACAATGTTTTGTGAAAAAAAAGTTTTAAATTAACGATTATTATGATTAAATATCTTTTTCTAAAACAAATTGTTTTAAAATGTCAGTGTAAAAGAACAAAAATCCAGTGAAAGTGTAAAATTTAAACTGTTAAAGAAAATCGAAGGTACAAAAGTTTAAAAGAGTGCAATTAGAACTAAAATGATTTCAAAAGATCAAAAAGTCGAATCAGCAAAGTTGAAGGAGGATAAACTTATTGACCTGGACGATGTTCTGGTCAATGAACTCGGCCAATTTGGACGGTTCCAGCTGTTCAATATACTGCTGGTGGCGGTCCCAATGGTGATGAGTGCTTGGCTAAATGAGTATATTTTTTCGGCAGCTCCAATACCCCACAGGTATGTAAACCTAATTTGAAAATGTTTTTATAACAAAACTTACTATGTTAGTATGTTAGTAACGAAAGTGCTTAAATTTCGATAAGGATTCGAAAGTTTTAAACTTTCGATTAGTTCGGTTGTCATAATAATTCACCCTCATACACCATCATCTACCTTATTTTGTTTAAGCTTTGTAAGATCAGTGTCATTCATAATACAGCATGTATTTATGTTAATCCTGCATTTTATCTATCAAAATCAATCAATAAATCAATCAATTAATATTATTATTATTATTTTATCAATCAATCAATCTTTTATTTACCTACTCATTTTTGTCTATATCGAGAGGCCGTGATAACTTAGTAGTAGCTTTCCGCCGCGGCTCCGCCTGCGTTCCCGCTATAAAAGGTAGCAGTTACTCAGCATTAATGTAGCATTCCAATGGTGATAGAATTTTTGAAATCGGTTCAGTCGTTTTTGAGTTTATTCATTACAAACATACACACACACACATACACGCACAAAAATACAAATCTTTCCTTTTTATAATATTAGTATGAAATATGCTAAGAGGCGATTTACTTAAAGATTATTTTTTATTCAGATGCAAAATACAAGAATGTGACCCAGACACGTCCCCTTCATACGACCCTGAATGGATTCTCAATGCAGTTCCTTCTACTAGCCAAAAATTGTCCAGTTGCCTGCGATATGCTCCTGTCGATTTCTACAATACCACCAAAGATTTCTGCTCACTTGATGCTTTTGATCATTCCGAGGTGTTACGTTGTGATAGTTTTGTTTACGCCAGAAACAATTCTGTTGTTTACGAGGTGAGTATTGATTAACTAATTAGAGAGATATGATGGTCGTTCCTTGGTCTCAGGCTGGACCTGTTTAATGTACTGTGGCTGTATAGAGCGACATAGTCGCTTATTGTGACTAAGCTCTTAAAATAAAGATAAAAAAAAAAAAAAAGTTTGTTGTGATGAACTGAAGGTTTTTTATTAGAATAATAATATTTCTATTAAAAGTTACTTTGGTCAGAGAGTCAACTTCAGGGCGGGGTTTAGTTTAGTTTTGTTTTCTTTAATATTGTTTCAATGTTTATCATTTTTGTTTCAGTTTAATTTAGGATGTCGAGAATGGTCCCGTGCACTTGCTGGCACATTAAACAGTATTGGCACTTTGATTGTAATGCCATTGAGTGGTTTCATTTCCGACAAATATGGAAGAAGAGTTGCTCTTATCATCAGCTTGTTCAATGTTGGACTATTTGGATTTTTGAAAGCATTCTCAATAGATTACTCTATGTATTTGTCGTTCCAACTACTTCACACTGCCTTAGGTGCCGGTGTCTTCAGTACTGCGTATATTTTTGGTTAGTTTCATTCATTTTTATCTCGAACAACTAATTGCTTTATTGAAACTGTGAATTCTCTGGTTCCACAACAAGCGAAATGATACGTTTATATATTTTTTAATAAATATCTTTGTGTTTGTTACAGCTACTGAACTAGTTGGACCAAAATATCGGATGACCGTTAGTGCGATATGTTCTTCTATGTTTTCTTTAGGACAAGTAACTCTTGGTGGCATAGCATGGCTTGTGCCCAATTGGAGAGTCCTTATGTTAGTTTTATTCACTCCAGCCTTCATCTTTATCACTTACTATTGGACTTTAACTGAAAGCGTGCGTTGGCTGCTCTCTAAGAGGAAATATGATGAAGCAAGGAAAATTTTACAAAAAGTAGCTGAAGTCAATAGAAAACAAATCAGTGCGGAATCTTTGAGAGATTTGGTTAGACCTACTTCACCACTTACAACAGAAAAAGTAAAGGCATTTTTAATAGTTTACTTTATATTCTCCAAAGATAACTCAGCTTCAAATAATAAAAGCTTGTTTCGAAATTAAATTTATTTTACTAACGAATTCTAAAATAAAAAGACTCTCTGTTAACAATTCATAGACAGAAGCATAGTTGATACTATTATTATTCTGTACTAAAAATACAACTTATTTGTTACAGACTGCAAAATCTCGGTTGATCTCAAGTATCATTAAGTCACCGATACTACTTCGACGCGTTTGTACCACTCCTGTGTGGTGGATCTCAACAACATTTATCTACTACGGGTTATCAATCAACTCCACCAGTCTCTCTGACACCGTTTATTTAAACTACATGCTCATTGGAGCTATTGAGTTGCCTGGATTCTTCACCGCCATCTTCCTTATGGACCGATTAGGGAGAAAGCCTACTTTGTCTAGCGGTTACTTCTTGTGTGCAACGTGTAATATTGCATTTGCTTTTATTAGTTCAGGTGAGAAATGCTGGCTAAATATTACTTATACCTAATAGGAATAATTCTAGTTAATCTTTAAATTTCATATGTTTTACAACATTAAATAGAATATAACGGACGGACGAACGGACAAATGTGACTGTGATCCATGACAAATTGGTAATTGTGCTCTAAAACGCTAACAAAAGGACGATTGCAAAAATTTAAAATCCGTGTTTTTCCTTTTATTTTTTAGATAAAACAATGACAAGGCTGATTCTATACTTACTTGGAAAGTACGGTATAGCGATGGTATTTACGTCTTTATACTTGTACACGTGCGAACTGTATCCAACTGAATACAGGCATACTTTACTCGCCTTTTCTTCAATGGTCGGACGAGTTGGCTCCATCGTAGCTCCGTTGACCCCTGTGTTTGTAAGTTTTTCCTTATTCATCACTTAGTTAGACAAATATTGTCCTATTTATATAATAATAATAATATGATCATAAAGTTTAGTATTATAAGGTAAATTAGATTTTATTTTAAAAATACGTCCCACAAATGATTTTCACTACCGAGTACCAAAATACAAAATATTTTGTGTTATCATGAACAAAATTTACATTCAGGATAACAAAATAAATATATTTTTTCTAATAAGCGTTCAAGATTGACCTTGACAGATTTTTTGATTAATTATTTTTGAGACTTCATTTTTGTTATAAAAAACAGAAAAACATCTACAAATATATATCTATAATATACCTTAAATCTGCATTTATTAATTAATCAATTTGATCCACCTGACACTAATAATTTGAATGGATGAATTTTAAGTTAAAACTTTTAAGAATAACAATACTAATATTATAAAGAGGAAAGATTTGTATTTTTGTGTGTGTGTAATAAACACAAAAACTACTGAACCGATTGTTTCACTGTTTGTGAAAATTCTTTCACCATTAGAAAGCTACATTCGCCCCGAGTAACATAGGCTACCTTTTATCGCGGGAAAATTCCTCGTTCCCATGGGAAAAACTGTTAACGCGGGCGGATCCGCGGCGGAAAGCTAGTAATTTATAATTTAGTTAACAGTTAATAAACTTAAAATTTAATTTCTTTTGTGTAAAGGTTTAGTTTCGCGCATAATCTATTTACCTAACTGCCAATAGTTTAATAATGTGCCAATAGTTTTTTTATCTACCTATAATGAAGCCTAGAGACTTCATTGATAAAAACACGGATGATGTCCATTTTAATAATACTTAATCAAAAGCTACAATACATATTGTTTTCCGATTCTTGTATTCTTACTTCTTTTTTTTTCATTTATTCTTTTTTTTTAAATAACAATAGCATCGTCATTGCACAGTCATAAAAATACATGATATCGTAATATTTTTTCAAATTTTTGGTTATTTCCAGATGCAATATTGGCAAGGCACCCCGTCGTTACTCTTTGGATGTCTGGGACTCATATCTGGTCTCCTCATACTGACACAACCAGAAACCCTGGGCTCGAAAGTGCCTGACACTTTAGCAGAAGCAGAGACACTTGGAAGATCAGAAGATAGCATAAAACACATTAGTTGATAGTAGGTGATAATAATTATGTATGACCTGTCCCAACTAAGAGTGTGCACGATTACTAAGTTATTTTTGCGCAAGCTTGTTGTACATACTATGTACTCCTTTTATAATACACTGTGGTCTTAGAGCGGCAGCAAAAACAATTTGCAAAACAAAGGTATTTTTACCGCGGCATCGATTGTCTAATTTTCTTTCGCAATGATTGCTCTCTTGGCTGCAAATCAACTTGGTAATCGTACACATGTTACCTTGAGACAGGCCATAGTGTGTAACGGTTGCATTATTTAAAAAAATGTTTTGGAGAAAATTATATTAGAGACAGACATACAAGTGATACGGAACCGTAAAAAATGTCTTTAACCGACGAAAAACAGAGGAGGTTCTCAAGTCGAAGCGTATATTTTTTATGTTATCGTTATTATTCCGATCTTGATAATTCCTTTTTTATTGGAAAGGGTGTACCTATCCCGAAATTGGGACTATATAAATATGGAGAAAATAATGTGCCTAGCCTAGCCCTATTTATAATTATGACCCTAAAGGTAATCGCAAAAGGATATTATTGATTGTTCACTCACAGTTTTTTTTTAGCTTTTCAGGTTTTCGGCATTAAATTCATTAATCTCCCCATCCTTTTCGATTCCCATATGAATGAAAGAGACCAACAACTTAAATTTAGAGATTTTAGCGGCCACGGCAGAATTGAGCCTAGTATATGTACTAACTAAAGTATTACGGACTGAAGTTCCTAATGTTAAATGTTAAAATAGTTACATTGTTAACTTAAAACTCTACACTACCTATCATTATCATGCATGACCAAGGATAGGCTTAAAATAAAACCAACAGATTGCTGTGTCTATACCTGTTTTCTTTTCACCAGTAATATTGTTATGTTATAATATGTATAATTGTTATTGTTATACTACCGAATTGTGAACTATATGAAATGTGCTTATTTGGAGAGAAAATAAACTTTATTGTTGAAAAGTTGTTATTATGTACTAGGAATAAAACCTCTGTGTGCACTTAATTTTCTTACTATGATTGTGTTTGAACTAAACTGCATCGGACATTCAATTCTATAATACGTATAATACAAATTATATAACTTTTCATTCCACAAAAACTAATCCAAACTTTGTTTTATTTAGGAACGCGACGCCCCTTATTCTGGAAGACACTAATTAATTGATCCGATGTATAAAAAAATATACATAGACTACGTCGATTTGCGAGTGACTTCAAAACCGATGCATTTGGCATGTTATTAGTAGGCGCTGCGTACGAATCAGGAAATTAAGTAATATGTAATCATATTTCGGAGTTTCTAGGTGTTTAGGTCAGTTATGTAATAAGCCATTTGAGCAAATCAATTACTTAAATATGTTAAAAATAATAAAGCTGATTCAGTCTCAGCGGCCGAAACCGAGCGCCTACTAATTCAATACAGAAATAATGATGACACAAACAAAAAATTTAAGACATAATTTTTATCAGTTTTCCAGTCGGTGAATCATTATGAAGGTAATGGACACGAATTGTCAAAGAGTACTTTTCATCGAAATTAACAGAGGAAACAAATCATTATCCCATGGGAAAAGTAAAGAAAAATTATTCCGCGACAGCTAGACAATAAATAATACAAAAAGCTATTTTTCCTAATACCTAAATAAAATAGACTTACTCATAAAATTCAGCTGAAACCAAAATTGTATATTTTTTTAAGTTTTATTTTAACGTTTAAAATTAGTACACTTTTGCCAGAATAGTGGTCAAAGGTAACTTTTACTTGTTATTAAACAAGCGAAAACAAATAGTTAGCGCAGTAGAACGTGCGGTGCGGAAACGACTGAACCAAACTAAAGTTACCCAAGTGAAACAATGTTCTCTAGCCATTAGCTATGAAATTATATTTAAAAACTGTTTGAAGAATAATTAAATATAGAGTCTTATTAATATCATTTTGTGCTATACAAATATTATTATTCTTTCTGTTAAATTATTTAAAATAAACCTATGTATAAATACATAATTAAATAAGTATTAAATTATCTATAATAGCTTAATGTTTTTCATTCAACTTCGATTTCAAAACTATTTTAAAAAATAGGTACTAATGTAGTCGGGTGTCAGTAAGAATGCGCACGATTACCAAATTTGTTTGCAGCCAAAAGCGCACCCATTTCAAACAGAGCGAAAGCAAATTAGACAAACGGAGCGACAAAAATACCTTTGTATTGCAAAGTTTTTTTTTTGCTGCCGCTCTTCGACCACAATGTATTATAAAAAGAGAACAGGAAGCGCAAATAAATTTTGTAATCATGTGCAACCTTTCTTGTTGTTGTATTGTAATCAACAAGATAGTTTGCTTTTCTAGTGCAATCAACAAAAACAAACTATCAGCCTGTTATAAAAACAATGCGAATAGTCGATCCGCTTAAAGAATTTCTGTCGTTGTTTCTTTGAATGTTAACAATTTCCAAGTTTTCAAACATGTGTATATTCATTTTATTATTTACATTTTATAGTATTAGATGGGCAAATGCACGCACATACCACAGCAACATTTGAATTTAAACAAATTATTTTCTTACATTCCTAGGTAATAACAAAATGCTGATAAAAATGTTACCTACGCACTTTAATTGTCAGGTAAATATTTCACATAATTATATTACCTAACCTAATATTATACATATTGAAAAAGTAATACGGTTCTGAAAATTTGTAGATTCGGTAAAAGTCACATTTAAACAAATGGAAACGCATTTCCAGGATTTTTACGTGATTTAAAAATAACATTTCTATTAAACAGTTCTCAATTATTAATTAAACATACATTTGTATTGTTTTACTCACGTTGATACTAGGTATGTGATTTGACTATCGTTTCTTAAGTAGGTAAAATTTTATTATGATTATACAACGTGTGATATTAAATATTTTATAAGGTATATTCATTGTTAATTCATAATTTTGTATTTCTTAAGGTCCGGTCGACTGCTGTTAATAAAACATTGTTCTATATATCGTACTATATATAACATTGCATGAAACAATCAAAGGAGTTTAGTTAGAGACGTTGAACTAATCACGCGTTTATGGTTTTTCAGAAATAAAATGTCTCTCTTAGTAAAAATACTATTTTTAACCACCTGGACAATAAATCTAAGCAAAGTTCATGGATTTAATAATAATTGGAAACATTTAAATAACGTAAGTATATTATTTTATTACACAGGCGAGACGTAAGTCCGGCGAATCTTCAATGTAGATTTCGGGGCATAAGCGTACGTAGGTGTATTACAAAAAATAGGGTGCTTTGTTGGTTGCTTAACTGCCACCTTTCAACTTTTATTGTACTTACATAAATAGAAATAACACCTGAGAACAGCATTCATAGTAATATGAATTAGAGGCCGCGACCTCCAAATTCTATGGCGTTTGACCGTAGTTTTTCTTCTCGCCCCACGTATTCTGCCCGCCTTCCGCTGCTGGCGTGTTGACGAATAGAATTTATTGGCGGTGTCTTCTCTACTATTCGTACGTAATTCCTCGATGACCGCTACTGAAATCTTGTGCATTATACAAGCTAATAATATATTTTTTTAGGTTATACCATCATCTGGGCGCAGTTTCGCTATAGTTGGGGACAAGTTCATGAAAGACGGAGCTCCTTTTCAAATTATTTCCGGTTCTTTGCATTACTTTAGAGTACCTGCCGACTATTGGCAAGACCGCCTGTTGAAACTGAAGGCTGCGGGATGCAATGCTGTTTCTACGTAAGATAATCAAATTGATCAATTTATGTGAAAATAGGTAACTAAGTACTTTGTACTGATTACTACTTTTGTGTGAACGAAAACACTTTTACAGATTTTGATAAAAATGGATCTGTATTAGGCCGAAGTCGAAGAAGAAAAGGGGTGTTATAAGTTTGACGTGTGTGTCTGTCTGTCTGTCTGTCTATCTGTCTGTCTGTCTGTCTGTCTGTCTGTCTGTCTGTCTGTCTGTCTGTCTGTCTGTCTGTCTGTCTGTCTGTGGCATCGTAGCTCCTAAACGGATGCGCCGATTTTGATCTAGTTTTTTTTGTTTGCAAGGTGTTACAATCGGGAGTGTTCTTAGCTATGATCCAAGAAAATATCTTCAGCCATTTGAAGATTCTCAGCTCTTTTCTAGTTGTTGAAAGGATCAAGTAACCGTTTTGGGTCGGGGGTTATTAAATTTTTAATTTAGTGTTATTCATTTTCGTTTCGATCTATAATACTAGTACCTATGGCTCTATTTCTAATGAAAAAGAGGGGTGTTATAAGTTTGACGTGTGTGTCTTTGTGTCTGTCTGTCTGTGGTATCGTATCGCATTTTGATCTAGTTGTTATTGTTTGCAAGGTGTCACAATCGAGAGTATTCTTAGCTATGATCCAAGAAAATATCTTCAGCCATTTGAAAATTATCACTTCTTTTCTAGTTGTTGAAAGGATCAAGTAACGGTTTTGTAGCGAGGGTTTTTTTTAATGTTATTATCCTAAGTATAGTATGTCTATTATAAAACAGATAATATGTTTTAACGGTAGCGATAACCGCAACTGATATCCTGCGTAAACGCACGTTCTTCCTCCATCTCAAATCAATCAAAATTCAATTTTCGAATTGTGCAATGGAAGGAAAACAAAAAGAAGTATAATTTCATAGAGATATTTTTTTACTAGGTACATGTTTTTATCTGAAAATGTCAAAATTCAAAACGATTTTTATTCGAAGTAAGATTTTACAAATCACTTTTCGACGTCAAATTTTAATGAAGTTATTAAGTTTTGCTTAAACCAAGGCTGGCACTCGTTTCGCACTAATGAAGAATAAACTCTTAAAATTTAAAGAGGCGATGCGATATTAGTTTGAACAGAACTGGCAGGTTCCACGCAATGTGTGCGGATATCCGCATCGATCGAGTTAGCTCGGATAATCAAATTTATTTAAACATTTACTTTTACAAAAGATACGTAGAATGGAGCACCCACGAGCCAGAAGAAAGACAATACATGTTTACGGAAGAAGGTGACATAAAGAGATTTGTCGAAATAGCTAATGATCTGGAATTGCTTGTCATCTTGCGTTTTGGCCCATACATCAACTCAGAAAGGGATATGGTAACGTATATACCTACTATTCATTTAACAATCTTGGCTGGTCCCAGATTATGTGCCTTATGACCAATGACCCTACACATTATTACGATCCCTCAAACAAACAATGACCCTTGTTATACTTTACCTTTTTAAAAACCCTCACGGGACCTTTTCATGCGGGAAAGAAGATAGTTCAAATTTAGAGAGGTCCAAACATCGATGTAACGCGTAGATCGCAATAGTTTACATACAAAAACATCCGACTCAGATTTACGCCTGATTTAATATCATTCATTCATCAATCTCCGGTCCTTTTCGGTTCCTAAACGAACGATAAAGCCTCCATTATGTACATTGTGCAATCAGAGAGTGGAAAGGCTTTTAATTTGTACAATCCTATTATTTTATTTGGCGAGATGTGAACACATAGTACTTTTTTGAAATACTTTTTACGGATAACAGAACAGAATTTTTGTTATTTGGTTATATTGGCATGATTGATTTCTATACCACTGCAAGCGAAAACAGAACTTAAGGTAGTCAACCTTTTCATTCCCTGACTGTACCTATTCTGTGATTGATAAAACCATGATTTTTTTCCTTCATGTATAAAACAAACGAATGCAAAATTAACTATTTAGCATTTATCAAGTATTCCAAAGAGTTTATTTTCAGGGTGGTTTTCCATATTGGCTTTTAAGCAAGTATCCAAAAATACAACTGCGAACAAGTAATAAAGGTAATTCTATAACGTATTTTTGGCTATTCAATAAGTTCTTTAATATTTTGGTAGAGAAAACTTGTCACAAATATTTAGCTACATGGTGTTAATTTAGTTCGGGTGAAGAAAAATAAAACCTTGTAGGTAGTGTCTGAAAATCAGCAGTTTGGTTTTGCTGAGCCACTGACCTTTTCGACACAATGGTACAGAAGGCAGCACATGCGGCTGGACACTTACACTACGAAACTCACCCCTACCGCTACGGAATACGGGCGCTCTCAAGGTCAACATGTCCAGCCGCATGTGCTGGCTACTGTACATTATTATTTGTTGTATGATTATACTACAGTATGTAATTAACATTATTTTGTGTGAATAAATCATTATTATTATTATTAGGTCCTTACATATGAAATTGCCGTTCAGTATCAAAAAAGTGAAACAAGTTTTTTTTAATGAAATTATTATTTAATCAATCGAAGTATGCGCCGTTGTCATCGATACACTTCCGCCATTTTATAGGCAGATCATTGATACCTTTGGAAAAAAAATCCTGGGAGCGAGAGTCTATGAACTGTTTGAAGGCGGTTTTGACTGCCTCATCAGATTTGAAATTTTTTCCTTGTAAAAAGTTATCCAAATTTTTAAAAAAGTGGTAATCGGTTGGGGCAAGATCTGGAGAGTATGGTGGGTGACGCAGTTTTTCAAATCTGATGAGGCAGTCAAAACCGCCTTCAAACAGTTCATAGGCTCTCGCTCCCAGGATTTTTTTTCCAAAGGTATCAATGATCTGCCTATAAAATGGCGGAAGTGTATCGATAACAACGGCGCATACTTCGATTGATTAAATAATAATTTCATTAAAAAAAACTTGTTTCACTTTTTTGATACTGAACGGCAATTTCATATGTAAGGACCTAATATTATGAATATAGAAATAGATTAAGAAATTTTCCTAATTTACAGACTTTATGAACGAAACAAAGATATGGCTGGGCAAATTGTTTTCAATATTAAACCAACATTTGTATGGGCAGGGAGGCCCTATAATAATGGTTCAGGTATGGTTTGCGAAGAAAAATATTTAAAACTAGCTGTCTGCCTGCGGCTTTGCTTTTCTTTTTTTACTTTTTTATTTTTACTTTTTCGTGCAGTTTCCCATAGGTATGATATATTTTCCCGTGGTAAAAACTATCTAAGATGTTGACCGGGGATATAAGGTAGTAGGTCATTCAAATCGGTCCATCAGTTTCGGAGATTAGCCCATACAAACAGAGAAACAAAAAAAAATTTACTTCTTACATCCCCCTGATTCGGTTTTTAGCAATTTTTTTTTCTATATACTGATTTTCGACCTCTACAGTTTTATTATTAGATTAAGCAAATTGATATAAACACGCAATTACAGTAGGTATTTTTTTGGCAATTTATACTGTTTTATCTTTAGCTAATTTCATCATCATCTCTGCCGAAAGACGCCCAACAAAGGCCTCCCCCGAGGATTTCCACAATGATCGGTCCTGCGCTGCCCGCATCCAGCGACTTCCCGCGTTTAGCTAATTTGCTTTTTGTATTTTGTTTAGTCGCGTGTTTTGCTGTTTCGCCTGAAATAATGATTATGATTTTATAATTTTATGACAACAGGTAGAGAATGAATATAGCATGGGCAGTCCTTGCGATCCAATTTACAAACAATCGTTAAGAGACATGGTGTTGAAGCATGTGGGTAATAACGCCATACTGCATACTACAGACCCTTCAGGATATCAGTGTGGGGCTATTAATGGTACTCTTACTACCACTGACTTTGGCACTGGTAAGTTATAGTAATTCCTATCCCTATTAGGTACCAACGCCCGCACCCGCCGGCGGGGGCGCGGCCATAACCAAAATCAAAATTGATAATCAGAGACGGAGCCCCTCAGGCGTCGTCTCCTTCACGATGTTTTTAAGTATCAACGCGCTAGGCCGTGGTCCGAGGCTCCCCTTGAGCCGCCCCTAGACTTGGTATATGACTTTTTTTTGGGGTAGAGTCTTCCTCTCCCCCGCAAATCCGGTGAAGCTTGATTGGTCGTACTTTTTCGACAAAAGCATAGGACAATTTAAAAAAAAAACTAAACTAATATCACACCAATATTATAAAGGCAAAAGTTTGTGAGTGTGTATGTTTATTACTTCTTCACGTCTAAACGGCTAAAGCGATTTTAATAAATTTGATCATGCAGTTAGCTGATACCTAGGATTAACACATAGGCTACCTTTTACCGCGGGAAAATATCTCATTCGCAAGAGAAAAATTGTTTACGCGGGCGGAAAGATAAAGAGAAAAGATTTGATTATTTGTTTGTTTGTTAGACTCCAAAACTACTGAACGGATTTTATTGAAACTTGATATAAAGGTAAAATAGGCCTTGTGAAGTAATACTGCCTACAATTTATCGCGGGAAAAATCCTCTAACTAAAACTGTAAACGCGGACGGGGCCGAAGAGCGGAAATCTAATGTGAAAAAATTTTGTAAATATATTACAGGTGTGGATAATGCTAAAAATCGATTAAGAGACCTCAGAAACTTTATGAAGCATGGGCCACTCATGAACTCGGAGTTCTACACCGGTTGGCTGCAACATTGGGGTTCGAAGTTGTTCAAACAAAAGTCGAATCCAATACTTGACAGCTTAAAGTACTTTATGGAGAATAACGTCAATGTGAATATGTATGTGTTTGTAGGAGGAACTAACTTTGGGTTCACAGCTGGTGAGTATATTTTATTTGGATAGAAAATAATAAAAAATACCTAAATAAGTACATACTATATTATGTCTGATAACAGTGATACCAGCCTAGTTCTACAGGCTCTGCTTAGTTTGCGGTTAAATAGCCATGTGTAGATGTCCCCACATATTTAATATTATTTAAATCTCTCTTAACAAAATACCCGTTTATTTTATCGTACTATTAAAATTGCAATTAAAATACAACTAGTTTCAAACTCCCCGTACATTCGCAAAGATATTTCATCAACTACAAAACTCTCGAAATAGGATAGCCGAGCCGATCGTCGAGAAAAGGAATTTTGGCCAGCAGTGGACAAATAATGAAAGAATTTTTTTTTCAGGCGCAAACAAAGATAATTACAACTACCAGCCTGTAACAACGTCATATGATTTCGATGCACCAGTCAGTGAAGGTGGATATATGAAATCTAAATTCTACGACATTCGTAATTTTATGATTAAGGTAAATAAACATTCTAATCATTATTTACATAAATACATAGTTTGTCACGCCCGCGGCGCGCTCTGAACAGGAGCGCGCCTGCAAGGCATCGACAAGAAGAAGATGAAATGATGAACACGATGAAAAGTAGAGATGAAAACACAGGTACTTCACAGACGATAAAATGTATTTGGTAAATTTAATTAATAATAATTCACAGAAATTTGGAACTCGGCCGGCATGGCCGAGAGATAAGACAAAAGTGACTAGAAAAATGGACGAAATGACGGATGACTGTTGACTGAATTCCAAAATTAAATATATTTGAATTTAGGCGAGAATGGTAAATGAGATGAGAATGAGGCAACGAGGTGGCATGGTAATGCACCACGTTACAAGTTTAATAGCCTAAAATATTTCTAAGTCTGTTTAAATAATTCTTTCAGTGATAAAAAGCTACATTGTCCGGGAGTAACAAAGGTTTACTGTCCTTTTACCACGGAAAAAATTCTCATTCCCATAGGAAAATAGATGCAAAAGAAAATAAATAGTATGTGAACCTCCCTTGTATTAAACAAGCAATTAATAAAAACCAACATCCAAAATTTAATGAAAACTAGTTTTCCCTTTGTCTGCGTTTACATTTTTCCCATGGGAATAAAAAAAATATTTTCCAGGTACAAAAAGTTGCATAAGAGTAAAACTAGACATCCATAAAAACCGGATCTAATTTTTTGTGAAGTTTTTTTTTCTGTCCAATTTATTTTCACTTCTATTTATTTTAGTACATACCAAACTTAGTACACATAAAGCCACCAAATCAAACAATTAATTTCGCTTATGGAAACGTAACTCTAACTCGAGTTGTGAACCTGCTGACTCTGGAAGGACGCTCAGCGTTGGGCAAACGATACAGTGACGTCACAGGAGCAATGCTGCCAACCTTTGAATCCCAACGGCAGCGCGGCGGGCTGATGCTGTATGAGACCAAACTTGGCGTCAGCGGCAGCAAAACCTTGGAAATACTGAGACCACGTGATCGCATCTACGTATACCTTGATAATGTACGTACATGATCAGAAATTTCTCGTATATCGTATAGATTTCGAATTTAACCTTTCTCTCAAACCCCGATGTCAGGATTATTGGGCTTGTATAACCGCTACATTAGTAGTAACCGAGGCCAACGGTTTTACGTGTTTTCCAAAGCACAGAATTGTCTTTGTTTTCGGACAATCAGATGATTCAGCCTGCAATGTCCAAACCAAACTTGGATAATACTTACAAAGTAGTATTTAAGACGAACTAACAAAGATTCGAATCCGGAACCGCCGTAATGTGGGTCGAGTTAACCATTGGACTATGGCGGCTTTTATAAGTTTACTTGTACAAAATCAAATATTATAATTTATTTATTAAAACAGATTACAGAGATCCAAAAGTAGGTTAGTATCTTTAGACTTAAAAACTATGGTGATAGTAGAATTGACAAAATAGACTAACTAAAACTAAACACAGCTAGATTCATGCACAGTTTCAGAGCTTGCAATTACTCTTTTAACATTCTTGTTGTGTCCCAGTCCAGTGTTACATAATGGGGGAAAATGAACCTAGAGGTAAATATGAATGACCCTGTGGAGTTTCTTCCGGCGAGTTCTTCTCCACAGAAGACAGCCAAATTGTGAACTCACCTCGACGTCGAAAAGTGATTAGTAAAATCTTTCTTCGAAGAAAAACTTTGACATTTTGACTTTTTTTTGAACCTCTTTTGTACGTTTCAGCAATTTAAAGGTGTGATAGACAGAGAAAGCAAACGTTTTAATATAACAATAGTTTCAAAAGCATCGTCGTCGACACTATCTCTGCTGGTAGAGAATCAAGGGCGACTGTGCTATAGTCAATATAACATATCACATGTCATGGATTTTAAAGTAAGTCGTTATGCGTACTTTTACCGTACACCATAAGGGCGTCTGCTAGTCCGGCGGCGCGCGCGCGTGCTTGCTTGTACGGTCAAGAATAGATACGACTAAACACATACACCAAAATTTTCTCTCTTATTACATTTTGTCATTACATAAAGACACGCTCTTATTCCTAACGGGTTGAGCACAATTTTAGTAAGCTCTCAGGTAACCTTAGTCGCCATTATAACACCAAAACGCAAGACATAGAATGGTCCTGTTTTAATGCCAAAAAATCTGCAAAATTTGAAGTATCAGCTTAGAAACTCTTTATTATGCTGCTCTCTTTCATGCGCATACAATGATTTTAGATCTAAAACGGCCTATAAAGATAAACTGCTTCGATTCCAAAAAAACATTTTGTCTGCCTAATTGTTCTATGAGGTTCAAGAACTTTCTTCGTTACAGGGTATTCTAAGTAACGTTACATTAAATAAGAAGGTTCTCAATGGCACGTGGAATGTAACGGGATACCCGTTAGATAAAATGGATACTGATAAAGTATTGACACAGATGACAACAACAGATGGTCCCGTTCTTTATACTGGAAATTTAACACTACGCGCAAATCAGACAAGACTAGACACGTTTTTGGACACCTCTGGCTGGGGAAAGGTAAAAAGTTAAAAAAAAACTTCAAATTTTATATATTTTTTTAATTTTATATTTTCAGTTTTAGGTTAAATATATTTTGTAATCACAAACACAACACTGCAACCAAGTTTATGCTTAGATTTTTAATATTTTTTATAAACACACCTCTCTCTCCACGTCTCTCTTACGATACCTTTTAAGTTAAAATCCATCAAGCCATTTTAGAGTGTGCCAAAGAATGATATGTACACACCGATATGGTACACACAAACATATCATATAATGAACTCGAAAAACACACTCCTTCTTTTGCAGTTGGATAAAAAAACCGGTCAATTGCGAGTTAAAATCGTACTCATCATCAGCGAAAACAACTGTCCTGATTGAATTCGAATTTTGAGCACATAATGCATATCTGTGGTCCAGACGGATTTGTACAATTAAATATTAAACTTTAAACATGGAGACCGCATTTCGATGGCAAATTAGACTTTATTCGTTAAGCTTAGCAAACTACTGTGACAACTCAATCGGACCATTTAGGAGCCGCTGACAGACGGACGGGCAGACAGAGACACGAGTGAACCTATATCTTTGTCCTAATAATATAATAGTTTAAAAAACTAAAAAACACTCTTTTAGCACGCACTAATCAGCAAACCCTTTTATTTGATACCTATATCATGGGGGTGGATTTCAAACAGCCTGTCCGCCATCTTGAACATCCGCATTATTGTATTTGTAATGACGTTTCTTAACTAGTCATGTATTGTCATCAGAAACTCAGAGCGTGTGCAATTTTTCATCCCAATCCAAGACCAAAAGTGGGTCAAATTAAGATCCCAAGATTTTCTTACAATATACATAGTTACAAGTGAAGCTTATAAAAGCGTGTTTGGATTTTTTATTACAGGGCTACGCCTGGGTAAACGGTCACAACCTCGGCCGGTACTGGCCGGGCCGCGGTCCCCTGGTCACGCTGTACGTACCGGGAGTGTGGCTGCGTGTACACAACACAATACAACTGTTGGAGCTGGAGCACCCGCGCAAAGACCTCTCCATACGCTTCGTCGACTCTCATAAGAACAAACGCTGATTGTCTTTGCAACTTAAGCAAGCATAGGATAAGCTTATCGAACGGTCGCAAACGAATTAAGTAATATATCAATCATAATCATCATCATCAATAAAATAAACATATTGAGTATCAAAGCTTGTCTTATTTATTTAATGTTCATTCAATAATGAAAAATCAGACAACTTCAACAAATATATTTTTAACACGCTTTTTTTAAATATTATTAAACTTAAGAGTACGTATATAATTTGTAAGTATTACTAACACTATATAGATTGTAATTATCTGAAATAAATCGTTATACTTAATTATTATTTTAATATAAAATAAAAACGATTAAAAATCATAATAAATGGCTTTTATAGGGATTGGGGAGATTTAAAATATAGACTTGGAGCAATTGATTTTGACCTTTTTGAATTAGGTTGAAATAATGTTCAGAATTATGTAGATAATAAAAGTATGAGAATTTTTTACATGATTGGTTCGACACTATTTATTTAATGAGTATACACATTGTTTAAACATATAGAATGTCAATTGATGTCTTTATTTTTTTCATGTTCGTAATTATTTTAAGAAATGCTAATTTTATTGCTTATTATAAGGTTGGTATATAATCGTTCGTTAATAGCTCATCCGAGAGGCTCGAGCCTATCCTGAAATCAGGATGAATAGACCTTAATCGAACACGCTGGCCCAGTGCGGGTTGGTCAACTTCACACACAACCTTTGAATTACTACGCTGGTGTATGGGTCTCCTCACGAGGGTTTCCTTTACCGAAAAAGCTTCGACCGAACGTACATTTGAATTTGAAAATAGAAAACTTATTGGTACGTGCCGGGGGTTTTCTGATTGGAAGTCAACGGGCCTAGCCACTTGGCCACCGACGCTCTTTCGTATATAATATAAAAAATATGTAAAATATAAAAATCCTCTTTTATTATTGTGCAAAATATGATGGAACTAAAACAAATTTCACCAATTGTCATATAACGCAAAAAAGAAAGCTAAGAAGCAGGTAGCAGGAATGAAAAATTTCGTTTCGATTCCATAAGATATTCGAAGAACTGGTCGATATAAAGTGTTCTCATTCACTTTTGTAATATACATTAGTGTAGAAAACAAATCACTTTATAATTAATTAAAAAACAAATAAAGTGCTCTACAAACTTATGCCAAATTGGCGAAAATTACTTTCGGCGGCGTAATTAATTTCAGCGGTACATCTAAAGGAGGTTACTCACTTAGGTCGTGTAGCATAGCATGTAACGTATCTGATACTGTATCAAGTGAGTACCTACGTAGACACGAGTCCGCTGCGAGTCGCTCGCAGTGATACCCGTCGAGTGGCGATATCACTGCGAACATTAAGGCGACTGGACGAGCCGTACACACTTGCAGGTTCATACAGTATCAGCACGTTACAGGCTAAGTGAGTACCCACCCTTTGGCATCATCGCGCGAGTAAGCGATGCGACCATCGCGTGTTTGCATGGTGTCCTAATAGACGATCGCGCGATAACACGATTTCTCCATAGAGTTCTCGCCACCGCTCAAGTCCCACAGACGCGGCGTTGCAATCGCACAACGCACCGAAAATCAACACTTATCACCTTCAACATAGGGGAGTTGTCATTTTAGTTCTCACGTTTTTCCGCGGGACTTGAGTGGTGGCGCGGACTCTACATTTCACGATCGCGCGACCGAGCGTTCGCGCGATGATCGCGTATTCGCGTGCCATTAGGAAGCCTCCCCAATTCAACAATAATTATGTTTATTCGCATGACATGTTCTCCACCGAGGCGTGATCTAATAAAGATAAAAGACGCCAATGTACGAGTAAGTCAAAGTAAGTCTGCGCACATATTACGCGAGAGTAATTTTACGTACAGCCATATAAAGGTCATACATCAAGAAGCAAAGTCGTAAAAGTGCAAAATCCCTGACGTAAAGTAAGGAACCCTTTTATAACCCATGTTTTATGGAACGATACTGAAATTTTTAGAGCCCCCAGAGTAAGATAGCATGATAATAACAATATGTTTCATGTATTTCTGATACGTTCTTATAAGGATAAGGGACGGGAATATAAGTACTTGGTTTATATGAGTTATATTTTATTTATGAAGTCTTTACTATGTGACGTATACTCTACAGTACCCGTCATATAGATAAATAAGCATGTATATTATTGCATTGTGTTGTATTGTTTAGTTTAATTTACAACTAAACTTTTAAGACCGATATTGGTGTGATTCACTCACCTTCTATGCTACCACAGCTTATAATAATCCATTAATACAGGATCAAAGCCTCTACATTTAAAGGTAGGAGTTGCCAGGAGTATTGGGGATAGCAGAGGTAGGTAGTTATTGATAAATTGCACAAATAAACACAGTTGCCCACTCCCGGGGTATATTTCTCAAATCCTCCATCATTTTTCTTGGGTATTCTGAATATTGTTATTGTATTTTATAGTATTGTATTGTATTGTATATTGTATTCTATGTATTATATGACTTATTTCTCCAGATAATTAATAAATTAAAGACGCAGAGTTCGGTTGCATGGCATTGCACTTACTTTATTATTGAGTTGTCTTAGCAACCTCTAACGTTAAAAATAAGACGGCCTTAGTGGCCAGGATGTTCGCAATGTATTATAAAACTCCTTTGGTTTAACACCCCCCCGCAATGTGAACATCCTGTACACACGCTCGAAAAAGTACACCAAAAATATAAATAAACATCAACCTATATAACACTAATCCAACCTACAATAAACATAAGACAATCGAAAAACCAAAAGCTAACCTAAACTAAACTTAATGAGTGAGCACATTTATTATGCTTAAGTTTTGATAAAGGTTTGGTCAGAACGTCTGCGATCATGTCCTGTGTAGGGATGTAAATTATTTTTATGTCACCATGTGTAAGGGAGTCTCGTATGAAATGATGTTTAATGTCAATGTGTTTGGTGCGGGCGTGGTACGTGTTGTTGTGGGCTAACTTCAATGAGCTTTGGTTATCTGTGTGGATGACGATGGGACTAGGAGAGATTGAAAAAACTTGGGTGATTAATGAATTAAGGTAAATAGCTTCTTTGCAAGCATCAGCTAAGGCCATGTACTCGGCCTCAGTCGTGGAGAGCGCGACTGTTCGCTGCTTGCGTGCTTCCCAAGAAACGGGTCCACCACTCATCATAAACACGAACCCAGTGTATTGTACGAACCGGCCCTAATGGTGGAGGACAAGGAAAACAACGTATGCTTTTAAATTAGGTATTATATATTAGAGACTTAATAACGAAACATTACAAATGCAAATGCTTTAGAAAATTATAAGAATGGCGTCAGGCTCGTAGCACGGGCTACGGCCATCTCTCAAACATCAACCAAATTCAAACTGATATTACTTTACATCTTTATAAAGCCTCAAACGAAAAAGAGGCTGCCAGCATGAAACGGCGTGCATGAAGGACACATGCACACCACATCCCGCCCGGTACAGCTAAAAAAAAATATATTCGCAATACCATTGCAAAAATATATTTTTTTACGATATTTCGTTACAAATGTCCGTCCTAAGCTAAGCTACCTGCCTAAAGATGGACAAAACATCACAAAGTCACAGACATGTCAAAAACTGACTGCTGCTACCAGCTAGTTGGTGTTTTATTGTTATCCAACCAAGTTGATCAAAAACCATCAAAAAAGAATCAACACAGCTAAGCATGTCTGTCTACAGTTAATCCAAATAGACATTCAATAAAATTTTGAAAAAGTTTACTAAACCTATCTGTGTCGGATACTATGAATAAAATAATATTAACTAGTTATTAATAATTCAATAGTCACCAAATAATCAATTAAGAAAAGTTAAAGAAATAAATTTGAAAAAGTTGGACGACCACTGATTTTCAATAACAAATCATAATATATATTTATAGCAAACGTTCACAACTATCTCGAATATCAAAACCTAGCTTTGGGCAAGACATGGGAATGGGAGCTATTTTCTTTCTTCAGCTCCAACCTATCCTCTGAAAAGATTAATGGGAATTCTCCTAGCTGTGGTACCGGTAACGAGAGTACTCAAAGTCATGAACCCAACCAAAGTTCCTCCACAGCACTATGTGCTTGATGTGGAGTGACAGTAAATATTCCGTCACGGAACACACCTAACTAAGCATCAACCCAATTAACCCCAAAAAAAACTACCCAAATTCTAGTTAAACGCGCACGTTTTTCTTTCTTCATACCGTATGGTCATCTAGATTTAAGTCGTCCAGCTTTCTCGAAGGGTCATCACATCAGAAATGATCATCATAATAAATTCGTCATCACAATTGTTATCAAGTTTTTCATATCTGAAACATTTTAAAGCATTAACACAGGAAATCACTTGTACATCCTAACCAATCCTACAAGACAATAAGGAATTGAAACTAACCTATATTTACTATATTTTATATATTTTAGCGTAAAAATTAATCAAAAATTCATATATTTCAATGTTTACAAATTGTTTGACATAGTTCCGTCAAAATTGTCACGAGTCATTTTGTTCATGACACAAACAAAAATACTATTTGCCGAGCAACGAACCTATCACCATGACTACGTCAAATTACGAAAATAATAAGAAATTGAATTAAAAATAAGGGAAAATTAGCTAAATTATATACACATTAATACATTGTCTACACTAATTCTACAAGCTAGGTAGGTAAAAACGGCGACTCTTCAGTCGTCACTCCACTTCGCACTCTTCAAATATCGCATCTTCAAATATCGCATCGGGAAAAACATCGACACATTTGCCTTTCGTAGCAAATCACACGAAGCTCGCTAACTTCATCCAGGACACTTCGCCGAGAACACTTTATTAATAAAATTAGCACTTATCTTTCTCAACGCATCCTTTAGGCATTATTATCACAAATGCATCTGCAACAACTGCAACAACGTGCGGCAAACATCTTCTGGGCACCAACGCTCCTCGTCATGGCTGCCATCATCTTCGTATTTCATCTTCATATTTCATCTTCGAATTTCAGGGGTATAGCGTTGCGTAGCGGTTATTTCTCTGGTATAACTTCTTCTTATAGGGCTCCTTGCCCACACACCAGGCCAAGCTCTAGTGTCCTCGGGATCCACGTCCAGCTACACTGTAAAACGCGCCTAAGGCACCTCCACCATGTACGAACCGGCCCTAATGGTGGAGGACAAGGAAAACAACGTATGCTTTTAAATTAGGTATTATATATTAGAGACTTAATAACGAAACATTACAAATGCAAATACTTTAGAAAATTATAAGAATGGCGTCAGGCTCGTAGCACGGGCTACGGCCATCTCTCAAACATCAACCAAATTCAAACTGATATTACTTTACATCTTTATAAAGCCTCAAACGAAAAAGAGGCTGCCAGCATGAAACGGCGTGCATGAAGGACACATGCACACCACAGTATGAACGTCGGTCCACCAGATTATTACCATAGTCGGCGTCCACATAGCACTCTGGTTTCCATAGCGATGTTGGCCTGAAGTGAAGGCGGAGTTCTATAGTGCATCCACAAAAAGTATTGGTTTGGTTCAATAATAATTGTAAGCCGAAAACCACTATGTTTTTAAATTAATCAAACGAGTACTTACTTACTAATGACTCTAGCTCCTTCACGTCGAATTGAGAAAACAACCATAAAAATATTTTTCAATAAGCTATTGACATGAAAATTAAAATGAAAAAATAGTCCACTAAGTTCAAAGAGCGCGATATCAAAAGCGCAAGTCGTTTGTGTAAATCAAATAACTTGTCAAAATGAAGCCTTCGCAATTTTCTTTTACAAACACGTTTCTTTGTGTAAACCGTAATTGAACGTAAGAGTGAAAATTGTGAATAAGTCAACTTTGTATAAATTTGCTACTATGAGAAAGAAAGGACAAAACATTTGTTTATTTGAAGTTGTGATTATTGAAGTCAATAATGCTATATTAAAGTGACAGCAGTGAAAGAAACGGTTCAGAGGCCAACCTTAGAAAGGGCAGGCGCTTTTATTCTGCCCTTCCCTGGACGAGAAGAAGAGGGAACAAACTTTATGTAGGCACGAGCTTACCCTAAAATAAAGGTTAAAAGTCCTTAGCCGACCACGCTGGCCCAGTGCGGGTTGGTCAACTTCACACACAACTGTCGAATTTCTTTGCAGGTGTGTGCAGATTTCCTCACGTTGTTTTCTTTCACTATAAGGGCGTCGAAAAAACGTACATATGAATTCGTGAGTGAAGTGGACCAACCCGCACTGCGCCAACGTGGTCGATTAAGGCCTATTCACCCTGACCCTGAAATCAGAGTATGCTCAAGTCCCCGGTGGAGAAAAATATGACCTGTTAGAGAACCAGTAACAATAATAAAGCGCTTTGCGTTGTTTACATAGACATAGACATAGACATTATTTATTTGACAGAACACAATACAACACAACAAACAAAAAGAAAAATTACAGAAAAACAGAAAAACAAATTGAGCACATATTATATAGGAATAAAACAATATTTATATAAAAAAAAGAAAAACTTAAAAAAGAAATAAAATAAAAGAAGAACACGATACACATTAAAAAAAATACATGACCTATCAATGTTGTGCTGTAGTGCGACGTCAAACAGGGCAGGGTCTCAGCATATTATGCTGTTACCAGGGCCACAGCGCTAGTTTTCAGACCAGCCCTCCTATTTTTACACGCTTTATATTAGCTTTACTTGTAAGTAACTATGTATGTAAGAAAATCTTGGAATCTTAATTTGACCCACTTCCCGGTCTTCGATTAGGATGAAATTTTGCACACGCTCTGAGTTCTGATGACAATACATGACTAGATAAGAAACGTCATTACAAATCCAATATGGCGGCCTCCCTATGATGGCGAACTGGCTGTTTGAAATCCACCCCCATGATATGGGTATCAAATGAAAGGGTTTGCTGTCAGGATACGAAAAAAAAAGTCACGTGACTTAAATCCAATATGGCGGACGTCCAAGGTGGCGGACAGGAAGCGTGTTTTTAGTTTTTTGAACTATGTATTATTTATTACATTATACTTGCTACATTTTCATTTCGAAATATTTAATGCTATTTATTTCACTAAAGTATACGGTACAATATAATACGTAGGTATGGTTACTATGTTTAATAATACAGTTTGTTGATTAAAGCAATATTTGGAGTTTCCATATTACCCAACTTGTATGCGCTCATTAGGTGGGCTTACGTTCAGAGTACGAGTTGGGTATGAGTTCATTTGCTTAGATAAAGCCTCCTTTACACTGTTAACAACAAATTAATATGTACGAGTACCAGGGCTGGGGTTTATTGGGTATGCTCAACATATTTCATGCTTGATTATACCTACTTTTACCAACTAAAATACATTATTGGTTTTTTTTTATGAATTAGAAAAAGAATAGAAAGGACGCGCGTTTATTACGTACTTTATTATTTTACCTTAGAAGTTTCTTTTTTGTTATTATGTGATTTCACTAAAAAGTTGAGTGAAAAGAATAAAGTAAAGTTTTTATCGATGCTTTAACATTGTACGAAATTTTTATGTATACCATTATTCATCTTTTTTTGAAAGAAGTATGGTAAAATCACATTTCAGGTGTCGCTTATAAGTTCACTATTTACATACAAGTACCTATATGTTACTAGATTGTTAATTTAATCATAATATCACAAATTTCTAACAACAAATTAAACATTAAGCACTTTTTTCGTGATTAACTTGAAATGACGCCGGGTGATGAATCAAACAACTCTCTGGGTTCTATATTATCAACTCCTTTATTCTTACTCACACTGTATTTAAACTGATGTCTACACGTGCTTTCCAGACAGGAAACCTATCTTTAGCTACCTATTCATATTTTCAAGTAACTATCGATTACGAATATGCGTTAGCATACAACAAGCTAAATCTTATAATTGAGTTCTAAAATAACCAACCTTGAAATTTTAAGCAACGCCAACCACGAAACCATGCTCCCTCCAACATAACAAGCACAAACTGATATTATTAAAATTCTACACATTAAGATACAGACAGGCGTGCGACCACAGAGTATGACCTTCATAAAATTCATATTAGATACGCCTTTGGAAATATATGCGAAAATTTCATTACGAAGTTTGACTTAATTCTAGAGCAAAGTACACTGACGTTTATACTAGGAACTCATCTGTACATCCAATGCTAAACGCATCAATGTATATTCTACATCGTCATTATATTTTACGTTATGTTTTAGAGAGGCGTAGAGACTACATCTAACTCACAAACTTTTGGGTTGGGATGTATATTGGGCCTATATCGGGTGAATCTCGACCCGAAATGTGATTAAATTCTGCAGTTACGTAATAAACAAAGTTAGAATAACGTATGTAAATAATGAATAAAAATTCACTGATTTCGTGCCACACACGACTATTGAGCACATTGGAACTGAATCTGTAATCTTCTCTACCCCACAAACCCTGTTGTCGTCATTGAGCCGCCTATGGCTTCTGACATGGCTCATGTAACGACTACATCCGTAGATTGTAACCGGGACCAACGGCTTAACGTGCCTTCCGAAGCACGGAATCGTCTTCCTTTTCGGACAATCCGGTGATTCAGGCTGCAATGTCCTAACCAAACTGGGGAGAGTCTCACAAAGTGATATTTGTTCGACGAATCCCCAACGGGATTAGAAACTGGAACCTCCGTAACGTCAGGCGACGACCACTCAACCTCGACTGTAATCTGTAATGTGAAAATGTATTTCAGACTTTTTTGAAAAAGGTTAGGCGTATACTAGACAAATCCTTAATAACCACCACTTTAGCACTTGACGACCGACAGTTCCACGTTCAGGACATCAAGACGAATCCAACGGTAGGAGTCGTTGCCATTTACAGGAGTGACAGATACAATTTTTTCATTTAGTACTGGCGCGAACCGGACTATAACCCGATCATCTTTGTTTTAGCTCAAATTGTAGCTGACAAAATTTTCCAAGTGAGATTTTTTAAAATTTTTGATATGATTCATCGTTTTCAAAATATCGAACGCCAAAATAAATAAAAATTAGCAAATTTTGTTTTCTCACTATTTTGGCCTTAACGGGAACTCAACTTTATGACCTTAAGCATGGTCTAAGAAAACAAGGTCTTACATTCGGACCACGTGACTTGACACAAGCCTACGTCATCATGTTGTTCATCCTTGTCGAATTCGTGTTAATAGACAAGGATGAACAGCATGATGACGTAGGCTTGTGTCAAGTCACGTGGTCCGAATGCAAGACCTTGTTATCTAAGACCGTGGTATGAAGGACTTTTTTGTTTTTGAATTTCTCTGAGGCTTCATCATTACAACCAGCGCGATGCATCTGTCGCAGCCCGATACTTATATTACGTACGACATGTCGTCTCTTGACTCTATAATTTGATTTTCCAAACTGGGATTAGTTTGAAAGTCTTGCTGTTACGGTGCCTGAACTTTGACAAGATCGGTGTTGAATATGCTGCCGTGTAGCCATTACACAGGGTTACTTTTTAATCAGTGCGCATATTTTGCGTACACAGTCACATACAGTCAGTATCGTTACTAGATCACATTAGATGAAAAAATATATATAATAAAGACGTACATGATGTGATGTCTCCATAAAACTTATGTTCTTTCTATTTAAGTAAGACTAGCTTTTCGCGTTAACAGTTTTTCCGGTGGAAATGAGGCATATTTCCGCGGTAAAAGGTAGCCTATTTTACTTAGAGAGTGTGAATGTAGCTTTCTAATGGTGAAAGAATTTTCAACACACACACAAATACAAATCATAATATTAGAAAAATAATAACACGAAACACAGTAAAGCGAGAAACAAACGACTTGTACAGTCAAAAACAGGTCAAGTTCAACAGACATAAATACTGTGCCAAGGCCAAAAGCGTAAAGCTTGACGTGCTCTTGACTGTACCAATAAAGAAGCCACGTGCGAATGACGTCAAATCACACTGAGCCGACGTGATTTGACGTAGCATTGCCGCAAATATGTCAGAGAAGAGACAAGATAACTGCATCTAATATTATTTTCGATGTATAGGTACCTTAACTGGTAGTGAAAAGTAAATAAAACCCAGGCAATTTGCTATTAGTCTGTAATTTAGATGCATGAATTCAAATATCTTAGAGTATTGCTTCGTAGAATAATGATGATAATTTATTTTCACTCC
This sequence comes from Teleiodes luculella, assembly GCA_948473455.1. Classification (NCBI taxonomy): domain Eukaryota; kingdom Metazoa; phylum Arthropoda; class Insecta; order Lepidoptera; family Gelechiidae; genus Teleiodes; species Teleiodes luculella. Next base: position 11,524,453 of record OX419591.1, on the reverse strand, counting down.
TAACAGCCAAATCAGGGTTACATGAAGTGTTTCTCAAACTTTATAATACATTTATTTTTTTATATGTTACTTTTAAGGGTTTCGTAGGAATAAAATAACATACATTTTCTTTCATGCATTTCTCAACCGTAGCCAGGATTTAAAAACTCTTAAATTTGAATAAGCAAGTCTTAAAAGCACGAAATAAGGTTGCCATCTCCAACAATATTCTGAGAATATGACAATCGCCGAGATTGCGAGACCATTTCTTCCTAAAAAGGCATTTGGAAAGCCTGCACGATCCAGATGCAGTAAGCCTGAAAGCAAAGCAAAACGGCGCATTAAGAACTTGCACATCCCACATCACTCTAGCCGCTATGAAAGCGCACTAATTACCCACTACCAGCAGTGAGTAATGGCCTTTAAAACCACAAGCCAGAGCTTTAGCATGTGGCTATGAAAGGAGCGAAAAAAAAGAAAGATGAGCTTTTCCCAAAAAACATCGTGAAAATTTTGTTGTTTTGGCTTACAAACGTTTGAGGGATTTAATTTGTTTGTTACATATTTGCGTACTAAACTTATAAACTAGACTGACTGATATTTTAGGTTACTTTGTTACTCGTGAATATGAACAACTATTACTATGGGACCAAAAAACAAAATTTTAATTACACAGCGTGTAAATTATGACTTAGCAAAAAGTGAAAGGACATGCAGGAGCAGGCAAAAGAAAAAATAATTGGCACTTCCATGCAAAATATCAATTTTAATCAGACGGAATTGCTTACTGCTCTTGTATGGATTGAAAGAACTTAGTAAAAATCTTATTTCCAATCTACACGCGGCGGTTAGTTTTATACCCTTGAATTCTGGCCTTGTATATAATGGAAAAACGCAACGGCGCGAATTTGCAGTACGGGACATTTTGCGATTTTCGCGCTGCCACAGTACTGCCGCGGCTGGCGTCTGAGTGCACAGAGGGAATCTGAACTCTCAAAGCTATTCGCTAATTTCCAAGCTTGTGCCCTAGTTGTAGAATAGGCGTTGCGCGAGGGTGACAGGCAGACGGCTGGATACGAGTTTGCTGTGCAGAAAACAAAGTTTCACTTTATCATTTTAATTAATTCCCTCATAATTATCATAGTTAGAAATTTATTTTGTATGCAAAGAGCGAAGAGAAAATTAAATGCAATGCTGATAAAATGATAAAAGTTGGAAGGTTTTCTATTCGAAATATGTTTTATTAACTACCTATGATATGATTGACAATCCATGGATCTATCCGTTCACTATCGGAGACGTTCGCGCGGAGATAAATGGTTAAAAAACTCAACAGAAGTCGCACTTCTTAATTTTTAACCCCCGACCAAAAAGAGGGGTGTTATAAGTTTGACGTGTGTGTCTGTCTGTCTGTCTGTCTGTGGCATCATAGCTCCTAAACGGATGCGCCGATTTTGATCTAGTTTTTTTTTGTTTGCAAGGTGTCACAATCGAGAGTGTTCTTAGCTATGATCCAAGAAAATATCTTCAGCCATTTGAAGATTATCAGCTCTTTTCTAGTAGTTGAAAGGATCAAGTAGCGGTTTTGTGTCGGGGGTTATTTTTTTTTATTTAGTGTTATTTACAATAAGTCATTAGCTTTTATGAATTTGTAACATACTCTAAGGTTCATAGATTTTCGCTGTTGTCAAATCATACTCAACATTAACAGCACTTAGTCATTGGTAATAAATTTAGTTGCGGGGAAGCTGAATGCTCTCTCTTTATATTCTATGTTTAGACTAAAGAGTAAATTGCAGCGCTTGGTAACTAGGTATACTATTCTGAGCTAGGTTATGCCACCAGAGCTTTGTGCTTTAACTCTGGTAAAATAAGACAACCGGGTCACGCAACTGCATGAACACGTTGTACCATAACTTTCAGGTAGATTTTGGTCTGAACTGTCCGTTACTTGGGTTTGCTTTATAAAATCTACCTGTTAATTGTTAAGATTTTTTTTTTAATGTCTAGCTTTATAGATGAGTAGTCAGAACATTCCTGTAACAAGTTTAGTAACCATGTGGATTGTAATAAATGTTTTATCTTGTTTTTCTTCATTAAGAAAACTGATCGAATAAGTTTCTAGTATATATTTTTTTATATAGCCTTAAAATAAATTTAAACTATTTTCAGATCTACCTCTAGGTAACATATTTATCTCTAGGTACCTTAGTAGTCCAACATAATATCGCATCGCCTCTTTAAGGTTTAAATTTTTATGAGTTTATTCTTCATTAAATTCATAAATAAATAAATTAGTGCGAGACGAGAGCCAGCCTTGGTTTAAGCAAAGCTTAATAACTTCATTAGATTTTGACGTCGAAAAGTGATTTGTAAAATCTTACTTCGAATAAAACTTTTTCACTTTTGTAGAAAGATTAGGTATGATTCTTTCAACATTCCTCCCGCGACCCGATTACTTTTTTCTAAATAAAAAGTAATAAAAAAGACTGCAGTTTGCCGGGAATGAAACAAGGACAGTAAAGTCTAAGAGCCAGACGCAGATTTGGAGATTACATTTTCTGGTGAGAATTTAATATTTTACTATTTTGGAGAGCTACAAAAAAACTAAAACGAAATAATAATTAAAAAAAAAAACATATATGAAGTAGTTATAATTGCTCGCTTGCTTAGCGCGTGAATTACCAAGGTTTATCTACTTCGAAAACCCTGATTGAATTGAAAGCAAAGTATGCAGGTAAAGTATTAAAGAGTATAATAGAACTTCTTTAGGCGTACACCGAAACGCGAATTCGTCAAAATCATACTGAGACATTCAACTTAAACAAACATATCTCGAAAAAGGTATAAATTAGAACTGCGTTTGCAGCCAGGCCGCCAATCACAAGATATAGCATGACCGATACCACAATACCCTTATCCTATTGAGGATATTTAAATATGGCGGGTTTCGTTTTGACACTTCAATGTGAAATACTCTTGTCATAGCAAATCATGCTAAGGGGATTGGTGAGGGTTGTAGAAAGCAGGACTTGTCAGATGTAGTTTATTACAATCAAAATTCAGTTGTTCAAATTGTCCCCATATTTGCACCGACTCCTGGTCTAAAAGGTAGTACAGCAGGATTAAAATGTCTCCCAGAGCGCTATGCAGAAATACAGGTTATTCCTTTTTTATGCAGTTAGAAGAGCTGGGTTAAGCTTAGACTACCTACCGTAGCAACAGGAAACTATTCTAAAGCTCATATAGAATTTACATGGGAGAAGTGAGTATGAAATAAAGAAAAGGCTGTATTTATGCTGGAGCAGTAGGTTTAGGAATATAATAAAAATTGTTTCTGTGTAAAAATTACATAAGTAACTTCTTCGTCTTAGATATTAAAAGCTTCAATATTAAGGCAAAGTATGTGAACATAAAACAAACTAAATATAAAACTAATGTGAAAAATTAAATAAATGTTAAGTTACATACAACATTAAATATGTTACACATGTAACATTTTGGTTGATTTGTGGGTATTTAACAGGGTTTTTTTGTATCAATAAATAGTATCGTCATCTTTTTTTCATATATTTACTAAGCCTCCACTTATTAAAATTAAATAAAATTAAATTTAAAAATTATTATTGCGTTCACTACAAAGTTGCCTTACAATTTAGGGGTGACACCTCCCTTTAAGATAAGCATGCCTGTGTTAGGAGGTGACGCTCTTTCGTTGAAGGTTACAATACTTATACCCTATATTATCACAAAAAGTTTATTAGAGTTTGGCTATTGAAAGTAAACAATGAAAAAACGCGGCAAATTTGAAATAAAACATCGTGGCAACCCCAACCGGATTTACCTAACTTTTACTTTTTTTTTCTATGTAACGTTGTTGCCAGTACAATGTTTTCCAATTTCATCGATTGTCTACTTTGAGTAGCCAAACTCTACTACTGTTCGTCCCGAAAAATTCACCGCATCTTTGTTAAGGTGAACAAATTTTGTGGCGAAAACTTTCTAATCAAATATTTGCAGAATTCCAAATAAGGTTTCACCGAAGTTCTTTGACAAAACTCGCCGAAACAAAAAACAAGCCAGCCAATATATTACTAGAATACTAACCAGCGACTTACCACACTAATTTGGTAAAGTGCGTTGAGGCTCCTAATACTTAATATATTTTTCTGAATAATGTAGTGTAGTTTAATCTTGTTTACTACTCATGACTACACCCACGTGATTTCAAATGGTTCTCGGGGGGATTTAATATAAGGACTAAAATAAGCAACCTAATTTAATTACTATAGGTTGGGAACATTTTGGCTGCGCCTGTCATTTATATATTTTCATTCACGTTTTATGTAGGCACGAGTTTTAGTATTAAATTATTGTTAATTTTTTTACCTGCCGAATAAGGTAAGGTCCTGCTTTTTTTATTTGTTTTTTTTTTTTGTTTCTTAAAGACTTTTTTTACCGTAAGCCAGTTGTAACAATATACTTGATTTAATATAACTAAAATCTAAAAGAAAACATAACAAGATACTAGTAGTTTGATATTTCAATAATAAAATGTTAAAGAAGGATAATATGTATAAAATACCTAAGTATAGGGAGAAAAATACCACGTTTTTCTTCTAATTTGGCTTGTAGGTACATATGTAGATTTAACTTCTTTCATTTTATTATTGTTTGTTACTCTGTATACACCACCAATCCGCATCACTTTTATGAACCCCCTTCTTTTATGTATATGTAAATATTATTAATTAATTTTATAAAATATGTGAATTTGTTAAAAAACCGCCGCCGCCGATTTTGATCTAGTTTTTTTTTTGTTTGTTTGCAAGGTGTCACAATTGAGAGTGTTACAATACAATACAATACAAAATATTCTTTATTGCACATAAAATATTTTACATATAAAAAGTGTTCTTAGCTATGATCTAAGAAAATATCTTAGCCTTTTGAAAATTATCTGCTCTTTTCTAGTTTTTGAAAGGATCAAGTAATGGTCTTATAGGCAGGTTTTTTTTTTAATTTAATGTTATGTATTTTATGCTATTTCCATACCTAAAGGTTGCCTAGAAATATGTGCCTTAACAAAAAAGCCGCCTTTAGTCTCTTCTGTTTTAAGCTGTTTCTCTATATTATGCGTTGCTGCTCTATTGGGAGTCAATAAAGTAAATTGTATTGTAGATTTAAGTTTGGACTTGCGCTTTTCGAGATGAAATTATAATTTTATTATATCCTGGTAATAAACTAATAGTTTAAACATCTCTAAAAAACACGCTTAAGATGCTTACTTGAAGAGTTTCACTATCTAACTTTGGGATCCTCTATCAGACCCTGTTTAAGTGGTCACCTCAGCTCGCTAATATAAGGGTCTTATTTAGACAAATCAAATGAGACTAAATTCGGTTAGTTTATTAGTAGCCGTTGAAGAGTTCCCCTATTCACCTTCCGGCTCCAGCATCAGATCAGCTTGTTTGTGTCAAATTATTGTGTTGTCATCGGAATTACGTATACATTCCAAATTTCACTACACTGCGACACTTGGAAGATGGTTAAATTAGTTACCTTAGATTCCATTTCATACTTAGTTACATACAAGTGGACCTAAAGCGTGTAAAAAGGAGTATTTTCCTCTGCACCATTTATATTCATCGGAGTGTCGCAGCGAGAGACAAATGCCGGCGCTGTCACTCAGTCAGCCCAGTTTCCCTCCAAAATTGAGTCGGCATATTTCATGTCATCGCTTGTCTAGATCCTCCCCCGATACATCATCGTTATTGGCCCATAAATAAAGTAAAGCTGTGTTTTTTCTTACAGATCCAATGGAGCTGATTCTCATTGTCTCGCTCTTATCTAAATGTAGAGTCTATAATGTCCCTTTTGCGCTTTAAAAGACAAAAGGGGATAGGAGATTGTCAATTTAGTTTTAAAGATAACAAACATAGATTTTATGCCTTTTGATAATTTACCATGTGATTAGGCTGTATGTCCCAGGTCTATTGTCCTTCCCCTTGGGAAAAAGAAAAGACAAAAACATCAATAGATGTAATGCATTCTGTGGTAATGCGTTGATCCACAAGTAACTTAACATAAAAATGAAATTGAAGATCTCCTATCATCATTACTAAAGACTACGCTGTATGGGCTTTGAACCCTTTGCTTTTTCCCTAAGGGATAAATATACTAAAAAAATGTAACATTACAGCTCGTTCCTTAGGTTCGTTCTCATTTTAATATGTCATTATTTCAAAACTGGATTTTTTCATCTACCGTCCTTTTTAGTTTCCATATGAAAGAAAAAGATGGATTTTTTTAGTTTAAAATGTGACTTGTGAGAATTTGTACCAATGTGCAAGGATACACAAAAGTGTATCACACACGTCCTCGCACGTGTATCGCGGAAAACCGTCACACACCTGCGAAGTAATCCAAAGGTTGTGTGTGAAGTGGACTAAGGCCTATACATCTTGATTTCAAGGTAGGCTCGAGCCCCTCGCTTGGGATAAATATGAGCTGTGCACTAATGTAATTTGATCCAAAAATGTTTTGTTATGTGACATTTGGACTATTATTTTAATTTATAGACAAGCTTTTTGTCTACATAATACCTATAAAATTTTTACTAAAGATTGTGATGATGGTTTCATGAAGATGTTAGAAAGCGAGACAAGAAAACAAGTAGAAGTGAATGGTACCTACCGAGTCAAACAAGGCTATCTTTATGCACGCTCTAATTGAAATTGATCATTGTTCCTTTTTTAAACCTTATTTATTTTTTGTTCGATCCAAATGGATTATTTTTACGTCCGTTCCGTATTATCTGTTATTAACGATTGGACACGCGTCAAAACAAATTTATCTCGTGGTATTTGATGGAGCGCAGGTACCCCTGTCAAATCCGTTGTCATTACAGCTTTTTGGACCGTGAAATAAATTCGTACAGATTCGTACCTACCTACCGGGAAATTCCTGATATCGTCGAATTTTGATTCAAGGATATTTGGGATAGTGCTTTAGTTGAAATCGACTACCATTGGGCGAAGATAAGGCGCCAAAAGACTTAGAATTATCTTAGCGATTCGTGTAGATGTTTTTTACTATACACCGTGAAATTCAACTGGATGTTTATCCGCAACATAGTGGTAGTACTCATGAAACTAAACAACTCTCCCTAAGGAACATAGGTTGAAATATAAAAATTAAAATTAAACTTTTCATACAAAGTGACCGGTCACGTAACTGAAGTTTGTATGAAATGTTGAAAATTATTTTTGAGAACTCAACCTATGTTCCTTAGGGAAAGCTGTTCAGTTTCATGGGTATTACCACGATTTTGCGGTTGAACAACCAGTTTTTCATGGTGTTTTTTTACCAGCTCTCCTCCGTCCCGCGACTCCGCTAAACGTAATTATAATTCCCATGGAAATTATATATTTTCTCGCTGTAACTATTATCCAATGTTACTTTTAGCCATCCAACTATACGGCCATCAGATCACAACTAAGACAGAGGTACGATAACCAGGCACAGGGCAAACATAAGTGGTCATCATACGAATGTTTGCCCTGGGCGAGTTACGATCCCGCGACCCTGTGCTTCGAAGACAGAAAATTACTATATCACACCACAGAAATCTGTCAGAAACCTTAAATAGTAAGATGAAAATTATAACGAAAAAAGCCTGTTAATTTAAATTAATTAGTTTCGCTTCAACCCTTTTGTCGGTCGCAAAACAACAAAATCTCCAGTCATTTCAATTCAATTAAAATGTAACTTATTTGGTTGAATTTTCTCGGCGAGTGGTAAGAAATACGGCGGAGTCTATTCCGGGGAACGACGCCATAAGTACTTGATTTAGTGAGGGTTCGTCCGCAGATTTACAGGCATCATTTAATACAATTGTTTCAATAAAACTCTAAGGATTCTTACACAATAGCAGCAGGCTGGCTATATCTATTGACCCTTTCATAAGCTATATCTCACCCTTCAGGCCTCTAACACCTGATTTTGACACAATGTTTTATTAATTTGGGTCTCAGTTATCATACTTATTTATCACACTAATATTATAAAGAGGAAAGATTTGTATTTGAGTGTGTGTTTGTATGTAATCAATAAACTCAAATACTACTGAACCGATTTCAAAAATTCTTTGACCATTACAAAGCTACTTTCACCCTGAGTAACAAAGGCTACCTTTTACTGCGGGAAAATGCCTCATTCCCACGGGAAAAATGTTAACGCGGGCGGAGCCGCGGGGCGGAACGCTAGTCTTAAATAAAACTATCTTAATCCGACAGTTTGTATGGAGTCAAAACCGGTTAAAGTTTCTGAGAAAAGTTTATTAAAATAGCTCTAAACTATTGATGACTGTGTACTGTATATCCTGTAATAGAGAAATTTTTATTACTATTATTAATTTTACTATTATTATTATTATTCTGGTTCCTCTCCATTACTGGAGGTTGGCAGTCAGCTTTGCATACGACCCTTTTATTATTATTATATGTTTGCACTGTCGACTTGCGTGTATACTTGTAATGAGAATTTAAGTATTTGAATCTTTCACATTATAATGAATACATAAATTGAATTGAATTTAATATAATTAACAGTTGCCTTCACGTCATAGTTGACGTCACGAAGCTCGTGAGTACAGCCCTGAAAATCAAAAGCTAACCGCTCCCGCAAAGTAAACTTGGAGTTCCCTTCAAACACTCCTGCTCCTTTGAATTTCCTCCATTTATTGCCTCCCGTCAAAAACCAAGCGCTGCCGTACTAATCTGCGATTCTTTAATTAAGTACGCGAGTGATAAAAAGAATAAAAATTATTCATGAGGGTCACAAAGAGGCTTTATGATTTTTTTGAAAACCGCTTTGAAATAGAACTGGCTCATTATAAATTTTTATTTTGAAAAATATAGACTCGAATTTGCGTTTTTATTTCATCACGTTTTAGACAAAGAAAGCATTATTGCCATTGCTATTGTCATTCTATACCTAAAATTAGTAAAAATTTTCTCTTATTTCCGTGATTTTCCAGGGTCGCGGGTAGGGCAAACTTTATGTGATGAGCATATGTGTTTGCCTTGTGTCTGGATGTTGTATAATTTATATTTGTATGTATATTAGCTGTCTGACACCCAGAGTACAAGTTCGGCCTAATTTAGGGTCAGACGGTCGTGTGTGTAATGGTAAGTCTTAACCCATATTTTTATTTATTTGTTCAATTATTTGACTATGAATAAAAACTTTAACACAAGCCTCATATTTAGATGTTTTAAATATTTTCCCCAAATAGAGTTTAAAAGTTTCAAAACCAGAAAAGCAAAAAAAACTAAGGAGTTTTGTCTACATTAAGAACAACACAGTTTTGTAAAATAACGCTTTAATAAAAACACTAATTTGTAAAATTAATGTTTATTACCTCAAATATTTATTAACAACAACAAAATATTATTATAAGTCATACATAACGTAAATATTCTAAGTATCTATAATTTGTTTATACTTTTTGAAAAAGGAGTCTCCTTCGCATGAAATTTTTATCAGCATTTGAAACGGTTCAAAAACTCTACCCTTTCTAAAGCAAAAGTCGAATATTCCAAAGCTGCCGTTAAAAAGTTATCTGAAATATTCCAAATTCAAATTAAACTTTATTGTATAAGTTTGAGAGCGCGCGCTTTATCCAGCCAATCGGAGCGCGCCACGTAACTGCCACTCAGACGTCGATTCCCAGTAAATGCTGTTCTTCCGTGCAGAACTCTGAAATTGTCCATTACCATTACGAGACCTGAAAAAAAAACTCTAATAAAATATAAAATATACTTGTAACACCATTCCATCATACTGCTTCCGTGGTCGAGTTGTCAAAAGCTCGCCTCACGTTACGGAGGTTCCGGGTTCGAATCCCGCTGGGGATTCGTCGAACAAATATCACTTTGTGAGACTTTCCCCAGTTTGGTTAGGACATGGCAGGCTGAATGACCTGATTGTCCGAAAAGAAAAATGATTCCGTGCTTCGGAAGGCACGTAAAGCCGTTGGTATATTATTTTTTACATGCTTGCTTTTCCCGCTGTCTAAAGTAGCGATATTATGAAGATTTCCGTTGGTAACAGAGTTACCTATTAATATCGGCAGAATTTATTGACAGCTTTTATTAAAAAAAAACTAATCTTAAGGAAGAATTATTATAGGTAATATACCTGGTGTTAGTTTAAACTTCCATTGAGCACTCGGGTCTTGATAATAACGACTTAAGCTTTTGAGAGAGCGGTAGTAAGACCTGCATTCTTGACTACTGGAGAAAGCCATCGCTGACCTGTCATAAACGTTGAATCTGAAAAACATAATTAAACAATTTATAGTAATTCTTCTTTCCAAAACCGTTCCGGACTGCACACATTTTAAAGTTAACTTATATTTTTTATATGGACAGATTCAACTACTATACAGGGCGTCCCACGGCTATGCCACATGGAGGGAAAGTACCTTAAATATTGTAGATAGAACATTTTACTGAAAGAAGACATTATTTTATTTCTAAAAACTATTAAAACTGCATTCATACATTTTTTAATAATTACATGGTTGAACCGGGAATCGAACTCGCTACACGAGAAATTAAAAAACATCCTGTAGTTTTATCATACCAATCGAAAGGCTTCATCATAAGGATTATTTTTTGCTAAGTAACATAGTGTCAGAAATAAAAGAAAGACTATAAATTTTAACATTTGATGTGGCCGCCAAGATCGCCAGAACTAACCCTGTTAGATGTTTTTTTATGGGGTTATGTAAAAAATTTAGTTTACAAGGACCGGTATGAAAGTGTCCACGAGCTACAAACAGAACTTTTAGACGTATTATTCAAAATATCCACCACAATAAGATAAAAAAATCGACAGCGAGTGAAATAATTAAAAGAGTGCGACTTTGTATTCAACAGCGTGGGGGTCATTTTGAGCATTTGATAACATTGATAAATTTGGTATTAAAAATGTTAAAATTCATAATCTTCCTTATATTTCTGACACTATGTTATTTAGCAAAAAATAATCCTTATGATGAAGCCTTTCGATTGGTATGATAAAACTACAGGATGCTTTCTTTTCTCGTATAGCGGGTTCGATTCCCGGTTCAACCATGTAATTATTAAAAAATGTATTAATGCAGTTTTAATAGTTTTCAGAAATAAAATAATGTCTTCTTTCAGTAAAATGTTCTATCTACAAGATTTAAGGTACTTTCCTTCCATGTGGCATAGCCGTGGGACGCCCTGTATATTACTACACATTATAAATATTACCCATTCCCTGAATTATGTTTAGTTCGTCAAGCTGAATACTTTGGACTTTACACAGTTCTTATATCCATTAAATAAGGGTGAAAATTGCAACGCGCGTGTTCAGTTTGATCTACTCTTGACCTTGCCAAACCTCACCTAGTATATACGACACATTTTTATAGATAACTAGCGACCCGCCCCGGCTCCGCACGGGAAAATGGTTATTGTGGGTCCTTAAGTATATTATGCATGTATTATAACATATAAACCTTCCTCTTGAATCACTCTATCTATTAAAAAAACCGCATTTAAATATGTTGCGTAGTTTTAAAGATTTAAGCATACATAGGGACATAGGGACAGAGTAAGCGACTTTGTTTTATACTATGTAGTGATTTTTTCTTATTCAACGGACATTAGAATATTGCAAAATCTAAAGTGTACCTTAGCGTGCTCTTGACTATACTAGTTTACTGATTTATTAACTGCCCTGTACCTACCTGTATTTGATCAACTGACCTAATTTGGGCTAAAGGTCTTGCAACAAGGCCAAAAAGCTCCAAAAATAAAACTGACCTAATTTGTGTGATGTCTCCATCTTTGTCAACTCGAATAACAGGAGCGGAATATTTATGATGGTGTCCTTCTTCAATATACTCGGCTTCCACATCGAAGGTCGAAAGGAACTCGAAGTCATCAGGATGGTCTTCTTTCAGCCGAAGAGCTCCGTCGAAACCGTCCACCAGAAGAGTCTCACCGCCTGTTCCGTTGGTGTGTTCTAAACAATGCAGGATCTGTAGTCTGGTAAAAATGAAAAATGCTTGAGTAACACGACTAAACCACTGGGCAGTCACTCCATACAGAAAACACATTTTGACAAGCTACTTCTTTTTGAATAACAACTGAATATCAACTACAAGTCAATGGCGCTAGGCGCTATGTAAAACACCCCCGAACACCACCGGCGGAGTCCCGCGGCGCCTGCGGGGTGCGGGGCGTGGGGCGCTATATCGGGCGGGAAACTCATTTTGGCGCGGGGGTTGAGTGTAGTTTCTGTACGGGTTAGTACTATTATTTTCTTCTGTGACTAAACACTTGATTGATTAAAAAAAAAAATGGTGAGCCATCACGGGACGCCTAGCTAATGTGAAACATCGAAAGTAAAGTTAGTTTGTGACTGCTTCACACACGAATTTTGTATATAATATACAAGATGTATCATACGAATATACACTTTATTAATGGTACTTAGAGAATAGTTTTCTTTAGTAAATATAGTGTGGTGAGACCGACGACGCCCGTTCGCCAGTTTTAACCCTCGCCTATAGATGTTTTACAGTTATCAGAAAATACCTTATTTGTTTACAACATAACTTTCCCGGAAAGCTAAAGCTTATTCTAAGGCCGCCTTTCACCATAATATCATATTATGCGATATATTATTACGTCCTAAAAACCACCAATAGTATCACTTCAAACCTTGTTACGTCAGCGAAGCTAGACTATTTGTGTAATACAATGGGGGTTAGTACTATTATTTTCTTCTGTGACAATGGTAACTTTTTTCTTCGCATATTGCTTATCTTCTCAGCACATAAACAAGCCTATGGTTATGTTTGTGTAACAATAAAGATTACAAAATAAAATATTTTGTACAATCTAAAGTCACGTGCGTATTCCCTATTGGTCAGAATGATCTATATCTGTAAAATATTACAGATTATATTTTATTGAAAGCGTATATAATAATTATAAGTATATCTTTTTCGCCGTTATTACACTGAGAATTACAGGAAGCAGCCATTTTCCTTATTGCTCGAAGGTGATTGATGGAGCTGGTTTCAGGTAGCGGGTATAATGAAGATTACGAAGAAGGAAACTCGAGTTAATGAGCCAAAACAAGGGCGGTAAGAAATTGTTCTCTTTTCATTATTACCCCATTAACACTTTTCTTGCGTAGCGTGATTGACGCGAATTATTTGTACAACAACAGGCTTCTTGTTTTCTTTCTCTATTTTCCTGTTAATATTAATCATCCAACACGAGGGTGGAGCTTTGGGCCGTTGCGTCTACGTATTTCAGATTTTCTATGAGGGCGACATTTCCTTGTTAAAAAAAATAAACAGACCAATTAAAATGAGTTGGTTTAGTTTAACCCTCTATGACAAAAAAATAGTAAAATAGTATTACATAGCTTGGATACATATTATACGAAGAAATCTGAAGGTCAAGGTGAATCAATTAACTCGCACAGGGTCAATGTAGTCGACCAGGATCCATTCACTCAACCACAGAATACCAAATATCTGATTGATTGATAGTATCCCTACTCAACCTATGAGTTGAGTGAAATCCCTCGATATATTGATACGTACGTATTACGGCAAGGTACGTACACGAGCTATTTCTTGGTATTGAGGTGCCTTACTTATCTCATTCTTGAACTTGATATTGTTTTATTCTAGAGTACGTAATACTGTCCTCTTCGACTCATTATGTTTTTTTTATTACCCTCTAATTATAATAATTGAGTGCTTTATAATAGAGCCAGAAATTAAGACACATTTTCTCATCGTTGAGGATGTCCGTTAAGGAGAAAATGTGTCTTAATTAGTTGCAGTAATACATAATTTTCAAGTTAATTATCCATAATTTTAACGTTATCAATATAGCTCGAGGTTTAGTTCAAAGTGTACTTAATGGTTTTTTTTATATTTATTAAAAAATCTATCATCACAAAATAGGTTGAAAATATAAAATATCGACTGCTAAAGGCTCTATTATTGAAACACAGTAGTGTTACACTAGTAAGTGATATTAGGTTTTATATTTATATCACACCAATTTTTATTTTGTGTTAAGTGTATTATATAAAATAAGTAACACAAATAGAAAAGTTCAGACAAAAACCAGTGACTTGGTCTTAAGTTAGAGCTACAATCAGAACAAAACCTCGAGTTCCAAACAAATTGCTCTAGCTCAAGAAATAAATAAAAAAAACTCACAGCCTAATGAATTCAAAATGAGAGCGTCGACATGAAGGAAAAGGGGAACAAAAACAGGTGCTTGAAAAATAAGGTATTTTTATCAAAGCTAAATTTAAAAGCAACCTTATTGTGATAGACGTTAAGAGGCTCCAATGATTTGTACTTGATTTTTAAAAGGGTTCTCCACACTTAAGAGCAATGCAGACTTGGCGAGCGAACCTCGTTTGATTGATGTAGTACCACAGGTAGTACTGAAGTTTGTAGATAAGTTACCAGACCGTTTCAAATTTAAAAATAATACATTTTTAATTTCATACTAGAGAAAATTCGTAGTGTTAGTAAACAGAATACAATAAAATATAATATAATATTTAAATATAATAATAATATAATTATTCGTGTTGTTTTATAGTAGCTTGTTCTTTCACGAAGCTTTATTACACGCAGTTGTAGAGTCTATATAAACACTTGACATTGGCGAAATCACTAAGGGAGCGCCATATAAGAAGAAATTGAATTGAATAATAATATTTTTTTACTCTAGTTTTAACTATCACTGAGACATTGCTAAAATGTATTGACGGCCCCGTAGCCTAGTTGGTAGTACGTTTGCCTTCAAAGCACATCTCGGGTTCGAACCCCGCCCAGATTAAGCATTCGTGTGATGAGCTCTTGGGCTGCCTTGTGTCTGACTAGATGTTGTATTTATATATGTATATGTATATCAGCTGTCTGATACCCATAGTACAGGCTCTGCCTAGTTTGTTTCATTTACATATCTACTTATTTCATTTTTTAGTTAAGTAAGCAAGTATCCAGCCTTATCCCGCAAATCTCAGCAGAGCAAATCCAATTTATAAGGGTTATTCACAATACAGTGTAGACCACGTTTAGGAAAGTAAAGTGTAGGACGCCCCGGCTAGATGGAGTGATGAGCTGCGGAAAGTGGCTGACGACAGCAGGTGGATGTGTGCGGCCGAAGGAAGAGCCAAATGGCGCGCCTTGGGAGAGGCTTATGCCCTGCCCAGCAGTGGACTGCCGCAGTCTGCTAATAATGATGATGATTAACAATTTCGGTACTTTAATAATTTAGGATGCCTGTACAAAATTACAAGCTGACTCCCCTCGTTCCTAATTCGAACTGTCCAGGTTTCCTATAAACTCACCCGGCTGCTTCAGTGAAATATGTGTTATCGTTATGTGTGGCGAGGGGCAGGTTTGTGTACGCTGTGTCGGCGTGGTCGGCTCTGGTAGTAAACTCCCACATTCCACCGAATATGGTGTGCTGGACACCACCTAAAGCCTGACACACTTTCTCAGTAGCTTCAGTCGTGGCTTCCACCTGAAATACACGAACAGTTCAAACATTAGCTGAAATATTTCCACTCGTGGAATTACGGAAAAGTCTTCCAAATAATAATTTCAAAAAATGTGGACGAAATACGAAACATTTAAAGGCCCGTATTCCGTAGCGGTAGGGGTGAATTTCGTAGTGCGAATGTCCGCAAGCGCTGGCTTCTGTACAGTAAGAACATGCCTATCTCTTTTATGGATTTAATAACTAATACCCGTTTCTCTCTTTCTATGAAAAAAAGAAAAAAAAAAGTTGAGAAAAGCTTAAAGCTAGAATTTTTTGTTTCATATGTATAAACTAGCTTTCCTCCCAGCGACTACGCCGCGTTAACAGGTATTGCCGTGGTAAAAAGTAGCCTTTCTGTTAATCCAGGGTGTCAACTAACTCCGTACTAAATTTCATTAAAATCGCTCCAGCCATTTATACGAGAAGAAGTAAGTAACAAACATACACAGTCACATACACACAAACTTTCGCCTTTAGAATTAGTGTGATGTGATAAAATAAATTATTAGTGTAACTCCTACTATTAAGACCATACCACTACATCAAAGTAAAAGGCGTTCAAATATTTAAACCTTACTATCAACAAATCGATCCAATCGACCTTATGACTAATTTTCTTCGATTTCTATTAATTGGAGTACTTTGATCATTTGATAATGGACAAGATCCAGACGAAATACCTTCAGAACTACAGTTATAGAAACAAAAGCAATTATGTTAAGTACATCACAATAGTTCCAAAGATCCATTAGTAAGTGGCTAGCTGAAACTCCGACAGTTTTGATTGATTATCCAGAGAGTGAACACAAACTTAAGCGACACACGCTTATAAAACAAATTGCTCTTAAAGGAGCCAATAAATAACTTCTTAGAAACTGAATTGACCGATACTTCTTCAAGCATTTTTTATTTATTTTTTTCTTCTATGTATGAGGTGTTACTGTAGAGAAAATTCTATAGTTGTCGTCATCATCATCATTTCGTCATCAAAACAGGGATTCTTGAAAGACTGGATTCAAGTTAATGTGAATTGTAAGAATAAGAAATATATTTATTACAAAAAATATGGGGTTTTTACATTAAATAAGGTAAATATTAGTTTTCCCTTTAAGCAATCAAAATTACCAAAATACGACTTCATGTAAAACATAATATAATATGAATATACACAGAGATTAGATTACTGTAGTTTTGTTCGTCAAAGTTCATATCTAAATTTTCGAGTAAAACCCCGTCGGCTTGGTTAACCCTACCATAAAACCTAGTTGAAGTACTTAGAAGCTTTAGCGAAAATCTTTGAACACTCATATTACTATAGGTCCAAAAAGGTCCTATAACTAGCTTTATGGCTATAAGATGAGGTTCTTCTATTCCTGAGCATTTATGTACCTCCTACCTACATTCAAGCGTACCTGGTTTAGCACTTAATTGGGTCTTGTTCTCCACCACATAGGTTTACTGCAGATTAACCGAATTCACTTTCACATTTTTCAAATTTATTGACATAAATTGTAGATGTTTCCACAATAATTACGGGTATCGAAACGAGAGAAGTTAACAAGGGTAGCTTATAATCGTAAAATGTGTGTACACAAAATATGCGAATTGTCTACGAAATAATCCTGTATATAATTAAATGAAGAAGCAGATCTTTTCAACGTAATCAAATGCTAAGGTAACGTGTGTTACTGTTAATAATAGTTTTTTTTTATTTACCTGATAATGTCTTTAAAAATCAGTATATCAATCAAGCTTCATCGAACTTGAGCCCCACCTCTACCACAGAGCAGTCATATACTAACACCTCGGACCACAACCTAGCGCGATGATACGGAAAATATCGTGAAGAAGACGTTGCCTCAGGAGCTCTGTCTCTATTACTATTCTAGCAGCTTAGTATATCTGACATTAACATTCACAGTATCAGATTTTATCTTACCACAAATTCACATAATATTATTGTGTTAACTTACACCTTCAATCAAAGCAACGCCGTGGTCTAGAAGCGACTTGAACACACTTCGAGAACCTTCCACAGAGTTGAGAAACTTGTCGACATGGACTCGCGCCACTTTGTCCGCCACGCCTTTGCCATGCCAATAAACAGGCTTGAGTCGACGTCCTTCCTTCCACGTGTCATAATGGAATTGAGATAAAAAATCGGACGAATATTCCGATCTGTGGCTATCGTCCCCTGAAAAGTTTAATTTTGTCACTATTTTGTTAACTATAAAAAACTACCTTACTATAACTTACGCTTTTTCTAAATTAAGTGAGATTTAAAATCTTCTTAAATGTGATAGAAATTAAAATATAAGCAGATTTTATTCCTCATTTCTAATTAAATTTTTCATTTTGTTACAGCAGATTTCAGGCTGCCTGTAACATACTGAAAAAATCTCAACTTACACCAAATAATTAATCGAGTTTTCTCGTATTGTATTTCGTAAATATCGATGTCAGGAATATCTAGTATATGTTGTGCTCTCTGAAAAGTATCGGCGTGGTAACATTGAACGCATCTGAAAACAATACAGTTAGTGATGAATAAAATAATAATATATATAAAAATAATATAGGTAGTGATGAATAGCATAAGGTGTGGCAGTTTTCTGAGGTCGCTTACGAAGGCTCAAACAAAGTGACCCAAAAAGCGATGGAGAGGGCAATGCTTGGAGTTTCCTTGCGTGATCGAATCAGGAATGATGAGATCCGCAAGCGAACCAGAGTCACCGACATAGCCCGAAGAGTCGCTAAACTTAAGTGGCAATGGGTTGGGCACATTGCGCGAAGAACCGATGGCCGTTGGGGAAAAAAAGGTTCTTGAATGGCGGCCACGCGCCGGAAGGTGGACCGACGATCTGATGAGCCACTTTACACTAATTTTTTTTATTGCCCTATGCTTGTGTCGATAAATTACGACGGATCAAGCTTCACCTAACTTGTTTGTTCACTTACAGATTTTTTGCATTACAGTTTTATCGATGGTTTTTTTTGTTGAAAAGTTATTATAAAAATATCCACGAAGTGAATTTACGAACTGAATATTTTTCCTCTGAAATTGTGATTATAATATTTAATCCTTACCTGACACTTACCTGCAGTGATCTCTCAACCAAACATCTTCCAACTTCAAAGTTCTTCCATCATCAAATTCGATCAACAGCGCTTTATCAAGTATATTAACCGTTTTAATATCTGCGGAGTAATATCGTTAGTTTAACGGTTATCCAGAATAAACAGCGGGTGTGTGCTGACGTCCCGAATAATTAATTCGCTATCGACAGCATATTCGCTGACCACAATATTAATATTTCCGATAATGTTATTAACGTCAAACATATTATATAACATTGGGAAACAGACACTAAAGAATAGTAACATATTTATACTCAGAATTGTATCATCAAAATAGGTATAGCTTTTAAGAAAAATATGTTTTGTAACTTACTTCAAATTCTTTGATTATAAACAAGTACATTCAATAAACGATATCGCCAGATTAAATTTTCCCTAAATCTTTTTTTTTATTAAAATTTTTAATTTGAAATATTAAAAGTCACTATTTTAGCGAGTAAACAAAATAATTAACTAAGAACAATTTCTACTTTAAACAAAAAATACAACTTTACATAGTTAGTTAGGTTTTACTACACGTACAACATTAAAAATTGTTATACACTATTTTTCTATAGAATTTTTTACTTACGTTTCATCTTCGAATACAATACTAAGGAGACAAGTGTCGTCTCAGAATTCAAGATTTCTACTAGTGGTGATCTTGTTATCAGCATTCTGTAAGAGACTGTTGACACATAATAACCGATAGGTAATAAATATGATAACCGAAGTCCAATCGTTATCATTTTAATGAGTAACTAATTAGCCGTCTAATTGCGCTTGCATGTTTAAAATAATACTGAAATAATTAATAAAATATTATTATTACCTGTTCAGAAGTCAGCACATGCGGTTGGACGGACATTCGCACTACGAAATTCACCCCTACTGCTACGGAATATAGGCGCTCTCAAGGTCAACATATCCAGCCGCATGTGCTGGCTACTGTACGTACATAACTACAGGTACTTATAATAACATATAGAGAAAATTTTGTACAATTGGCGAACTTAATGCTTGGGTAGCAAGTTCTTTCAGGCTACCGGTATAATAGGCAAATAGTAACCCTATTATAAAATATATTTTCCCAATCGAAAAGTGAGGATAAGCATGCATTGTGTAAAATACTTATCTAGCTTTCCGCCACTTTGAGCATATTTTGAATTTGTCACGAAATAGAAAACAATTTTATCGATTCTTTTGTCTTTAATCGTTTTATCTCGTTAGCTTTCCGCCGCGGCTCCGCCCGCGTTAACAGTTTTTCCCGTGGGAATGAAGCATTTTCCCGCTGTAAAAGGTAGCTTATGTTACTCAGGGTGAATGTAGCTTTCTAATGGTAAAAGAATTTTTGAAATCGGTTCAGTAGTTTTTGAGTTTATTCATTACAAACATACACACACACACAAATACAAATCTTTCCGCTTTATAATATTAGTGAGATAATAATAATAATAAATCTTTTACAAGTTTTTTTCCGATACCCGCACTAGGATGCCCTGGGGTTAACAGGCTCGTCCTATAATCTTACAAACAAGGTGACCATTTCACAAACGAGAAACTAAACGGCAAGGATACAAGAATCATTAATTGTAAATTAATTAATACACTATTCTAAAACGATTACAAATAGACAGACATAAGTAACTTTTAACAGCTTATGGACTTGCGTAATTAAGTTAAAATTATTTTGATAAGTTATGTAATTTATTTAAATACTGGGTATTATTCAAAATTGTTGAATTTAAACACTCCAAGTTCTACAAACGTTAACGTTCATGATATTTATTATTTATGAAAACTTTAATAGTTAAGCCGCTGAAAGCTTCAACCACTTGAAACTGAATTTCATTTAATATAACGCGATCGGACGTATATACGGCGTCACCAGTGAATAAAATAATTACGTATTCTGTCGATTTTACCATGCGTCGATTTTCAAAATGCTTTTTCCGCTTTTACTTTAGTATTTTTCTATACACTACGAGTATATTGCAGATAAACAAGAAATATAAGTGATGATGATATTTTTTGGGAAGATCAAAATCGTCAGGAGCTACTAAATAATTTACAAGCGCTTGAAATGTGTCGCAAAATCTTAAATACCCTGCGAAGTTTTAAGACCTCCTTTGTGCCCGGCTGCTTTGCAAACCAAAGTTGCATTACTGAAAGCCACGTGAAAGCGAACATACATCCATGCTCTTTGTTCAGTGTTTAAATTGCATAAAAGTTGAGGTAGTATCAAAATCAAAAGGATTTTATTCAAAGTAAGATTTTACAAACATCGAACAATATTGCTTGAGTTTTAAAATACATAACATTTAACATTTCTTGAGACATTCATACAATACAATTCATACAAATATTCTTTATCGAAACCAAAACAGAAAACACATCATCTAATTTATTATAAAGCTTTTTTACATAGGGTTTGTGTAGGAATACTATCTATTTTTTTTTTTTTTTGCTATTTTAATTTCTTCTTCTTCTCCGTTTGGTTACTAAGGTCATAAACCGATCTCATCAAAAAATAAATTAAACTAAATTACTTAATTTATAAACCTTTTACAGTACCGGTCAAATTGCCCACCGACCTGTTATTTTATCTCTTAGTTTCATTGTATATTTACACGATAACCAAATAATCCTTACCAAATATGTACCTAACTATATAAGTGTTTCCATTACCGAATCTTGAAAGTGACCTAAAACCTCCGTGTAAATAGACGTTATTTGTATACTGAACCCTCAAGATTGCCGAACCGAACCAAGGCTTATGTGACCAGGGTAACTGTTCCAATTTCTACTACATTATTTAATATACTTAAATATAATTCATGAAACCTCATATTTTTTCTATAAGAATAGTCAAAATAGAGAAGACTTAAGTCTTCTACATTACAATTTTATCAATTTAAGACTTTTTTTAAGCCTACTGGGTGGCACCAGCAGCTAAACTTTTCTAATGTAACTTTTTATGAAATAAAGATATATTTGATTTGATCAATTCAAACGTTCTCTTGGTACGTTCTCTTATACACCAATACTTGTATTTATGTCATTTTTTCACAGAGAATTGGGAATAAGCGAAGCGCGGCTTTTCCATCCTCTATGTTTTTTCACGTAAAAAGATGAAATAGATTCTACTTATCTCAATAGGTATTAATTAATTTACTTTCAATCATTATTTTTTAAATCAATCTTTAAGTAGCGTACATTTGAATTGCTTATAAATATTTTTATGTGATTCTTTCTTTTTACAACTTTCAAACTTATTTTACAGTAGAAAAAGCAATTGCCGGTAGCTGGGCTACCATGTAATTTTTTACGTGTGAAATTTCTGTCAGCGGACCTCTCCTGTCACACTCACCCTACTCGTAATAAAATAGGGAACCGCTATTTGAATTGTAAATTGACTTATTTTATTGAACCAGAAACCGGGTCACTTCGCAAGCTGGTAGACGGGACAAATTTGTCACTAGTTATTTGAATAAGTTTGAATAGTTGAACCAGGATATTTGAGTTAAACCGACCTTCTATCTAACTTACTAAGGTCGCTTTCTGTAAGAGCTTACTTAAGAGGTTGGTTTGGTTTACATAAAATACTACGCGTGTCGTCGCGTGTGCTTAGTAGAACAAAAACAATTGCTTGGAACATTTTAAAATGAAGTAAAGGCATTTGAATAATTAGGAAACTTAAAAAAAAAATCCAGGTCAGTGAAAAGATTTACCTTTGTATTGATAAAACGTTTTTTTTTGTGTAATAAATGTTAAAGAAATATATAAATCGTTTTATTTACAAACAATGCAGAAAAACATCTTTTTCTTTTCCATCCAATCAAAAACGACATTTTCCTATATAAGTACTTCTCCAAAATAGTACCCGCCCTTAGACCTCGACAGGATTTTTTATTCATATTTTTAAATCAATTTCATCAGCATACCTCTCCAAAATTGAATTACCATTTTATTTGGCCTCCATTTTTCCCTGTAGTAAGCTGAAGCAAGTAACAGCAATTTCAGACAAATAGTAACTAAAAGGAAAGAGCATATATTATACTCGTATTCCAAGAGCAATGAATTCGGGTCATCAAAAGATACCTGAAAGTCTTGGAAATTAGAATGCTAGCTAGCTGAAACAAATAGTATTTAACAGACCATTAAATATTCCTAACATCGTGGCAAAATATTGCCCCAGCGTAAATTACGCTTAGTAACTTTTTTTAAATTAGAACAAATTAAATACATAGCTAAATTAGCAGCATTCCACATAGTTCACAAACAAATACAGTACATGCTTTGAAAATTATTTTGCCACGATTTTGGCTCGCAGCCAAATATAATATAATATATAATATAAGCATGCCGCAAATTCCGCAAGTATATTTTATTTGTAGCATACACAAGATTTCACATGCAAAAATTATGTATCATGCCGCAAGACGCAAGCCGCACAATGTTTCCCCAGAGCGTAAAGAAGCCTTTAATAACCTTTTTGTGTCCCACTCTTGGTTAAATGCTTCCTCATTGTACATTGAGCACGGTAAAACAATTGACAACCCATTATACGTGATGTGAATGTGTCCATTACAAAGGTAAACTTCCGCAGTCTACGACAAAAAAGACCTTATCTATTAAAAAAGTAGTAAACTTAGAATTTATTTTAATTTATAATTTAGCACACAGGCGGGATTATCGAAAAAACGTCAAATCAATCCAAAAAACGAAAAAATAGACATTAATGAAAATAGTATATATAAGTCATGCGGTGCGTGAGGTGATAGTCCCTTCTGAACATGTAGTACTATACTTTAGTGCTTTATTATAAGCTTGCTTTTATAAAACCATTGGAGTTACGTCTTAGTGTAAGTAAATAAAAGCACCTTATTACTCACAAAAGTAACAGACATAAAAAACAATACTGGAAGACATAGTGCTCAAAGGCAGTCTTATTGCTTTTAGCGATCTCTACCAGACAACCTTTCCGTAGAGGATACACATAGGTATGAGCAGTAGGTGTAGTAAGTAGAATGATAGAAAAAAGGACATAAGAAACAAAAATAGAGCAAAAATATCTTCAATGCAATTTAAATCAAATTTAATTATTTCACGATCCCAATAGTTGTTTTTGTTACCGCACCGATGCCCAGGGTCGCTAGCTCGAAACCCACCCAGGACAAACATTCGTGTGGTAACTAGTTCTGTTTGTATTGTGTCTGAATGTTATATAAATATAATATCAGTTGTCTGACACCCATAGCACAGGCACCACCACCGCCTAGTTTGGAGTCAGGTGGTCCTGTATGAAATATCCCCACATATAAAAAAAACAATGTCATCCATCAGTGATGGTTAGCCGCGGGTCGTTTCCCACGAAAGTGCGCTTTAATTCATGTGGGATATCCCCACATAAGTATATGAATAAAATAACAATTTTTTATCGTCATTATGGTCTATTTCATATAAATCTGGACAAAAGTTCACTGACAAAACCTCTACCAAGTATCACACCATAGTTATAACGTAACGTCAAAATGTTTGCTACACCTGGCAAAGTCCCACACTCACCCCGCCTTCTAATGCCAGCAAATACGTATTTTGCGAGATTTTCTTATAGTTTAATCGTATCTTTCGAAAAAAATGTGCGCATTGGTATGCAGGCAGGCGTCAAAGACTTTTTGTCCAGATTAATATGAAATAGACTATGATGGTTAGCCGCCGGTCGTACCTATGTCGTATGTCGCTTGCCATGAAAGTGTACCTTAATTCGTCGTGTGTCGTGTTCGACGTGTGTATTTATCGCGAACCCTCAAGTCGGCGAGGGTATCCGTTCAATTTTGGCAAGTAAACACCATCTTGTTTGAGGATCCTCACATCACAAGGGGCTTACCGAATACCCAAGCTACGCAGTTAGTTATATGCGTGATTTCATGTGTCCCTATTACTTGTGAAGCCACTTCAGTCTTACATTTGTTTATTATTACTAGGAAAAAACGGTTAGAATTAGAATAATGCCATTATTTACTTAAAGATAAAGAAGTGCGGGCCCTTTTGCCATAGGCATTCTTATGCTTAAAAGAAGGCCTGCCACTAGCTTTAAGATGAATTGTGATCAATGATCTTTTTATATACTTTGCGTAATTTTATTCTTCCTTAAAAAGAGGTTTAAGCTACAAAATACGAGTAGATCAAATGAATTTTATGATATGATAATTATAAATCTTCACAAAGCAACTTTCCGCCGTGGCTCCGCCCGTGTTGACAGTTTTTCCCGTGGGAATGAAGAATTTTTCGGCGGTAAAAGGTTCCTATGTTCTTTCCTGAGGTCTATTCTATCTTTGTGCCAAGTTTCATAAATATCAGTTTAAAAGTTTCAGAGCCTATTTAATTCAGACAAAAAATAAAATCTTTTCACTTTATAATATTAATATAGATATTCCACCCGATTGCTTACATAAACTTTGATATTTTTTTGCAGGTTTGTTCTAGCTGACATTCAAGATATTTTCTTTCTATAATAAAAGCATGTAATTGACATATCAGCTTTTACCATACTGATTTCTGATTTCTGACATTCTACTACAATTTTTCAGAAATATTATTTTACGGAATTTATCCACAATATCACTAAGAAAGATATTTTGCTACACGATGTTCTCGTGTAATCTTATTCTATTATATCATTTTCCTTTCAATCGACTATAATAAATTATTATTATACCTATTACTGAAACCCTTTGAATGCCTGTCTCTATACAAAAGGTAATCGTCTACCTCACGACAAAGCCCTTGAGAAATAACTCATGAGAAACGGTGCCCGATTCTTTGTATATCGCTCTAAATCAAATCAAAAGGGTCTTATTCGAAGTAAAATTTGACAAATCACTTTTCGGCGTCAAATTTTAATGAAGTTACTAAATTTTGCTCAAACCAAGGCTGGTTTTCGTCTCGCACTAATGAAGAATAAACTCTTAAAATTTAAAGAGGCGATACGATATTAGTTTGAACAGAACTGGCACTTTCGCGCAATGTGTGCGCTGCTGTGGAGAAGAACCCGCCTAAGAAACTCCACAGCATCGCATCTTGAGTTCTTTCCTCTTTTTAAAAAATATGAAATATAGTTTATCATTATGATATTGCTTATTATTATAACTTCTAACTTAAATTTAAAGGGACAGGTGATTGTCAACTTAAATTTAGAGACGTCAAATATCGATTTTACGCGTAGATCGCACTAGTTGCATGCGAAAACATCCCACTTCAAATTAAGCTGAATTTGACAGTTGCGCTCTTATTTTAAATATCATCTTATCTTATTTAGCCTAAACTGTCCCACTGCTGGGCAAAGGCCTCCCTCTTTTTCTTCCACTGGTCCCTGTCATGAGCTACTTCTGGCCAGTCTTTTAAGTAGCTTTCAAGCTCGTCCCGCCATCTCCTACGCGGCCGTCCACGTCTACGTCTTATTTTAAATATCATTCATCAAAAATTAGATTCATTCGCCTCCCATCCATTTCGATTTCCATACGGATGAAAAAGGCCAAGAACTTGAATTTAGAAATTTAAGCAGCCACGATGGAATTGAGCCCACTACAAGATTACTATAATAATGTTCATCAAATAGATCTTTGTATGGTAGTGTAAGGACTTTATTTCATTAGTTAGAGATGGATAATCCTTTAGAATATGCCCTGGGGATACTTAATGTTGAACGTTACATTTACAACTTTATTTATTTATCGAAGGAGACTTTGAGCAAAAAATGTAGTTACTAATATTATTTATTAGGAATATTTTACGTGCTTTTTTCACACCTTGGGTTACATTATTGAAGTTTTAGTATGGATCCCTAATTTTTTGAAAATAAAATATAGCCTATGTTACTCAGGGTGAATGTAGCTTCCCAACAGTGAAAGAATTTTTGAAATCGGTTCAGTACAGTCAGCTCGCGACCACGGCAGGTGCAACCCCGCCGAAACGTAGGGCAAAATAAGGTATCGTACGTAATACATACCTACCTATTTAAAATTATCGCGCTAAGACCCGTAAACAACAGTAATAATCGGTTCAGTAGTTTCGGAGCCTATTCGATGCAAACAAACAAACAAACAAAAAAACAAACAATCAAACCTTTCCTCTTTATAATATTAGTATAGATTACTAACTTACTTTTCGTCGTTAACATCTCATATATGTCCCCACCGAGTGGCTCGAGCCTACCCTGATATCAGGGTGAATAGGCCTTAGTCGACCAAGCTGGTCTAGTGTGTGCAGGTTTCCTCACGATGTTTTCCTTCACCGTAAGAGTGTCGAATAAACGAACATACGAATTTGAAAATTGAAACACATTGGTACTTGCCTAGGTTTCAACACTTTCAACCCGCGAACTTCTGGTTGGAAGTCAATGAGCCTAGCCACTTGGCCACCGACGCTTTCCTTCATTACTTACTTTTATTACTTAAATACTATTCTATTATTATTTTTTAATTACTTATCTAACTAATATTATAAACGCGAAATTTGTGAGGATCCGGATATATGTTTGTTATTATTTCACGCAAAAACTACTGAATGGATTTCAATGAAACTTTACAACAATATATTGTTGCCAATGATGATGATGATGATGATGTTGTTGTATTGCTGTTGTGTAACTTATACGTACATCAGAATAACACATTAGCTACCTTTTTACAGCGGGAAAATCCCTCATACCCACGGGAAAATCTGAAAGCGCGGGCGGAGCAGGTTGCTCTAAGTCTTGAACCACACGAATCATCAATACATAGTATAAAATAAAGTCGCTTTCTCTGTCCCTATGTCCCTATGTCCCTCCCTTTGTACGCTTAAATCTTTAAAACTACGCAACGGATTTTGATGCGGTTTTTTTTAATAGATAGAGTGATTCAAGAGAAAGGTTTATATGTATAATACATGCATAATATGCTTAAGGATAACCCACAATAACCATTTTCCCGTGCGGAGCCGGGGCGGGTCGTTAGTCTATTATAATATGAACTCACTCACTATAATAGTAAAAATGTAGATTTATACATTATAAACATAGACCTCTTATCTAACGGCCTCGTAGCCTAGTTGTAGTACGTCTGCCTACGAAGCACAAGGTCGCGGGTTCGAATCCCGCCCAGGGCAAACATTCGTGTGATGAGCACTTGTGTTTGCCTTTTGTCTGGATGTTGTATATTAATATATGTATATTTATCAGCTGTCTAACACCCATAGTACAGGCTCTGCCTAGTTTGGGGTCAGATGGCCGTGTGTGAGATGTCCCACATATTTATTAATTTATTATTATTATCTCGAATTAACTTCAGAACCTTAAGTAAGATGTCAACTTTTTAACACGACAAGGACTGCTTTCTGACAATGGTTCTATTCTATTCAGTGGCAAGGGGACTCTAGTATCTTTCAATTTAAAAAACTATTCAAACGCGATATAGATTGAGTTAGCTGATGCTATGGAGATGTCAATCCAGTTTCGGTTCCGAGCAAAATCCCGATAAGAATAACGAAAATCATAATAATCACCCAGGCTTTGCTCAGGTACTTGATATTAATTCCTTCGCTTAGCACCTAAGATTTTCTACAACGAAAAACAAATTCATTGTAAGAGTAGCCAATGGCAAATGGATAGTTCTGCCAATAAATTTCTCTAAACAACCCCGCACCAATCACGGACCGACACTTAAGCTATCAAAATAGCACGGATTCTTTCTAAGCTCTCGGCCACACAGCCGTCCCTTCCATTATGACCCGACTTTCGGGTTTAGAGCCTTATAAATTATATTCCCCTAGTGTACTACTTTGGTGCCTTTATATGAACTAAATTGTGGCATAAGTTCTGGATTTATGAACAAGACTGCCTGAAAAAGTGATTTAGAACATCGAGATAATATTTCACTTTCAGAAATTTTGTTGCTGGCTTCGCAAAATAATATTATAACAGTGCTAGAGTCTTGTTCATTTTTAGGTATTTGTGAGGCAGGCAGGAGGTATAACTACGTAATGTTGTGTTATTTTTACGTTGTAAGTTTAAACATATGAACAGCTTTGAATAAAAAATTGTTACGTAGAGAATTAGTGTCCTGGTTTATCACATAGGTAATTTTTTACCGCCATACCAAAGAATAATACTGTCGACGCGTTTTCATTCTCAGCGTATTCACAATTACTATTACTTGTAGTTACTTTCAAATAAATGGAGCTGTTTCAGAGAAACTTATCTTCAGTATTGGATACTTTACTAACTATAGACAGTCATATTATTCTAGACTTGAAAATGAAAATGAAAATGAAATATGTTTTATTCGAAGTAAGATTTTACAAATCACTTTTCGACTTAGGTATGAAATTACCTAATGCTCTGTTTTCATAGGAAAACCCAATACAGACTTCAAGATCGTTACGTCAAGTGTCACATTCCTATTAGAAACTCCAATTTATTGGATGAGATCCAAAGAGCTTTCCAATTACCAGCAAGAACGCTAGAGGAGTCCTCCTTCTAAGAAAACGTTACTTGATCGAGCAAACTGAATTTTCATATTGTTAGATTTGAAACAGCCAGTTTTATATTAATAGACTAGCTTTCCGCCGTTTCCAGTAAAAATGTGAACTCTATGTGTTATTGTGTTGTATAAGCTAGATTACTGTAAAGTTTCATTAAAATCCATTCAGTAGTTTTCGCGTGAAAGAGTTGTTACATACATCCATCCATACTCTCAAACTTTCACGTTTATAATATTAAGTAGGTTACATTACAAGGTATTCTTTTTCGAGGGGATTAAGATGGTAACATCTTTACAACCATGAATTTTGCAGGGAAAAACGTATTGTTACTCAGAAACCTTCATATTGTTGTTTTCTTTCACGGTAGAAAGGCTAATGGACTGGGTAGGGGTCACAAAAAGCGGTAGATATATGCAAAGCAGATCCTTTGTCCTGCAGTGGACGTGTTACTACTGAAATAATTATGATGATAGTAAACATAATCTAACTTAATTTACTTAATATTATAAATGCGAAAGTAACTCAGTCTGTTCGTCACGCTTTCACACCAAAACCCCTATACCGATTTTGATGATACTTGGTACAAGATAAGAATAAAGCATAACAGAATATTTTTTTATAAAATAACATTAACATTATTTAAAAAACCCAGCCTTTACCATTGACCCAAACTCCTTTATTGCTCTGCTAAAGGAAAAAAATTGCAATAACTTAACTTATCTTCATTATGCAGATACCGAGCACACAAGTTTGAAGTTCGGACGGCAGGTGGTCCAAACTGGACAACTTTATTGGATGGGACCCGGCAAGCCCAACTTGCTAACAATATGCATAATATTGTACTGTATGGACGTTTGTCCTGATTGCGGCGAACTAACGCTGTATTTTTTTGCTATTAACATGGTCTAAGAAAACAAGGTCTAACCGTTAGACTACGTGACTGACACAAGCCATGTCATTTTGCGCTGTTCATCCTTGTCTACTACACGCATTTGACAAGGATGAATAGGCAAAATGACGTAGAAATGACGTAGGCTCGTGTCAGTCACGTGGTCTAATGGTTAGACCTTGTTTTCTTAGACCATGGCTAATAATAGAAAACGTCGGTGGCCAAGTGGTTTGGGCCGTTGACTTCTATTCAAAAGTCCGCGGGTTCGAACTTCGGCACGTACCAATGTGTTTTCGATTTTCGAATTCATATGTACGTTAATTCGACACTCTTCAAAGGAAAACATCGTGAGAAAACCTGCACACACTTGCGAAATAATTTAAGGGTTGTGTGTGAAGTTGACTAACCCGCACTGGGCCAGCGTAGTCGACGGCCTAGAGTAGCGTGGGTGGGTTAGGTTAGGTTAGGTTAGTAGTAGGAAATACAGTTCATAACCATAAACGTGTACAAATGGGCGGCCTCATTGCTAAGGTAACAATTTCTACCAGGTAACCCATGTGTGTTTTGTTTTGTAAGTGTGTTTTGTTGTTTAACAAAACTAGTTGTTAGTTCTGTCTTGTATTCCACGATGTTATGTAATCCTATTTCAAGATGAATTCTATTGTAATTCTGCCAGAATCGACAATCTTTTCTCTCCGCATACCTACATGACGTAAAATTTTATTAGGGATCCGTAATAATAAGAGTACGAACGTATCGAAATGAATACTTACAATGTGAAGGCTTTTCGATTCTGAATATAAATAGGATTTCGGCTGAATGTGCATGAAAATCGATATAAGCCGTATTATGTAGGAAATATAAGGACTGTAGTTGCACACACATAATGAATACTCGTATGAATATTTTAATATAAAAGTACTTTATTATTGTAATATTATAAAGAGGAAAGATTTGATTGTTTGTTTGCATTGTATCGGCTCCGAAACTGCTTAACCGATTTCAAAAAGTCTTTCATTGTGGGGAAGCCACACATCCCCTCAAAAAAAATTGGGATTAATAAGGACTCCAATAATTTAACCCAAGGTGTAAAAAAATACCTTAAATATCTATATAATAAACCTATAGAGTTCGAAAGTCTGTACATAGAAAAAAATGCTAAAAACCTAGTCAGGTAATGTAAGTAATATAGAACTCTCCAGTTTTTGTCATATTTTTTGTTTCTCTGTTTGTACGGGCTAATCTCCGAAACTGTTGGACCGAATTAAATGAAATTTTGTATAATGGTACCTTATATCCCCGGTCAACATCTTAGATAGTTTTTACCGCGGGAAAATATCACATTCCTACAGGAAACTGCACGGCACAGTAAAAAAATAATGCGGGCATAGCCGTGGGCAGACAGCTAGTTCCTAATAATTGAATAGGTTCCGAAACTGATGAACTGATGATTAACTTAGCACAAAGATGGAATATACCTTAAAAAAGAATATAAGCTACTCAGAATTTTTTCTATTTATACTCTAAGAGGGTACCTTTTACTGTGGAAAAATCCTTATTTCCATGAGAAAATCTGTTAACACGGGCGGAGCCCAGGGCCGTAGCCCAGGGCCGTAGCTAGGAGGGGGCATTGTGGGGCCCTACCTTGAAATTTTTTAACTTCCGCCCTACCTGTAACCAATGCTGCCCTACCCCAAATTCGACTCTAGTTACAGCCCTGGCGGAGCCGCTGCGGAAAGTAATAATATTAACAAATATCTTAAGATGACTAGACTAGCGCATAATAAATACTAAAAATAGCATTAAATAAAACACTGTTGTACACCAGGACGACCAGGACATAAAGTGGTGGTGCAACGGTTGGTGGCCGTTCGGGTATGTGGCTGTTCGAATAAACGGTCGATAAAGGAGGCGTTGAGGGAATGGGGCGTTCGCGGAATTGGACGTTGGGTGCCGGATTGGTATTAAATACAAAAAAGTAGACTCCGTGTAGTCAACGCCAAAATATATTTTTTTTACAAAATCTTGTAAATCACATAGATTTCCAACAAGAAACAGTTTGAAACTTATTACAATCAAGCTTTTTTGAAGTAGATTTACATTACTAATATTTTCACATTTCCTGGAAAAATTGAGGGAAAGAGAGAGGGATAGCGAACAGTCAGCTGTCGCACGCTCGCAGTTTTCAAACAGCAACATTGTAATTAAACCTAAATCAGAGCCTTCCAAACTTGTTTATTTACAGCTCTGTGGAGAGTAAGGGACGGTGTCAACAAAATTTGTTTTAGAACTTTCATTTAGTAGATTGGAAAACGTTAATAGATAAAGGTTGATGCTTTAAATTTGGTAATTCGGTATATTTTTACTTTTTTCAATGCATTTTTTTACCTTCTCATGTTCGTCATAAGCAGTTGAATGTACTAACTATATAGATACTTTATTGCACATAAACAAAACAAAAATTTGTTACAAACTTAATTGCATAAGCGAGCTTATCTCTACAAAGAGATCTCTTCCAGCTAACCTGTACACTCGTGAGAGAAAAGAAGAATAATTTTGAAAGATAGACAAGAAGTGCACCGAAAGAAGGTAATAAAGATAAAATGATATAAATACCTAACTTAAATAATATATAAGTTATATATGTTAATAATAGAATATAAAAAACTATTACTTGTATAAACCATTAACCCGCATCAACCTACGCGATTTCCGTACCCAAAGGTTGCCTATATTGACTTTTTTGTTCTGTTATGTTTTTCTGTATAGGTGTTGTATTCTGTGTTTGTGTCAATAAAGTATATTTGTACCTATTGTACGTACCTGAGTTTTATTCATAGTAAAAAACAAATAGACGTAGGAACTCGCAATTTTTTGATAGTTTGAAACTTCTCACATTACCAAAGAAAAAATAATAGTACCTACTACCTACCCACATTACACCCGAACAATAATATTACAGAAAATAAAGACACGTTGTTTTCTACATGACCAAGGCTCCAGAAAGCTTCAAGTTCTTATATAAATCATATAAGCACTGAATACCTACATTCTGTGACGATAGTGGAAATTGTTCAGAAAAATGTAACTCACGGATATTGGCTGCGAGTCTGGAATCGACAGTTTTATTTCCTTTTGTCCCATTGGGTTTGTCAGGATAGTGTTCATGACGGCAGAAATAATAAGCTCTGAGCTACTGGACTGATCTGGATTGTTATAAACTTATAACAGTAGTTTGAGGTTCCCTACTCAGCAATTTATATTGTCGTTTTACTTACTTTACCGCGAAAATGCAATAGAAATGAAATAATAAAAGAAATTTGAAACGATACATAATAACAATTAAAAACATTAATTTGGTCGCAAATTATCCTGATAAAGATAAATTAAATAAAAAGAAGCGGTAAGTAAGTAGAGCTAGGCCCGTTGACTTCCGTTCCGAAGTTCGCGGGTTCAAACCTCGGCATGTACTAATGTGTTTTCGATTTTCGAATTCATATTTCGTTTATTCGACGCTCTTACGGTGAAGGAAAACATCGTGAGGAAACCTGCACACACCTGCGAAGAAATTCAAATGTTGTTAGTGAAGTTGACCAACCCGCATTGGGCCAGCGTGGTCGAGTACGGCCTATTCACCCTTATTCTCAAGGTAGGCTCGAGCCTCTCGGTGGGGACATAAACATATGTAAGTATATGAGCTGTGAGTAAAACACAAATAGATAAATTAATTGGTGCTTATGATTGGTTTCATATCAATCCGTACAAAAGGTCATTGACACCTGCATACAATGCGCACGTTTTTTTTCAAACGATACAATAAATAAAACTATAGGAAATTATTGCAAAATACGTAATTTGGCATACCGTAGTGGGTTAGTAGTACAATTATTCTTCTGTGCCGTAGTAGAAGACGGGGTAAGCGTGTGACCTTGCCAAACATTTAGGCGTTACATTATTTTTAATAACTTGCAAGAAAAGAAGGAGGTCAATGAGTGTTTTGTCCGGATTAATATGAAACAGACCATAGGGTGTCATCTTCTTCGCATCTGCATGCCGTAATAGTTATTTTTCTCTTTGTCTGCATGAGTAGCGTGCGGATACTATCATACAATAATGAATGAAAAATCATAATGTAGAAAACACATTTAATTAAGAAACTTTGTACTTATAGTACTTTAAATATTTTACAAAACAAATTATTATCACTAAGTTTAGGTACTGCTCGCGTATCTTAAAATACAATATATTTCGCCAGTTAACCCTGTTGATAGGTCCACATTTCTTGATATTATAGTAACTTTCGATCAAACATTATCTATATTTTATTTACATTTGCGACACGATTGTTTTTTTTACATTATTAGGCTGTACGAATACTTTTATTATGCACTATTACACCTATAAGAAATAAGAGGAATGTCGAATAAGATAATAATATCTTAAAATTGTAGAAGTGTGTGGTCGAACGATAGACTTTAGAGATATAATAAACTATAATGACTTTATTTTGTAATGTTCTTCTACGAGTTTAATGACTTATTTTTGTATATGAGAGCAAAAGGTTATTCAAAAACATTTGAAGGTTACGTATTGGCACATACCGAGCGTAATTCTTGTTCTAGTAATAGCTAGTTATATAAAAATCTCGATGTCGAATTACAGACTTAAAAAAAAATTACACTTTACAACAAGCTTTATACTTACAAAAAAATGTTATCAATAATAATAAAATGTACACCTATTATTTAAATATTTAGTTATGTTCGTATTGTTTAGTCCTGGTTATACTACCAAGATTTCATTTTATTAAAAAGAGTAAAATTTTCTTATCGTGGGTATTTCTCAGTTTTATAATTTTTTAGACAACAGTTTTTAAAACTTTCAAGTGTAATATCGTAATTACACCTGCCCTAGGAATTCAAGTAACAGAACGAGTCGAGGGCACACGGCATTCAACCAACACATTTTTAATATAAAACGGAACTAATCTTACTGATCAGAAATATCCATAAGTAAGAACGTGACAGCATGATATAAAATAGCAACACCGGAAAGGAAGTGCACCGCTATTAATATCACGACTTTTTTGACAGACTGTACCCTATTTAAATCTTATTTCGCACCAGAGCCGCGATACATAATGTAATAGCTATACCTCATATCATTTTCGTATTAAGATCCTTCAAAACGTACTGCTATATGGGCGGGGTGCGGTGAGCGGGAGGGTGATCGAACCGGTAATGTTCCAATAGCATTACCTTTTTTGAGCAATTTTTGAGTAATTTGACCTTGAAAACTAGTGTGATAGTTTTACACAGTAAAGTAGGCTTAATGCTCAATAGCTAATTAAGTAGAAAAAATTGGTCGTTAGCACTATTGACCGATAAGTCAATCTAGTCGATAAGACTATTTAACCCGACTAAAAAAGGAAGTAACAAATATTAGTTTGCAATGCATCGTGATAGAATCAAACGGAAATTGCGTTTTGGTGGTGGAAGGTGCGTTGCCATTCTGTTAGAAGTAAATTCTGTGCTCTGATGTTGTCTCGCAATACTGGTAGTTTATACATTTTGCTAAGGTTAATTTTACAACATGTTTTCGCTAAAGAATTTCTCTAGGGCATGGTAGAGATGCGGTCGCACTCCCACCAAGCTGTGGTCTTCGTCAGTGTAACTCTGTAACACGAAAATAACAAAATTTCAGCAATAATATCAGCAAACATGTTCGTTTTTTAACAACTTTTCTTGTTAGCTTCATTTTTGGTTTTAAAACAAGATGTTAGCTATATTCTTGGTTATAAGGCAAGATGTTAGCTTCATTCTTGGTTATGAAAGAAGATGTTAGCTTCATTATTAGCAACACGATGACAAAATGAAAAGGTTCTTCGAAAGATTTCCTGATTCTTGATATAGAATTAAACCGCTTAATATTTGTTGCTTCCAAAGTGCATTTTTTTTTTCTTCAAGGTAAGAATTTTTCCTGCGGTTAAAGAGTAGCCTATCGATCATATCAATCTGATACATACTATATCCATTCCAATCAACATCCAAATCCGTGTAATTTCGGGTTGAAAGCGGAACAACCATTGATATTAACAAATATACTTTTACGTTTATAAATCTGTTCAATGTAATTTATTTTATTACTTTTAAGAACGCCAAAAGCAAACATTTCACAAGACAAATAAGAAGACAAACGGACAGGTATGTGGTCTTGCATATTGTTCATTACACATCTTCTTTGCTTTGCTATTTGTGTTTGTATTGTTAATTTTCTTTTGCTAATATTTATTCTTTTCTGTGTGGCATGGTTGCCTGGAATAAATGCTTTAATGAATAAGGCCGTCTTTTGCCTACGCTGTATATACCTAATAAGTTGTCTATATTGTTGTGCAATAAAGTATTCGTATTTGTATTGTGATAGATATGTGAGCCTATTATAGGCATTCGCAGCATTCAAAAATATAAGTAATACTAAACAGATCATGTGTGATCTTACCATCTGTTCGAAGTAGACATCCTGCCTCTGCAGTAGCCTGGATATGAGCATGGCATGTTGGTAGTGGACGTTGTCATCAGCTGTGCCGTGAATCAGGAAGTAACGCTTGTTACGGTACGCTTCCACCTAAAACAAGGATTATGGGACATCATTTTAGGTTATGCCGGAAAAAATCTCCAAGGAAAACCACGTAATACTAAGTGCTATAAATACTTAAACTACCTCGCGAGACTGTCAAGCTCTTTTATCAAGCAACTATTTTGAAAATTTTCCGAAAACTGAATTGACAAAAAGTTTCGATATAAATTATTATGGAAACCAGTTGAAAACGGTACGAAGAGATTAGGTAAGTACATTTTATAGAAAAATCTCGACGACAACTGGACATAAGAAAGTATTTTGCACAAAATAGGAGACGCTTTTAGTGAAGTTCTTAAAACATCCTCGTTTTTGGAGAACGCAATGGACATGATTAAATTAAGATAAGAATGTTTTTGCCGCAAAGGCTTAAAACCCCATCTTTCCTTCGATTACAACCGTTACAACTACTACAGCCTAATAACAGCCCGCTGCCGAACAAGGCTATTTCCTTTGAAAGGAAGATGTTACAACCCTCACGCTCACAGTATTGCTGGTGGACGCTGCTAACCATTCTATGGGTATATTCACACAGGGTGAGGTGGTTTCGATTTCAACCTGAAAATCCTATTGGAAAAATAAATAATGGTCCACAGTCCCAAAAAATCGTATTAAAATACTAAAACAAATGTGTTTTCACTTGTGTCCGTCAGTTAACCGACCAAATTTTTTGCATTTCTTCCGCCTTCAGTACACTGAGGAAGTTTACGTCTGGGTAACTTTAAATTATAAAGATTTCCACAAAGCAAACAAGGAAAGTTGAAGACACAAGAAAAGTACTTACTACTTCTTGTGTCAGAAGAGAAGAGTCCTCATATGCTTGCGAGTTATCCTGCGGAAGACTCATGTAGCGTTCAGTGTAGATCGTGTCTGCAAACAAAGAAAAATACATTTTGATCTATTTTAACCTCTTTTATGTAAGTAATAATAATAATAACATATGGGGACATCTCTCACACGGCCATCAGACCCCAAACTAGGCAGAGCCTGTACTATGGGTGTCAGACAGCTGATATACATACATATTTAAATATACAACATCCAGACACAAGACAAACATAAGTGCTCATCACACGAATGTTTGCCCTGGGCTGTCTGTCTGTCTGTTTGTACACGCTAATCTCTGGAACTACTAGACGGATTTTAATGAAACTTTACATTAATATAGCTTATACATCAGAATAACGGTTGCATATTAGAAAATCAAAACTTCATCGACCAAATTTTAAAAGAACAACAACTGAAATAACAAAATTTAAATGACCAAATGTTTTATTTAGAAAAAAATTATAATCCAAATGTATGTGTCATCAAATGGACGACTGATCAAAAGTTGCTAGATCAAAATTTAAAGTGCCAAATCATTCCTAGTTTTATTATCGTGAATTCTTCAGTGTTTTGTTTACCTTCCACAGTCTAATAAATTAGTTAGTTTGCAATTCTAAACGTTTACATATGTTATAGGGCCTAGGCTAACGAATTAGTTCACCAGGCGGGTGCGAGCGAAGCGAGCACGGGAGTTCAGGGCACCCCTACTTCGGATAGTATAGGTTCGAAGGGTATGGTAGAAGCGATGTGGGCGAGCGTAGCGAGCCCAAATCGCTCGCCATACCCTTCGTGTTAGGTTACACATTAACCTAAACAAACCTAACCTTACCTAAACCCAGTTTAGTCTAGGCAAAACTAGTTTGACCCAAAATTGGGTTTGGCCGGTAACATAATTAATAGGTAATAAGGCAATTTTGGTTTGGCTGGTGAAACCAGTTGATAATTAATAAATGAACCAAAAATCCTTTTAACCTTTAAACGATTTGGCATATAGTGTCATAGGTAATTTAAACGTTGATATTCCAGACTTTGGTCAGTTGAACTTTTGGTCAAATGACCATTGATATTTTAAAATTTGTTCATTTGTTCGTTGTTATTTTGAAATTTGCTCAATGAAGTTTTGATTTTTTAATACGTAACCAGAATAACACATAGGCTACTTTTTACCACTAGAAAATAATTCTTTACCACCGGGAAAACCTGTTAACGCTGGCGGAGAGAAAGCCAGTTTACAATGAAAATGTCCTTAAGCTTTCTTACCATAGAACTTCCAGTCGACAACTGGAGCGACTGCGGCCGCGCAACGGAAGACGTCTCCTCCTCGAGCCAAGGCCAGAGAAGACGCGTAGCCTCCATAAGACCAGCCCCAGATGCAGGTCCGGTTGGCATCCACCCAAGGGAGATTTTCTTGGAGGTACCTGGAACGTAAGGGGTGTTTTCTATCAGGGGTGTGAATTTTTTGTCTCAAATGTATTTTATTGTTTGTGAAATGAATATATTAGATTTTGGATTCACTATTTAAAATCTAAATAAAATTATAATAAACTTCACCACATTGTTGGAAAAAAGCGGTTGTCTGTAAAGTCGGTTTACTGACGATAGTTGAACGTGACAACGATTGTGCCTCTTTGTCGCTCATTCCGCGCTCTCGCTTGCACTTCAAGCTTTAAATGGAACGCCTCAGCCGCGCGGTAACACCGCATTGCGTCATGTTTTTTCGTGCGTGCAGCCGGCTCCATCGAATTATAAGACGTTGTCACGTCAAAAAGATGTGTCCGTCTATAAATCTCGCAGAAATTTATTGTTACTTTTTTACTCATGATGGTGGCTGATAACCATACGGAATCTGATCACTTTTGTCTTAAAAACAAAGTTATATAAATTACCTGGTTACATTGATTTGGTCCTCAATTTCCACAGATCCAAGGGCCCTGTTCAACGCGAAGGTGTTTGCCACTCCACGGAGTCCAGACCCTCGACCGTCGATGTGGGCAATAGCAATGTTCCACCTTGTGACCAGAGAAGTGCCCCAGTCTATGCCCCATTGCTTTGTGACTAGAGATGAATCTGGGCCTCCATATCTGTAACAGATTTAGTATATTACAATGAATAAGAGTCATATTAATCAAGAGATCAACGCTGCAGGACGTCTGAGGCCCTTATCTGCTTTACATTTTAAAGTCCTGGTGGCGCCTAAATAAAAATATTTTCCAATTAAGTAACTTTACAAAGTTATAACTGACTATCTATATATAATAAAGCTGATAACAGTTGTACAGAAGCCAGCACATGCTGTTAGACATGTGGCATTCGCATTACGAAATTAACCCCTACCGCTACGGGATATGGGCGCTCTCAAGATCAACATGTCCAGCTCCAGACGCATGTGCTGGCTACTGTACATAGAGCTTAAATTTCGTTTAGTTTAGTTTTAGTTTTTTCAATTCATTTTGATTTATTGATAACGAATCGGTAACAATTGTGTTACGAGTACATTTTATAAATTCTTTCACAGACAAAAAAACATATTCTTCTGTCTTTTGTTTGAGGTTCAGCTGGTTATAATGGAAGTAGAACTTACACGTAAACTAAGAGTGGCACATTGGTTCTCTGTTGGTAATTTGAGGGAACTTGTATTTGGACGTCAGCATCTGGTAGACCAGCCGCAACTGGCACCTGGAGACGGAATATCTCAGGAATCGTTCTGGCGGCAACGAACGCTGCAGTCTCGCTGTTGTCATCCCAGGTCCTTATGTAAGTACCATCCTGAAAAGGAAGATATGGAAAATGGTAAAGAAAATCATTTATTTCTAACACGTGAAAAACTTTTTATTTCTTTTTTCAAATTGTGTTACTTTTGTGTCGCTGCATCGAAGTACAAAGCTTCACAGGACTAGCGGGGGAGTACAGAGCTCTACCTAAAAGTAGTCATATACCAACGCGTCTAGAAGCGGACCTCGTTGAAACATGTATGAAGTTCTGAAAGCTGCATCCTTCCTTATCTCTAGGTAATAAGGAAAAGCCAGACATATAGACCCGTCTCGATAAATTAGACGACTTCAAATCCAAATTAGCATAACCGTAGAAAGTTTATGAATGCGTAAGTTTATGAATAGTAACAATGCACAAAAGGAAACCAAAATAATAACCAAAACTTAGCGTTC
This sequence comes from Teleiodes luculella, assembly GCA_948473455.1. Classification (NCBI taxonomy): domain Eukaryota; kingdom Metazoa; phylum Arthropoda; class Insecta; order Lepidoptera; family Gelechiidae; genus Teleiodes; species Teleiodes luculella. Next base: position 11,483,684 of record OX419591.1, on the reverse strand, counting down.
GTTATTCGATAAGGCTGTGGTTAAAGCATTTTAAGATAAGCGGTAATGGAGCATTGTACCTAGTTGTTTTCCTTTTTTAGTAAGTTAGAATTTATAAACTTATTCTCCAAGTTACGTGTAACGGTAAAAATATGATGATTAAAATGTGGAGTTTTGCTGATATACAGTTGCCGCTGTCATTATATTGTTCAAAGGTAAGAGAAAGACTATATTACTATTTCAGTGGGTCAATCTTCGATCAAATATAGGCCAATTATTTCGCGACTCAATGCTGAGGCCTATTTCAATCCACTAGCGCCCTCATTTTATATTCCTTATTTACTGAATAAAAATTGAAATTAATCAATTTGGGCCGTTATCTACTATGCTTTATAATGAAGCACGTTTAGAGTACATCAGGGATGAAGTGCTTGCAATTGTTATATTGTGCGTTTAGCTAATAACGGCCGTTTTTAGCAAAAATGCATAGTGTGGCTATTCCAGCTATGCTCATCGTAATCTGACATCACCTATTAGTGGATAGCGGCCCTCAATTTTTGATTAATTTCCATTTTCATTCAGTAATTAAGGAATATCAATGAGGGCGCTAGTGGACTGTAATAGGCCTTTTAATACAGCACCTATAGTTTATCGTAACTCAACTTCGAAACCTTAACTGAACCATTAACTCGATAGGCAAATTTTTCCACGTTTTAAGTCCATGTAACTTTCTAACAGTGATGTATTGACAAAAAACTTTTCAACGCGATGTAGTTCACGTTGCTAACGAACTAGATGACAATTCAGTTTAGGTTGCGAAGTTGAGTTCATAGTAAGAGCACAGGACTGTACTGCTAAGAACTCTATAATCACTGTCATGCGCAATAAAGACTTCATGCAACCTCCAACATAGCACCGTGTTTGGTGCTTGTTTACGCTACATCTTCCAGCAAATACGGGCTCACTTCTTCAGAAATGTCCAGCCCCAGTGACCATCTATTCTGCGAGAAATGACCTCTATGACTTTGTGACTCTTACCAACTCTTTTTTTTTTTTTTTCAACATTTGGGACTATGTAGGCAACTTTGTGGTTTTGTTTTGGCTAGCATAGCACAAAGGTAAGGTAGGTTAAATTATTATCTATCTATAGGATACTACAGTGTTTTTCTACTTACATTACTATAAATATACACTTTCGGTACGTCAGGTCCGGCACAAGTGACTGCAATTCTTGACGCGTCATTATTCAGATTAGCTTCGTTGTAAAGACATTGGCCACCATCTTCCCGTATAATGTCACAGGTAAAACAAGACACAACACCACTAGAATTTGCAGTATAGATGTGCTGTTCAGCTGAGTCGTTGACGTGGGTTGCCTTGTACCAGCTGAAATTAGACAAATTCCGTGTTACCAAAAACACCGCGTTGAGAGCAAGTTTAAAATATCTTCTTTGTAATTGTTCATATACAACTTTTTGGATTACGTGTTTAAGATGTATATAACTTTGGTCATTTTACAGCACTTGGTAAAGTCAAATAAAGTTAAATTCAGTTCTGATTATAAAACTTACTCTTCGTAAGAGTCTTAATTCACCAGTGGAATGCTAAGGGGTTTTTTAGTATTTTATTATATTTTTATTTTATAGGAGAAAGTTTATGTGCTTACATATCGTCATTTGAAGTCCAAAGGAGTATGTCTAGAACAGTGTGAGCAGTATTGATGCGATTTTGAGAAGTCCAGAGGTTACCGTCAGTGCTTTGGGATATTTGAACAATCTGTTTGTAGAGAACTCCGTTAACTGCCTAAAAGGACAAATAACGTTTTAATGTGAATATTCTTCAACTAGCTATCCGCCCGCGTTGTTTTTTTACTTTTCTGTGCAGTTTCCCGTAGGAATGAGACAAAACTATCTAAGATGTAGACCGGGGATATAAGGTATCACCATACTAAATTACAATCAAATCGGTCCAATAATTTCGGAGATAACATATAAACACAAACAGAGAAACAAAAATATTGAAAAAAATTTGGATGTGTTCTATAATATCACTTCTTACATCCCCCTGACACGGTTTTTACCATTTTTTCTATGTACAAATTATCGACCTCTTCAATGTTACTATGTAGATTGAAATCGCAATCGCCCTGCTGGATCTGCTTAAATACTTACGTACTATTTATTACTATTTATTTTTAATAAGATTTATTATTTTCATTGTTACCTGTGGCAGAATTGTAATAAAAGAGTTTCCTTGATCGTTGAAAAATAATGGAATATTATCCACCCATCCTTCACTTTCAGTGTATTCGTAGATCTGAAAATTGACAAATATAATATTATTTATTATTATTTTAATTTGCACCAAAAACTGCACATAATCTTTACAGTACGTCTTAAATAAAAAACAAAGTTGAGTCAATAGACAGCCTCATTGCTAAGGTAGCCATCTCTACCAGGCAATATTTAAAACCAAGTACCTAGGTGCCTCCCACAATTTTTTTATTTATACTCTTAAAGTCTTATTTTCATTCGTCAATATCAGATTTCAAAGTACGATTAGGTACTTACTTTCAACACACGGAAAAACTAACTCTGCCTGTGAGTGCTGTCGAAATAAATGCATGTCGGTAGTTTATAGTGTCAAAGTTATATCTTGTCGGAAAACCGTTTGTCGAAGTTTAATTTTCGACTCCAGTTTGACATCGAAAAGTCGTTTTGTAAAATCTTACAAAGAATAAAAACCATTTCAATCTGCACCCTTGGCGTGGAACGCAGGACGGTAGATAAACTAGTAGTTACATCTTCATTCCTTGCCAAACCTCAATCCAGCAGTGGACTGGTTTAAGCTATAGTATTAATATAAATATACAATGATATACCTGAGTGCAGACTGTGTTTCCTAAAGAGCACAACTCCACTGATATGCTGTTTTGCACGCGGTTGGACCACATCAATGCGATGGTCTCGTTACTCACAAATCGAACCAGCTTCAGGATTGGCCTAACAGAAAAATAATATTTAATAGCTTGGCATGTATTAAAAAATGTACTGAATTTACATTCACTCGTACGAATAACTAAGACCTGGAGGAAATAATTAAATATTTAGGAATATTTCTTTTATTTTTGTAATAATAATGAACAAAATGGTTATTCGTGTAAGTATTATGATCTGAAATACATACAAGATTATTTTCATATGGAAGATATATTTTTTAATTACAGGTAGCCACCATTGCTTTTGTCTTTGCAGTTGCATCATGTTCTGGTAAGTTTAATAAAATACTAAAGAGTCTTCAAAATGATCATTTGCAAAAGACAATATTTTTGGTGATTGATACAAAATTTAAAAGATCACTACGTAAGATGACGTAAATTGCACAAAAATGCGGTTGAACAGAACAAACACGTTATTGAATCAAAAGATATATCTTTTTTTACAGCGTATCATCAGTTTAATACAATGGTAGACCATGATCATTTAGATCTTGATAAATTTGATAATGACGAGTTTTTAGAAAATTTTGAAATCCATGATATTGTCTCACCCAAACCTGCATCACAAGACGATAAAATTGAATCAGTGTTAATGCTAACTAACCACCCTAAACCGTCCATTAATAATGGATTCGAAAATATATACGGGTTGTCTGCCTTGCCACAAAATGAAAATTTGGGAACAAAATACGTCGATATAAGTACACTACAACAAAAAATGGCAAATCAGTTCACAAAAAGTGAATTAAAACAAGAAAGTAATACACATGAAATTAAATTAGATCTAGCAAGTGATCCAGAAGGGCCAGAAAAATCTAATTCTTTCAACTATTTTGGTAAAATAGGCTTTATTGATGGATCATTTCATGTGCTGTCAGAAGAACCAGATAATTTGAACGAAACAACGTACAACCCAGGGAAAGAAAAATATAACGATGTGATGGATAAATATTCCAAAACACAGCAATGGACGCCAATAAATGACATAAAGATACCGAATGAAGCTGTTTTACTATTAAACCACTCCACTCAAAGAGTAAAAGATAATTATGGTGACAGTTTTTTTGAGGGGCCAGTTTTCGATAACGGACCCAGCGGCACAAGAAAAAAACTAGAAACAATTCGAAAAAATCTGAAGTACAATGGCTTAGACACTTTGCATAACAGAGATTTAAAATCTGAGAAACCAACAACTTTTAATGGAAATTACGATATAAACACCCTTTTGGCTCGCAGTGAAACTTCTAAGCTTGGCTTTAATTATGGTGGTATAAATTCTTACAAAAAAGTTAGAGTTTCTATACCAAATTACGGAATATTTGATTCAAGTTCACTAGAAGCTAGAGATTTGAATTTTAAATATGTCAGACCAAATTTTAAAATGGTATTCCATGATTTAGTTCCTAAAGAAACCAGGTCAAGCGTTTCAAATAAAGACTATAAGAAAAAGAATACCGTTAATGAAAATACTAATGATGGAATTAATAATACAGTCTATCTTTACCACGTCAAGAATAAAAACAAACCAAACGGTACAGTCCAAGCAAAACAATACATTTTAAATAAATTTAAAAGTAACAAATCTGGTTTAGCAGACTATAATGGTCTTTATGATCAAATACGTGACCCTTTCAAAGCTATTAATTTAAAAGAATATTTAGAAAATTATAACTCATTACAGAATGAACTGATTCCTATCGATTATCCTAAGCATAATATTGATGTGAATCCATATAGGATGATGAAAAATAAAAATAATAAGGAAAGGCTTAACAAAATTAAGCACATTGTAGGAATTTACGGTTTGGTTCCTGGAGCAAGGACAAGCACTGAAGAAGAACATATAGATTTCGAGCATAAGCAGAATATACTAAATGAACTTGAAGAAATACAGAACCGAGAATCATAATAGATGGGAACAGTTTTGAGAAGGTGTCAGTTGAAGAAGCAACCGTTACTACCAACAACATTATTATTATTATTATAATCTAAAATAAATATTTAGTAGTGTAATGATTCATAATAATATCAAATTTATCTTTTTTGTTTGTTTTCTGAAACTGTTTTATGTCTTCATATAGCTTTATAATTCCGGTGGCGTTATCATCCATTGGAGAGGTGTGGATACGAATCTTGTCATGTAAAAACCGATGTATTTCAGTATTTTTTAATTATTTGTAAAATATTTGTATAAATTTAATTTAAACCGCCAAGTCTATAATCTACCGTTTTCCTTGTAAATAAATATTAATTATATCAGTGTTGGACAGTTTCTAGTGTATTTTACTAGTGCCTAGCTAGGAAACCACATGCTTACGGAGAAGCTTTGAGTTCTTTGGGCACATTGCCAGGAAGAGAGGTGACAACTTGGAAAAGCTGCTACTGACGGGAAAGGTGAGCGGAAGAAGTCCTAGAGGCAGAAGCCTAATGCGCTGGTCAGATCAAATCCGCTCTGCACTAAACACCACAGTTTGTGATGCGATCCACGCGGCCGAAGATAGAGTGAGCTGGCGGAAAATAGAGACCACGACCCTCAGCATTGAGGACAAACGACGCAAGGAAGGAAGCTAGGAAAACCTTAAATCTCGCCACTCCTGACGGCTCGCCACACCAAGTACTTGGTAAGCCGTCGGGAGTGGAGGAATTCACAGATTCGAGCCCCTCAATGGGTACTTTGGACACATGATATCCAGAAATGTATGTTGAATACATGGTCTAAGAAAACAAGGTCTAACACTCCGACCACGTGACTGACACAAGCCTACGTCATTTCTATGTCATATTGCCTGTTTATCCTTGTCGAATGCGTGTAATAGACAAGGATGAACAGCGCAAAATGACGTAGGCTTGTGTCAGTCACGTGGTCGGAGTGTTGGACCTTGTTTTCTTGGACCGTGTGTTGAATATACGTTACTTACTGAGTAAGGGTCGTCACAGTATTGAAGACAGTTTCAGTGGTACTGTCGAGATCCCTTATAGTGACTGCTGCAGTGGGGTTGGTGGTACCGGGCTAAAACGTGAAAAAGAGAAGTATAATTCAATATAACCACTATTTTAATTTACTTTGTAGTCTAAATAGTTAATTCAAATTCGAACAACAGATATTTCAGTCAAATATTAAATAAACTGGACCGCAAAGAAAAAGGGTCAGTAAAAAAATCTTTATATCTTCAAATGTTACCACCTGACCTAGCTTTATAATAACAATTATAAATTTTAAAATCCCCCGCCACGAAACCGTTACTTGATCCTTTCAACAACTAGAAAAGAGCTGACAATCTTCAAATGGCTGAAGATATTTTTTTTTATCATAAGAACACAAAAAACTTGATTAAAATCTACGTATCCGTTTAGGAGCTACGATGCCACAGACAGACATACATGTGCATACACGCCAAACTTATAAGACCCCTCTTTGTCGTCGGGGGTTGAAAAAGACTAAATTAAAGCTTAAAACGTTTTTTTTTTTTCGTCGAATCACGTTAAAATACCTTAATTTAAGTTAAAATTTCATAAAGCTAGGTAAGGAACTTTTGAAGATATTAAATAGTTTCTAAGCGACCCTTTTTCTTTACGATCTAGAGTAATTAATAAGGCAATAAAATAAATATGATAGAATCAAGTTTATTTCCTAAACGAAACAGGAGTGTTGAAAGATCATAATTTTGGGTTACTAGTCGAGCGAGAATAGCCAGCAAACGATTCGAGGAGAAATTTATTAATGTCTTGCAGTCAAATAATTACCTTAGGATAGCGTATCTCATGGTGCGTGGTGTACTGCGACTCGACAGATCCTGGGACACCGTAGTGAGGAACCTTCATTATTCGCACTTCAGTATCATCGAAAGTTGCAAACGCCAACTTAGAGCCATCAGCGGAGAACCACATCGCGTTGTTGGAACCAAACACTTCCTCTGGAAATATTTGAAAATTTTGTTAGAAAACTAGTGCAGTTGCTTTATAAAAGTTATTTTTCGGCGGAAATTATCAGCCTCTTTTTGATTTTGCCACAAACTAAAGTGACGTGTATTAATTTAATATAATTTTGAGTTCGAGTTAAGAGAGGCAACGTGCACGCAGGTGTGAAGTAAGTTAAAGGTTTTGTGTGAAGTTGATCATCCCGCACTGGGCCAGCGTGGGCGACTAAGGCCTATTCACCCTATGAACATTAACAGCTGTTTAAAGGAAGGTAAGTCACCGAAGGTACGTGCAGTTACATTATTTAACCGAAGCAATGACGTATTCATACATGTACTTAAGTAGGTACACTTTATATTTTATTTACCATTCAGGTACCTATTAAATAATAAATATCAAAATAAGATATGACAGTTTGTCTAAATACTTTTAAAAAAAGCACATACGTTTTACTAATTTAGGTACATCTATAATGAGTAAAAGAAACACAGGTACTTGTATACGTTGGCTAACAATTTACAGTACAACCATAGTACAACCTATTGGCCACCGAACAATATAATTTCATCGCCACGGCCTATTTTCTCAAGGCCTATTTTCCATCGCATTTGAAATAGCTTGAACTTAAAGATATTTTTGAAGAAGCCTATAAAATGTATAGCCAAAGTTTGTTATTGTCATGAATCTATAAAGGAAACCATAAATAAATTATATTTCGTTTTTGATATATATATTGTGCTTTCTGATTATTGTAATTATCTGTCTGGCTGTCATCGCTGCTTGCTTTGCGTGTAGATTTCAAGGTTACCCCACAAACCCTGATTTTAGCATCATTGAGCCGCTTAAGGCTTCTGACATGGTTTGTATAAAGTAGCTGGAATAAGTAGCCGGTTTCAATACATCTTTATTTACCTTCATAAACCCAGTCAGGGATACCGTTGTAGATGACAGAGTCTACTCCAGAGAAGGTTATCTGCACTGGTTCCGCGTTAACACTGCTCTGGTAGTAGATGTTATTTAAGAAGACAAAAGCTAAGGAAGTGCCAGACGGTCCCCAGACGAAGTTTTGCAGCAAAGTAGGATCAGCAGTTTCGTTGGTAGATGGAGCTACAATCGAGATTTCTGCACCAGTGGCCAAATTGACAGCGGCGTAGCGGGCTTTGAAGCTGTGACGGTAAACCTGGAAAAAGACATAACCATTTATGAGTGAATGATGAATGAAATATTACTAGCTACTCTACTCTACTTCTACTAGATTTCCGCCCCGCGGCTCCGACTTTTGCCCTATCGACTGTTTCCAAAGCATCACAATACTACCTATCGGTAATTTAGCACTTTTGCAACAACACTGGCCTATACCATAGCCTTATCAACTAAAATAACATCCTCACCGAGAGCACAGAAGTATAATAATAGTACTAGTCGTACAGAAGGAACATTCACTTCACCCCACCCACGAACCGCACCCCACTGGCGCCGCCGCGCTCCGCCGCGAGGTGTGGTATATTTTCCTTTGATTTTCACGTCTGGCTGGCAGTTGTCTTAAAAAATTACAAATCTCGTTCGTTCTTTGAAGTGTCCCGGGCCAGCTTACTTTATTGATGACCAATGCATTACCTTATAAAGCGATTATTGCACTATTCAATCTATTTTCTTTACTCGGTTAGTATTAGTTACTTAATTTGAAAAATAAAGGTACAGGTAAGGTAGGTAGGTAGGTTATATTCTGTCTTTAAAAAAAAAAATCCAACTCGTATAGAGATGTATTTTAGAAGACATCGTTTACCTTTCCCTTTTCAAACTCTACTAAATTGCCTTTGTCTAACATGATCAAAGGGCTTTACTCCCTTAGTTGCAATAATGCCAACCTTTGATTACAGGCATTAGATACAAGCTAGATACGCTAAACAGGGAGATGTGCTGCGTGCCAATTTTTTTGTATGTCTGTGAAATTGCAAACTGGGCAATGTTGACAGACAGAGAAGACTGAGCAAGAAAACTAAGAAAAATATCGAGGCAAAAATTTTACAAACTCACATACCTACTTATTCGGGAACAAAATATACATGAATAAACAGCAATTCAGAACACTTTTGAATTATAGATATTAAGAAAAAATATTTCCCGCTATTATACACACGTCCTGTAATAACGTCCTACCATGATAATATTTTCTGCACCCTAATAAAAGAGGACGAAATATATCAAACTATTAGTTTGTGTAAATAAGTTACAGCAACACGTTATCTTACTATCTTTGATAACTTACGTCACTTATCTTAACAAAAATATTTTTATTGTGATTATATTAATTAAATAAGAATAAAACTAAGAAGACAGTCTTACTCACTTTTTTATATAAAAGAAATAGTATTAAGGAGGCCGAGTTATTTGGTTCAATTTTCATTCTATTTGCTACGATCAACCCCGCTCTTTATTCACATCTACTTCTAGTTCATTGATCTATGAGCATTCGTCCCTTTCTGGGCTCTTCAGTAAGGGGATCACGCACGGCTGATGTAGAACGTTTTATTTACCAACCTAATCTTCATCGTAAAAGGTTCCACAGCGAAATTACTAATTTGCGTTTCGTGGATATGAATAAATTATTTTTTAAGACTCGGCACGAGAGAGATTATAAGGAAATTTGATGAAATGAAATTATAGCGAGTTTGAAAGATTTCAAGGCAAGCGTTTACAGTCTTTTGCAATTGATGAGTTAGTAGGACAGGGTAGGTTTTTTAAATTCTAGGATACAGCCAACCCGCCTATGAGGGGCTTCTCTGGACGGCGATTCCGATCCGTCGGCATTGAGATCGGGCGTTTCGTACTCTCGAATGCCACACTAGCGCTACCTTGGTTTCATATTGGGCGGATATTGAGTGAACTAAGTGGAATCGGACATTTGTCCACTCTTGTAGGGCAGATTTTCAAGAGTAGCGGTCTAAAGTTAACTTTGGTATTGTATTGGGTTGAAATCGGGATCGATATTTATTTCAAGAGTAGAGCCTCTGTCTGTTGCCCATCTAGACCCCATCATGTAGAAAATATTATATCGTATTTCTAATAAACCGATGAACTTAAAATCAAAGTTATTTTTAAGTCATAATTATTACTCTTCTCTCTGATAATAAGAACAAAGATGACCAGGAAGCACCAAGAGCTAATAATAATAATAAATATGTAGGACATCTCCATACGGCCATCTGACCCCAAACTAGGCAAAGCCTGTACTATGGGTGTCAGACAGCTGATATATGTAGATACAACATACAAAATCCAGACAAAAGGACTCATCACGCGAACCCTGTGCTTCGAAGGCAGCGTACTAACGTCCGTGACGCGACCAATTAGGACTCACGGAAGACCAGCGCCGTAGCCCAGCCGGGCTGCGGTATTTTGCTGAGTGAGGCCCTTTTTGTGTGGGTGTCGCAACACAGGGGGATGTTTGCAAGTAGGTAGTTGCATCGTTCTTGTCTCATGTGTGTAGTTTTGTTATTTAGTTAATTGTAGTTTCTTATTGTCAATTTCTGTGTTGTGATGTCCTACAAATAAATATACCAACTAGTCTACGGGGCCGTCAACTGTAGAAGGATCAGATCACTTACCGGTTCCACTTGGTATGCCAGAACCACGTGCGTTTCGTCAGGAGACAGCAACGTCACTCTGGCAGACTGCTGCAAGATCTGGAAAATAAGTTACGGATTATAAACTAAGCATTCAATCATACAATACAACAAGATGAACTTTATTTACACCCAATATCGAAAGACAACATGTCACATCACATCTTGTGCTTTGAGTAAAGATGTGTAACCTCAGAATAGCGATATAAGCGCGATTTTCCTTGCTCTTAGTGTGCTACTGATCTTAATGACATAAGAAACTTAAAATTCTTACGTTATTTTAGTCAATTTTTATCAATGATTTGAATAATTAAATTTAATAAATCCATGATATTCGTACATAAGAATATTATTCTACATTGCGCAAAGGACCGGATTGCAGATAATATCAACAGGGATAGCCAGAAATTAACGATGAGACTTTTCTCAACAAAAATCTACTTGTCTTGTCTTGTCTTCTCTTGTCTTTTTCTAGCCACTGCAGGGCAAAGGCCTCTCTTACCTCCTTCCACTTTTCCCTATCCATCCAGCTCATCTCACCACGCAGGGCCGACCCGTCACCTTTTTGCATTTTGAGGCACCCAATCGTTGATTCTTTTGACCCCGAGTTCATTTCGCACACGGGGGACGTGGAAGAGAAATATGGAGAGGAATTCCAAATTAAAAAATATTTTTATTAAGAAAGGCATTTGCAGGCAGAAATTGGTAATTATTATAAAAGTAAATAATTAATAGTTTAAAAAACACTAGAAAAACACGCTTCGTGGTCAAAGTTCATTACAAGATTTTTCTAAGAAATCCAAAACAGCTAAGATACGATTTTCCATCATGAAATTTCAGTTTATATCTTCCGGCTTCATCATCACATCAGATCAGTTCGACAGTACCATATTATTGTATTGTCATCAGAACTACATACAGCTGCCAATTTTCATTACGCTACGACCCTCGGACGATGGATAAATTAGTTACCTTAGATTCCATTACATAGTTAGTTACATACAGGTCGACCTAATGAAAGCGTGTTAAAAAAGAGCTGTAGAGTTCATTTCATACCTGCGAAGTATTGGAAATAAGAGGCGTAGTACTGTCAGTGTCTACGTTGTAAAGCACCAAATCACCTTCCTCGTTCCGGAACAAGATGTCACTTCCTAAAATCAATAAAAAAAACTGTTTAATAAAATACCTTAGTTTCGAATTTCGAAAGGTTGAGAAAAATTACCTGAGCAATTATATTCTGTTTTTCAAATATTTTTTATTTTATATAGATGTTCCATATCAGTCTATGACCTGCCTCAAGTACGAATGCGCACGATTACCAAGTTTATTTGCAGCCAAAAGCGCACCCATTCCAAACAGTGCGAAAGCAAATTAGACAATCGAAAGGGCAAAAATACCTTGTTTTGCAAACTTGTTTTTGTTGCCGCTATACGACCACAATGTATTAAGTATAAAAAGAAGTACAACAAACGCAAATGACAGGTCAAAGGATTGCGAGAAACCTCTAGATGCAGGCAACACTGGATCAGGTTGTGGAAATCTCTTTACTCACATTGTCCGGCAGTAGATACCTTGGATAGTGTAACTATGTTACTAAGTCCATGGTAGATACATCTGTAGACACTTTTGGCAGAAATAAGAATGTTGAATGGCTAGTAAAATGAGCTCCTTTAAAGAAATGTCAAAACGATATTTTTATATAAAAAATTTAAGACTTGTGACTTCATGGTTTCCATGGAGCGTTAAAGCCCCCCGTATTAAAATTATTTTATTTTTTTTACGATTTTATTTTGATAAATAGGTAGCTCTCTTAGAGTATAAAAATTGTAGGTAGCTCTATAACAAGTTGTATAAATTATAAATGATTTCGATCGGTTTTTTCCTGCACAGAGTAAAATTTTATTTTACAGACAGTCAACATCCCTTTTATGGAAAAACATGCTGAATAATGCAAGTTCCTACCTTCAGTCCAGGCACCGTTGAAAGAAGCACTGGTGAATAGTCCGTTTATGATTTCATCCAACTCTATCTGTTGTTCTTCTGGAGGGTCCGTTGGCGGCTCTGTCGTTGTCGTCGGAGGCTGAACTGTCGTCGTCGTCGTAGTCGTAGTCGTCGTTGTTGAAGGGTCTACTGGTGACGTAGGACCTGTTTGAAATGATTACCGTAAATAGTATGGCCACAGATCTGATAATACTTACTACGCGCATAACGTCTGATAAACGTTCTTTTCATAGCCATGTCAATAACAATCCATTTTTTAATTTTGAAATTCAAAACTCGAACAGCCCACGTTTTTTTACACACTACTGGTGCTGGCAAGTCACTGTGGACAAAGGAACGCTATCTTCGGAAAGCTATTTGAATTATTAAGGAATTGAAAAATCGAACAGTCCTTGTTGTTACTTCACATACAACTGGCAACCAAAGATGTTATAAGTACTGGCAAGTCAGTTATTTAATTCTTAATTCGAAATTCGGATAGTCAGGTGCGCACTGTTTCTTTAACATGCAACAGAACGGGTCACTGACCTTCGGTAGTGTTGATCAAATCTTCGGGGTCGGGAACAGCTGATCCCTCGTTTCCTGACAGGACGACTACAAGGGCAATGACCACGCCTATTGCGACCAGCATTGCTATGCCGCCGATAACGTACGCGAGGTTCTTTTTACGCTTTGTGGCGACTAGGACCTGGAAATAAAAAGCATTCAGCATTTGAGAACATAATTTAGCTTAAATCTTTTTTTTATATTGAGTTATATACAAAAAGACAAAAAGTTTGTACATAAACATCTGAATTAAGATTTTATTTGAAAATTGAAAATTTAAGTAAATACATTAGCCAGCACATACGGCTGGACATGTTGACCTTGAGAGCGCCAGTATTCCATAATGGTAGAGGTGAATTTTGTAGAGCGAATGTCCAGCCGCATGTGCTGGCTTCTGTACATTACAATATAGAAAAAGTCAATGATCACCTATTGGGTCGGCTGACACATAATTATTTCCATAAAAACTATTTTATTATTTTTGTTAGAGAACAGTACACAAAACGAAAAATCTGTGTTGTTTGATGATAAGTTTGCGATTTAATTAACATCCTTACATTAAACAATCTAAGTTGATTATGAACTGATAATCGAGTTAGTTTGCCACTCGCGATTATGTACCAAAATTCTCACTAACACTATTCGATGATGTACTAAACCGCGCAAACCAAATCACGTTACACAGGAACCACGTATTCCAATCACATTCAATTTACTCGAGAAAATCTCACACTGATAATTTTACTTTAAAATGACGCGCCGTTTCGTCTTTCATTGAGAACTAAATACTACTGTGCTTTATATAGTTCTATATGTTTACTAGCGGCATATTATAATGTATGTCGCCGCCATATCATATAATCAGCCGTATTACAAAAAGGCGTGCCGGATTGAAAAACGTCGCTGATAATGTTCAGATGGTTTGTGGTGGCGATATGTTCTACAAGGTAATATCCAACGATTATTATCTTTATTGTAAGCAAAAGGCAAGACATTACGACAAACGAAGCTTTTAGTACTTGTTTGTTTCAGTAAGATTTTTTTACATATATTTCTTGTATTTATTTAAACTACATAAAAATATATTGTTATAATAAGGAATACGCATGAAAAAAATTTCACTATCTGAATTCATTTTCCATAAATATCCCAAATTATAATAACAAGAGTAATAAAATCGGCTGAATAACTACTGAGATATACAATTTATAAGCTAATATATCTGTCTCCCTCTGCAAAACAACTTTTTGTATGAAAATAATATGGCAGACATCATCAGACATGTACAATTACGTCATTGTACATGTCGGATCTCTCTTTATATTTAGTTATTAATGTCGATTTAAATTCATAATATTAATTTTAAAAATGTGCATGTTTCCTATCTGTTTGAACAAGTGTTGCGATTTTGCATGTGGAATTTCTCGATTTCAACGATCATGCAGCGTTAGTGAGTAGTAAAACTTTAAAAGTTGTATAATATGGGCTATGACGAACGCGACGACGACGACGACGTGAGGTAACCGCATTACATTACAGCGACGTTTTTCAATACGGCGCGCCTTTTTGTAAAACGACGTAATAGACGATGCAGCTGCGACTTGTGTATTAAACTGTAATTAAAATATTACAATCTACTGGGTTATCAACTAGTAGTAAGGTTATCTAAATTATAACTCAATATTATATACTCTTAATACTTTATCTATTTGTAGTATGATATTATGTATGTTTGTTTGTGTTTAGTCTTTTAACTTTATAATATCCGGTTTAGAATAATTTGTTTTAGTTGTGTTTTTTTTTTCTTCATGCAGCGGCCTATCTATCCAGAAAGATATTTTCGCCGATATTAATTTACGTAGCTGTTTTTAAATTTAATGATAGTAGGTATTGGCAAGTTCACTTTGTATTGTCTTTCATAGCACTGATATTTCGTAGGAAATACCGTATATTTAGTATGCGGAAAGCACATAAGGAAAAGATCGCATACTAGTACTCGTTTTGAATTTACTTACAATATGCACAAGCCAGTAGTTTCGGAGGAAATTGGCTGTGACAGATAGACAAACATTACGAGTAATTAATCTTTAATATAAGAATTCCGTTCTTGTATTCTAATATACGGAAACCTAAAAGCTGTCAACCCACCCAGTAAACTTCTTTTTCGTTCGTATATTTAGCGCCTTTAAAGGGAATTAGGTCCTACTCTAGTAGCACAAGATTGAGAACAGTGGAAGGAAAGAGGGGAGGAAGCCAGCAGTAGGACAAAAATGGCCAATTAAAAAGTTAGGAAAGTAAATTTATTACATAAAAAAAAACTTACAAAAAAAATCTACCTCTGTGAAAAAAATACGTTTCCGGAGCTTGATAATATTTACGACATAAATATAGCTTGAAAATAAAAAAACGCTTGTTAGTCGCTCTTCCTAGCTGTTTAAGCTTGAAAAAAAAACCAAACGGAATGCAGATTTATCGCGCGCACACTAAGCGAGATGTATGTCAAACGCCGCGCGCGGCCCGGCTCGCCCGAGTAGCTCGCTTGGTGTGTACTAAATTCCTGAACGTGTGTGCAAAGGGTAAGAATTATGTGAGAGGGTCGGTTCTGTGTCAAGTGGCCTCCATCCGCTGACGTATTGACATGAAATGTATTCACCGAGCTTCTTTTGATATAAGAAAAAAGAGCTTTGAAAAGGTAGAGATGATTTTCAAAGGGAATGTAAGATCAAAGAGTAAATTTTCGGTATACGCAACAAACTGTACAAGCGAGAGAGTATAACTTCACGTCCGTGGCTAAGCCTGCGTTGTTTTTTGACTTTTCCTTGCACAGGAATGTAATATGTTCCCATAGGAATGTAATATGTTGCCATGGTAAAAAATATCTAAGATGTTGAACAGAGATATAAGGTATCACCATGCAAAATTTCATTTAAATCGGTCCAGTAGTTTAGGAGATTAGCCCGTACAAACAGACAGACATTTGACCTCGACAGTGTTATTATATTTTAAAGATAGATTAGAGATATAGGACCCGATTCTACATATTACGCTCAAACATAAATTAAAAAAAACATAAGAACGAAAAGGAACATGTGATTGTCAACTTAAAGTTAGAGACTTTAAACATTGATTTTACGCGTAGTTCGCACTAGTTTAGCAGGCATGCGAAAACATCCCACTTAAATTAAGCTGAATTTGACAGATGCGCGGCTTATTTTAATTATCACTCATTCAAAATTAAATTCATTCATTTCCCATCCTTGATTTTTAAATAATAAATAAATAAATAAATATGTGGGACATCTCACACACGGCCATCTGACCCCAAACTAGGCAGAGCCTGTACTATAGGTGTCAGACAGCTGATATACATCCATATATAAATAATACAACATCCAGACACAGGGCAAACACAAGTGCTCATCACACGAATGTTTGCCCTGGGCGGGATTCGAACCCGCGACCCCGTGCTCAGTTGGCAGAGGTACTACCAACTAGGCTACGGGGCCGAATGAATGAAAGAGACCAACAACTTTTAGAGATTTTAGTGGCCACGCCGGAATGGAGCCCATTATTCTAGTAGAGGTTTATTTTACTAAAATATTATTGGTTACCTGGTAGAAATTGCTGCTCGGAAAAAGGTCGCTTACATGTACACTTTCTTTACTATTAGTGAATTATACTGCACTGTTTTTCTAGTATGCTTACTGTACCTATATCAGAATTTTTTTTCACAATATTTATATTATAAATGTACACTATTTTTGTTCAAGGTATTCAAAACTATAATAAATTCCCAATATGATTGATTAATTGTATGGAAAGTCACATTTTCACTTATGCAATCTAAGATTATTCAAGAACGGTGTTTATCAATCACAATATATAACATGAACCATAATATTCAAACACAAATTGTGAATAAAATAAAATAATAAATGTGGAGACATCTAACTCCAAACTAGGCGAAGAATGTACTACATCAGAGAAGTAGGTAGTTTGCATACTTTACTATATTAATAACTAAATATTTATAGAAAACCACAAGTAGACACATCACATCTATATTGTCCTTGCCAAGTAATATAGAGTCGATCTATACATTGTGAAATTATATTGGTTGTTTAGACAATCGATAAAATTAGAAAACATTGTACTGGCAACAAAGTTACATACAAAAAAAGTATCAAATTAGGTAAATCCATAGAATCAGGGTTGCCATGATGATTTCTTTTTTAATTTGCCGCGTTTTTTCATTGTCTACTTTCAATAGCCAAACTCTATTCGCAACACAGTGGTGGAACTCATGAAACTTAACAACTTTCCCTTAGAAATGTGGGTTTAAATCTCGGCATTGAAATTCAACCTGTCATACAACGTGGCCGGTCACGTGACTGAAGTTTATATGAAAACTTAAATTCTAATTTAAAGACTTTAACCTATGTTCCTTAAGAATATTTGTTTGTTTGTTTGTTTGAAAGTTGTTCAGGTTCATGGGTTGTATCACTATGTTGCGGATAAACAACTAGTTCACGGTGTATTTTCCAATAATAGACAGAATGTGAACTATGCAGTCCAAAGGAATATAGTACAGTCAATTTTTTCTACAGCACAACTATTTTGTTACAATTTAATGCTAACTTCCAACGCATTATCTATTCGCATAATCTTTCTTATACATATATCAAGACCTCATAATTTTGTCTAATGTTATCTGAAATGAAATATAACTAGGTCTTTTTAAAATACACACACTATTATTTTATTTTATTATTTTTTGAAGACATGACATGCGATGCGTTTTACAGAATACTTAATATAGCTGTTCTTAACTTATGGATGTTGTCTACTTTTTTAACAGCCCTGTAGTTTAGTTCGTCTTCGTCATGGTTTAGAATCCCGTCTACAGCAAACATTCTTTTTTTTAATTGATCTATGCTTGTGTCGAAAAAGTACGACCAATCAAGCTTCACCGGACTTGTCAGCAAACATTCGTGTGATGAGCACTTGTGTTTGCCTTGTGTCTGGAATAGTCTGGATGTTATATTTATATAATGTATCAGTTGACTGACACCCATAGTACAGGCTCTGCCTAGTTTGGGGTCAGATGGACGTGTGAGAATTGGTAAAAAATCTTTCATATTGATGTCAAAAATACTCACTACGAGGTCACAAGAATTTCAATTAATCACTAGGGAATATACACTGTCATATATATAAACCTGTTTCAGTTAAATAAACCGGATTTACTGATACATTACTATAGCAAGCAAGTCTTATCTATCACATTACAAGCATCTTCAGCAATAATGTTACCAATGAAGATAGTTACGGTCAACTCTGTATACAAGTTAACCTCAAAATATGTTTTGATGTAGGTAGTGATAAAGCTTATACTTTAAGATTGATCATGTGTAACGGTCTGCTATGCTTAAGTACACTGAAAAATTGAAATACATATGCAGAAGTATAAGTTTTCTGTTTAGGTATTAGAAATAATAGCAGAATTAATTAATAAGCTTAAATATTTTCCAATTAAATCGCGTAAACAGACAAATATTGCGCATTGTACATCTAGAGAATATTATTTCCTGTTCACACAAATTTCACGATAATTTTACATTTCAGTAGTTTGGCGGGGCATAGGTACATTTTTGTTAAAGCAAAAAATTACTCGATGAATAAACGATTTATTTATTTTTTATTTTACTTTAATGAAGATAGAAATATATAAAAAATCGAATACAATTAAAATCGCTTTATTACCGAGTTCACCAATAAAACCGAGTTAAGATGTATGAACGGCCTCTCGTCATTTGGTTTACATACTAAATTTTTGTCAAACGGACGCTTAGCCATTAACCAATCGTTATAATTGATGGTGAACTCGGGGTTTAGAAGATGATATCAGTCAAGTAATACAGCCGAGAGCAAATCAAATTGAAACACTTTGAATTTTGCTTGCACCGTTTTCTTATGTACAGTGAGATCCAGAATTAGTTATCCACCCCGGCAGAAAGATTTTTGTATAACCTAACTTCGCAATGAATTAATTACAAAGTATATGTACGTACATATTGAACGTGTGTCGAAAAATCCTGAATACGTCGTTAAAAACAGTGAAAGAAAAAAATATTGTAGCGCAGCTGGGTAACAATATCTGCAGCTGACTGTGCATTATGTAATATAATAATAATAACTTTATTGCTTCAGAAAATTACAAAAGTGTTCTTACTTAACAACAAAGTGCAAATTTTATGCCAATATAAATTGAAACCACCCTACCACCCGAACTAGGAAGAATCCTGTATCTCAGGAGCATTGAATATAAGTAGAACAAAACTGCGCATGTTCAGCTTGACATGCACTTAATTGTACATATCGATAAAATTAAGCAGTAAAATAAACAAAGCATATTATTTCAGTTACTGTATAGACAGCGAGAGGTGAGGGGGGTGAGATAATATTTTCTCGGCGCATTTCGTCCTTCAGCATTGTATTCCTATTGTCTCAATGCGGAAATGCTTTTCCAATATCATGTGACTATCTCTTGTGCTCAGTTTATTATTAACCGATGGTTTTATGTTTTTTCGCCTACATGTATGGAAAGTACTTTTAAAAATATTGTGATAAGCACAACGTGTTAGTTATGGCTCAAAACCTCTCGGGATAAATCAACTTATGAACAAAAATTACGTTAACCGAAATCGCATTTTTTTTTTCATAGTTTTTCTTTACTTTATACGGGAAGTAAAAAAAATACTTTTTCCAAAAGTTCCAGAACAAACCATGCGCGATGTACAGTATCATGGGCTGCGTTCCCTCCCGAAGAAGTTTTGCGTTATTTTACAAACAATGGGCTCAATTTCTGCCGTGGCCGCTGAAATCTCTAAATTTATTGAAAGGACAGCAGCTGTCAAATTCAGCTTAATTTAGTCGGGATGTTTTTAAATGTCTGCTAAACTACGCGTAAACTCGATGTTTGACATTTCTAAATGTAGGTTGAAATGGTAAGAACGTGAAAGAGACATCATCATCATCTTCATCATCACCTCAGCTGAAAGACGTCCACTGCTGGACAAAGGCCTCCCCCAAGGATCTCCACGACGATCGATCCTGCGCTGCCCGCATCCAGCGGCTTCCCGCGACCCTCACCAGATCGTCGAAAGAGACATACTTATTATGATTTTTAAATTTAAGTTAGAGGGTAATTTTGTATTCTGTGGTAATATTAGGGACTACTATTTGGTATTCTGTGGTAATATGTAGAACCGGGCCCAGTTTGTAGATTTTTGAAAAAAAAAATCAGTATTTATTATTTCAATAATGTACTCACTTGATCACTCGTGCCCATTTCCATTGTAGAGTTGCTATTGTCCGCCATTGTGCCGGTTTTCTACAGCTGAAAAAATATAACAAAAACATTTTAAATATTAATTTAAAAGCAAATTAACTTTAGTTACATGATGAAAATATATGAATGACCATCATATAAAAAAATCGCTGATTCACACGGTGAAATTTTACTCGTTAAAAAGCTTATGATTCTACTAAAGAATATAAAATTTTTTGCTCATTTACTCTCTAGTTTATATTTTGATGATGTTTTTGCATGCTTTTGCGCTTTGTTTGTTCACATTATAAGGTATTCTAATTCAAGTTCTGATGATTTATTTATTTTGATCTTTGGACATTTTACATCACTTAATTAAATTAAATAAAGTTACATTTACTAGCGAGTTCAGCAAAGCAAAATGTGCGGTCTTTTGTGGAGAAGAGCTCGCCGAAGAAACTCCACAACCGTCGCATCTCTTAAACTATATATTTTTTAATATGTAATAATTATACAACGTATTTTAATAACGTAAATTAAATTTAGTTATTAGCCATCTCAATCAACCTTATTCCGATGGTCATTTGTCTTCTAACAATCAAATATCTTGTAATAAGCTTTTCCAATCAATTTTTGCTTAGCAACAACTCTAATAATTTAATTATATCTTTTTTGAAACGGTACGGAACGGTTAGATCATGTAAAATTTTAGATCAACGAAAACATGAAATAACTTTAAAGGAATGCGATCTATGTTTATTAAATTTATGATTTGATAAATATTGTTCTTTTATCTGTAAAATTATCCAAATTTGTTGTCATAAACTCTCATTATCTGTAATACACGTTGTCTTAAATCTTTATCTATACATAATAATAATATACGTAGACACATTATCTTCATATAACAGTGTTAACAACTGTTGAGTGCATAAATAGAACAGTTTTAGAAATAACCGTATTAACCGGTAGATAAGCCATTTTCAAACTTGTTTAAATTAGTCGAATGCTCTTGAGAAACTATTATTACTCGAAATTTAGGCAATAACAGAGTGTCCACATAAAAAAACCACCGCACCGACGAAATATAAATATAATTAATGTTAATAAATAATTAAATTTGACTTGTTATATTATTATATGTTTGTCTTGTTCTGTTGTTGTTCCTGAACGGATGGACCAATTTTGATATAGTTTCTTCATGGACGTAAATGACACTTGTTTTTTTTTGTGGAAAATACCCAACTCCTCATCAAATTACAGTAGAAGCAACGAGTTTGTGCTCAACTGACTTGACCGGGAGATTATTACAATACGATGCAATACAAATACTATTATGTGATTTATCAATGTTATTTAGATAGCCTTACCTAAATTCATTGCATACATAGAATAAGTCAACGAAACTACAGATTAAATGGAATAAGTGTGAACCTTAGTGCTAGTTAAATAAGCTTTACTTTTGTTTATACATAAATTGTAAGTTATCTCCGACTGGTACAAGTGAATTTCAATGTAATGGTAGTAGGCTTGCTTAAGGCGGCACCTGGAAAATTTTAGTGTTCTTTGACTCGTCAGTACTCGTAATCTATAAGAGTAAGTTAGTTAATTTTTAGATATACATTATTTGATCATATTATCTCAAGACTCTATTCACTGAAAACACGTTTGCTGAAAATTTTATCGATAGAACATTAAGCCAAAGTTGCACCTTCTATTATCTTTTTTCGCTTTGTATAGGTAAACGGCAATGAATTGGATGCTGAAACGTGGTCATAAGTATGGGTTTCAACTTTATTAATGTCTCATATCGAAACATTTTTATTATGTGCATTACTTTTTGTATAAATGGACACCAAAGAATTTGGCACTTACGCTGTTTAGTTCTAGCGCGCAACAGCATACCTTTCTCTGTTATACACGTACGGCACTGCTTAGCGTCATCACTTTCCCGCACTGATCAGTCGTCCGCTTACCTTTGCCGACGACGGACCTGCGCTAGGCGATCGCAAATTGCACCGGCGAAATCGAAAATAATTTATTACTAAGATGGGAAACAAACGTCGTCCAAAAAATAAAAAAAAGGCAGATTTGGCAAGAAAACGGAGACTTATGCTTGAAATAAGAAAAAAAACTAAGTAGGTACATGCTTTTTTTAAATTAACATGGTCATCTGCATAATATTGCACCACTGAAGGGTTAACTTTCTCTATATAGACCTTGAACTTTCCTGAGACATGCGCAAAACAGTACGTTATAATGCCATATCACATTACTCATTACTTTCGAAAAGGTGATATCACCCCGTACCATTACACATCACCCAAAACATTACCCGAAATGTTCTATGA
The DNA here is from genome assembly GCA_948473455.1 of Teleiodes luculella. Taxonomy (NCBI): domain Eukaryota; kingdom Metazoa; phylum Arthropoda; class Insecta; order Lepidoptera; family Gelechiidae; genus Teleiodes; species Teleiodes luculella. Next base: position 11,460,935 of record OX419591.1, on the reverse strand, counting down.
AAATCACTTTGTTTATAAGGCAGAGTATTACGATGTGCGTGTTCAGTTTCAATGGCTAGACGGCTCTTGACTGTAGGTAATGAGTCTCGAACCCGCACTTACCTACGAACCACTATGCCACTGACGACGCTCCATCTAATCGATACGTTTGAATAATGTAATTGCGTGAAATAAAATAAACTACAACGAAATAATATACAATACAATACGTAAAGACACGCTCTTTTCCCTAACGGGGTGAGCAGAGTTTTAGTAATCATAGGGAGCCCTAACTAATACAAAATTCTCGTGTCACAGTGTTCGATTCCATACTCCTCCGAAACGGCTGGACCGATTCTCATGAAATTTTGTGAGCGTATTCAGTAGGTCTGAGAATCGGAAAACATCTATTTCTCATACAAGTCAAAGTCGAAGTCAAAGTCGAAGTCGAAGTCAAGAGCGTATTGAGTAGGTCTGAGAATCGGCCAACATCTACTTTTCATACAAGTCGAAGTCAAAGTCAAAGTCAAAGTCAAAGTCAAAGTCAAAGTCAAAGTCAAAGTCAAAGTCAAAGTCAAAGTCAAAGTCAAAGTCAAAGTCAAAGTCAAAGTCAAAGTCTAAGTCTAAGCCTAAGCCTAAGCCTAAGCCAAAGCCAAAGCCAAAGCCAAAGCCAAAGCCAAAGCCAAAGCCAAAGCCAAAGCCAAAGCCAAAGCCAAAGCCAAAGTCAAAGTCAAAGTCTAAGTCTAAGTCTAAGTCTAAGTCTAAGTCTAAGTCTAAGTCTAAGTCTAAGTCTAAGTCTAAGTCTAAGTCTAAGTCTAAGTCTAAGTCTAAGTCTAAGTCTAAGTCTAAGTCTAAGTCTAAGTCTAAGTCTAAGTCTAAGTCTAAGTCTAAGTCTAAGTCTAAGTCTAAGTCTAAGTCTAAGTCTAAGTCTAAGTCTAAGTCTAAGTCTAAGTCTAAGTCTAAGTCTAAGTCTAAGTCTAAGTCTAGGTCTAGGTCTAGGTCTAGGTCTAGGTCTAGGTCTAGGTCTAGGTCTAGGTCTAGGTCTAGGTCTAGGTCTAAGTCTAAGTCTAAGTCTAAGTCTAAGTCTAAGTCTAAGTCTAAGTCTAAGTCTAAGTCTAAGTCTAAGTCTAAGTCTAAGTCTAAGTCTAAGTCTAAGTCTAAGTCTAAGTCTAAGTCTAAGTCTAAGTCTAAGTCTAAGTCTAAGTCTAAGTCTAAGTCTAAGTCTAAGTCTAAGTCTAAGTCTAAGTCTAAGTCTAAGTCTAAGTCTAAGTCTAAGTCTAAGTCTAAGTCTAAGTCTAAGTCTAAGTCTAAGTCTAAGTCTAAGTCTAGGTCTAGGTCTAGGTCTAGGTCTAGGTCTAGGTCTAGGTCTAAGTCTAAGTCTAAGTCTAAGTCTAAGTCTAAGTCTAAGTCTAAGTCTAAGTCTAAGTCTAAGTCTAAGTCTAAGTCTAAGTCTAAGTCTAAGTCTAAGTCTAAGTCTAAGTCTAAGTCTAAGTCTAAGTCTAAGTCTAAGTCTAAGTCAATGTCAATGTCAATGTCAATGTCAATGTCAATGTCAATGTAAAAGTCAATGTCGAAAGTCGAAAGTCGAAAGTCAAAGTCACAACAACAACAACAAAAATAAACTCAATAGAAATAAACTCAAAATAAAAAGATATATACAATCAAATAAAATCTATATTATAAAAAAACTGTAGAGGTCAAATGTTTGTACATAGAAAAAATAATTTTGATTCGTATAAGGGTAAATGGAAAGGAATAAACAAATATAGCAGTTTATCGTACTATCTCTTTATTAGGATACACAGTATACAGTATTTACTAAGACAAATACAAATACTACAATTATAGTATAAATTCTAGCTCTGCTCTGTTCCAACAAAGCGTGGCAGTTAAGCGCGCGGTATTTTAAACTGACGGACCCGGCGGCTCCCCGAGCCCCGCGGGGGGTGCGCCCCGCGTGTGCCCGCGTCGCACGTCTAGACCACGCCTCCAATGCGCTTTTATTTTTTCGAGGTGCGGCCCCGCCGGCGCAGCGCAGTCGAGTGAATGGCTGACACACTAGACAACACTATAAATAAACATACAAGCTAACTTAAAAGATGATGACTGGCCAGTCACTAAGACTAAACCCATGGTCCAAGAAAACAAGGTCTAACAAGAAGACCACGTGACTGACACAAGCCTACGTCATTTCTACGTCATTTTGCCTATTCATCCTTGTCGAATGCGTGTAATAGAAAAGGATGAACGAACAGCGCAAAATGACGTAAGCTTGTGTCAGTCACGTGGTCTTCTTGTTAGACCTTGTTTTCTTAGACCATGACTAAAACCTAATCTCTAATTAGATAGAGCAAACTGAATTTTAGAGTGTTGCCATTTGACACAACGTGAAATATTACTATATAAATAGAAAAATTTCTAGGATGTTTTTTGGATCACTCACCCACAGAGTAACTGAGTAATGAGTTAGAACAGCACCAAAAGGTATTTTTATAATCATCATCATCATCATCACCATCTTAGCCCAAAGACAACCACTGCTGGACAAAGGCCTCCCCCAAGGAAGGAGGAGGTAAAGGTAATTTATCTAGAATCAAATCGTAATGGGAAGTTTTTCAGTAGCAAATTAAGAAAAAAAAACACTAGTAAATAGTGAGGTAATAAATACAGAAGGATTGGATTATAAAAAAAAAAAAAAAAAAAAAAAAAAACATTCAAATTAATCAATTTAATTGTCCTAAAATTATTCTCAGTCAGAACCATGTACAATCCGATAAAAAAGGCAAAAAGTCTGCAATAAATCATAACTGTTCTCATACGTATATGGAAATCTTAAAGAACGCTCGTTTTTTTTTTAATTTCAAGCTGTCAGAAAATCTCCCATGATTTAAAACGTGAGTTTGCGATACAGAAATTGTTCACTAAACTTAAAAAAATAATGATTCTTCTAATATTATTTTGGGACACATTTGTTTCTTCTTCTCACAAACATAGACAGACATTATAGCTTTTGCCCCCTCCCCATATCCCGGATATATGAGATGGTAATAAAAATTATACTATTTTAATTAATCATAGCGAAAATTTAAAATTTCATCGATCTTAAACTGATGATAAAAATTTTAAAACATGAATAAATTACACATTCTTTGCTCCTTTAAGAAACGTGAACCTAAAGTTTGAAACATTAAATTCTTATTTTCGAAAATAATATAATAAAACAATAACATGTAAAAAACCCAAGCCAAGGTTATTAAAACTTATGTTCCTTTATGCCATGCCAGACCAAATGACTAATGGAATCTCTACCATAATATAATGAATATTATAATAAACAGGAATTAGGTATACACGAAACTGATTCAGTATTGTCACAAAATAAAGACGGTTACAGAAGGACTGCTTCCACCACCGCCCTTGGAACTAACTGTCCTATACTTACAGTTACAGGTACACAATTAGTTGCCGAAGGGCCTAAGCAAGGTCAACTAGAGAGCCGTGGATATGGCTACATACTGCTAATAAACAAAAAAAAACCTAATGCTTTTAAATTCTGAGAAGAATACTAGATCTATTGTAAACAGCCTCCATGGTCGAGTGGTCAAAAGCTCGCCTGACGTTCGGAGGTTCCGGGTTCGAATCCCGGTGAGGACTCGTCGAACAAATATCACTTTGTGATACTTTCCTCAGTTTGGTTAGGACATTGCAGGCTGAATCACCTGATTGTCCAAAAAGAAAGATGATTCCGTGCTTTGGAAGGCACGTAAAGCCGTTGGTCCCAGATGTAGTCGTTATAAAATCCATGTCGGAAGCCTAGGTTCTCTAATTCCGCAAAGGGTTTCTGAGGTAGGTTAACCTCGAAACCCACAAGATAAGGCAAGTATTTCACGGTAGCCAAAGACATAAGACGAAAGGGACGCAGTAATGCGTAAGAGTGAGCGCGGTGTATTTGTAGCTCGTTCTAACGCATAACTGCGTCCCTTTCGTCTTCTGTCTTCTGTTTTCTGGAATAAGCAAGCAATAGAAGCGAAAACGGAATATCGTTGATCTCGGACAGAAACTGGAACTCGCATTCCTTGACTGTCAGGGCTATACAGACTCTACGAAATGTGCTACCGAGACTAGGATCCAAACGTTTTAAAGCCTTTACAATAACTGCACTTAAGTTAATAGAACTTTGACCAATATACTTGAAAGGACTGTCAATTCTCCTACTACAATGCGTGTTCCTGTAATTATTACTAAAAAAAAGATAGATGTCACTACCATTCACAAATTAAATATCATTGTGAAATCATGTGAAATTAAAAATCATATATAGTGTCTCTGGACCTTAAAAATTTTTTTTAGTTTCAATTAATGTAAAAAAAACACAATTAATACTAACTACAAAAAATACTAGTGTACTCTTAATATAATCTCGGGCGAGGAGCTAGGCGCCACCTGGTTTTAATACGGGATTCGAGCTTTTACCGAAGCACGTTTTTTACTAGGGCATTCCTCTCGAGTATATTGGTCCATGAACCGAAACTACACTTCTGTTACGTAGAACTGAAACTACACTTACCTGAAACACGAAATATTTACTACCGGCCAACGGCCGACTTTCCACAGCACTGAAATTACCTTCCTAAGACAGATTAAGATAGTAAATATTATATCGTGGCGATAATAATTAATTAAAAATTTCCTTATCAACATCGAACTGTAAAAAGATAAATGTTCAGAGATTACAATGTAAAGAGTTCGTACCTATGTTTTAGTAACTAATAAAGTATTCTATATAATATATTGCAGACAGTTTTTTCTGACGTAAAATATGAATAACATTTTATTTTTTGTCGTGACTATCTACATACCTTTACAAACAAAGTCATGAAGTAAAAACGTACCATAAAAAGTTCTACGGAGAAGTCACAAAAACTGACGCCAAAAGGATAAAAAAGTCAAACATGTCAAAACAAATTTAATGTTGGCTCATAAAATTCAAGTATTTCTACTTTACAAATGGATACAAAGTATACCTATGTGTCATCACGATACAAACATAAATAAAATGTACCTAAGACTATAAAAAAGCAACAACGAAGAGCGCTGGGTCTTTTGTTTCATGCGAATTAAAAATTCAGCAGACAGGAGATGGGAACGAAAGCGAGATCACGACATTGAGCAGTATTTTTAAACCATTCGAATGTTGTTTCTAAACAAAATCACCATTCATTTTAATTTTCAGGTAAATGTTTCAAAAATAGCCCTCGGGTTGTGGCGACGCCTACACAGTTTCTTTTTATAATTGGGATTTTAGGGATTGATGGTAGGTATTTTGAATAATAGGGACGATGGCTGAATCCAAAGTAAATTAATTTACCCTGCTGAGGACATAAATGATCTAAAAACTTCCAGGAAATGTCGATCCTTAGACTAATTTAACCGTAAGTATGTAAATTTATTATTAACTAATTTTCCGCTTCGCCCATGTTAAAGTTTTTCCAGTGGGAATATGTCCTAAGGGTCTATTCTATATTTGTACCAAGTTTTACTTAAAATCGGTTCTGTAGTTTTGGAGTTAATTTAATGTGAACAAACAAACAAACAATCAAATCTTTATCTTTATAATATTAGTATAGATAAAAAAAATAACTTAAAGTTAAAGCACAGAATAAATAATAGTACTAGGTAGTTAAAGGAAAAATAAAAGTAAAAGAATGATAAAGAATTATTTAAACAGTAATGTTGATGACAATTCTAATAACCTTCTAAACTATGTTTATATGTATAGGGTGCGATGTTATTAGTGTCATATATTTTCAGGGCTGATAGTACAAGTCCTCAGCTTCACATAACCAAAAAATGGGGTCTGCTTGTACGTTAGTTTTCGAGTAACAACTCGGTTTCCTAATAAAAAAACATCATCCTGCTCTGAAAATATATGACTGATTAAAACGGCATCCTATATATCGAATACCGATTTGGGGGATGCTGTCAAGACTGTTTTCTTGATCTCGAAATAGCACAGCGATCTTTACTAAAGGTAATGTCTTTTAAGAAAAACTTGTTTTCAACGCAAGCCTTTTTTCAAAGAATGCAACCTTCTTACTGTGTGACTGCTCTATATTCTACACTGTGTGTTAAAAAGACAAACCGTAAAATATAACGTGCAAAACAAAACGAGAAGAAAAGATTCAATAGCTGTTATACCTAAAACCAAAACATGTTTTGCGCAAAGGCAATTTTTTGTAAAGTAATCTATCTTCATAGGTACTATTATTATAGACAGGAAAGAATTGTATTTTTGTGTGCGTGTGTTTAAATATAATTTTAAGCCGAAAACTGTCTAATTAGACAAACAAAATTAGATTAACACATCGATTTTAAAAGCGCAAAGATTTACCGCATCTCTAGGTCTCACCAAAGTTTTCGATTATCACCTCACTTCACTTGAGCTTGTTAGAGCTTACAGAATACCAAAAAACGTACGTGCAAGTTTGCGATCGAAGTGAAGTTTTAAGTTTTACAGAATAGCATTCCTGTTTCGATGAAATAGCGAGGCCAATACGACGAATTTTGGTTTTCAATATAAACTGACAAAAAGAGTCGCTAAGATAAGTTTTGATATCTACTTCCAAAAATTGCTGAACATCAAATATAATAACGACCGAAAACGCTACAAATCTCAAAAAATAAATGGCAAGCTTGGCGCGACGAGATGGAAGCTAGATTACTACCTTCGGTGTTATTCTGCACAACATTTTTACGAGGTGAATACATTAACAGGTCATATATTTCCATACCGCGGGGCTCGAGCCTATCCTGAAATCAGAATTAATAGGCCTTAGGCGACATTGGAATCAATTCCGGCATGGCCGCTAAAATCTCTAATTCATAAGGGAAACGAAAAGGGTCAGGTAATGGTCAACTTAAATTTAGAAACATCAAACATCGATTTTACGTGTAGTTCGCACTAGTTCAGCAGGCATGCATGTGAAAATATCCCACTCTAAATTAAGCTAAATGGCCAGCTGCTGCGCTCTTATTTTAAAAATCATTCATTCAAAATTAGATTCATTCATCTTCCATCCTTTTCGATTTTCATATGAATGAAAAAGACCAAAAACTTAAATTTAGAGATTTTAGCGGCCACGGCGGAATTGAGTCCGACGAATCCGGTTTCGCCGTTCAATTTTCCGTCACTTCCTTTTATTTTTATTTTCTCCTTGCAATACATACAGAGCAAATAATCTCTGAAACTGTTATAACAGGTAATTTTTGCAATAGCAAAGAATGTTTAATGTAATATTCTGTTCATGTGTTCTTGTAAATGTTCACTTTCTTCATCTTTAATAATATTATAAATATTAAAGATTTCATTGTTTGTTAGTTCGTTTGTTTGTTTATATTTTCAAAAATATTAGGAATCCTTACTAAAACTCCAATAATGTAACCCAAGGTGTAAAAAATTATTATTACTCTTATTTTAAAAATCATTCATTCAAAATTAGATTCATTCATCTTCCATCCTTTTCGATTTTCATATGAATGAAAAAGACCAAAAACTTAAATTTAGAGATTTTAGCGGCCACGGCGGAATTGAGTCCGACGAATCCGGTTTCGCCGTTCAATTTTCCGTCACTTCCTTTTATTTTTATTTTCTCCTTGCAATACATACAGAGCAAATAATCTCTGAAACTGTTATAACAGGTAATTTTTGCAATAGCAAAGAATGTTTAATGTAATATTCTGTTCATGTGTTCTTGTAAATGTTCACTTTCTTCATCTTTAATAATATTATAAATATTAAAGATTTCATTGTTTGTTAGTTCGTTTGTTTGTTTATATTTTCAAAAATATTAGGAATCCTTACTAAAACTCCAATAATGTAACCCAAGGTGTAAAAAATTAAATATTCTTAATAATTGAATAGGCTCCGAAACTACTGTACCGATTTTAAAGTCACTTCGCACAAAGATAGAGTAGGTAAACCTTGGGAAAGAACATAGGGTACCTTTTACCGCGGTAAAACTCTTTTCTTCTATTCACTCGGGGAAAACTATTAACGCGGGTGGATCCGCAGCGGAAAGCTAGTACATTATATTTTACTATTGCAGCTTTAAAAAATAAAAGAATTGTTTCATAATCGCTGTGTGATCAATGTTAGTAGCATTCATGTTTGCTAATTTATATCATGGTCTAAAAACAAAATAAGGTCATAAGTCACGTATCGCTGGACTTAGTATTACAAGGTCCATGAAATACTGTGACATTTTGACAGAAAAACTACTTGTACCAAATTCTTTGGCTACATGCACCGCTGCATATTAATTTATAGCACTGGCGCAAGCACTATCACTTTCTACTCCACTGTCTGCGCACTATGACGTAACTATGTTCTCGTGACACAACCGCGAAGCGATGTGTATCGAATAAAGTAGTGCAGCAGTATCTTGACCCAGTAGCCTGGCTGTTTAGCTTTAGAATCGGAGTTTCTGAGACCTTCTTTTGTTTTTTAGCAGTTCGTCTTTTTTAAATTTCAATCGGCAGGTTTCTACTATTCTCAACAGTCAGAAGAATTTGAAGAGCTCTTGGTTTGCTTCAAACGATTTGTTTAGCGATATGATGTTGAATAGGTTACTTTTGTTTTACTGTAAGTTGTAAAAAAAAGATTAAAAATAAAAACATTTTATTCTCTTAGAAAATATTCTGATTTGAGTAATAAAATGCTTTTACTTTCTTCTATAGAAGGTTCAACTTTCCTTTCCTTGGGAAAAAAGGACGTACTCGTTTATGTGAATGCTATTTTCTACTATATTTGCACCGATATTAAAATAACCCACTACGGCAGCTTATAGCCGGTACATTGGGGATCACAGTCGTTATTTATTAAACAGAACATCCGCACGATCGCACGACGCTCACAGATAGAAATTGTGTTGTGTTCTTTCTTGTTGTCTTCTTCTAACATAAATAAAACTTTATCATGATTTAAATAATCGATGCTCAAGAAAGAGTTCTTTATAATTCTACTTCAAATAAACTTCCCATTATAAAGCATCATATTACGTCATCTTAAAGTGCAAACAAAATAAGTTGAAGGTAGTTGAATGAGATAAACTACGTCTGAACTTTCTGAGAGGTAGTTTAAACTGCTAAGTGCCACTTACAACTTTCAGCCCCGCCAAGTGCCAGTAAGTTCATCATTCGTTTCGATATCGTTGCATCTCTTTCTTTTGACACTGGGCGCCATTTCATAAACATGACATTTGTAAATTACAACGACAATTTGCTATATATTGTTACATAAAAAATAGCTTGATTTAGATATGCCTTCAGATCCTTGCAATAAACATTAAATTGGCTTTGTAATTCACAATTCTCATGTTTATGAAATAGGTCCTTAGTCGTGTTTATATTATTTTACTAGTTAGCGGCCAACAACTTCAACAAAATATCACGTGGTATAATAATAGTAGTAAATAAAATATATTACTTACATAATTCTGTAAGTTTATAGTGATTTTTGCGTCTTAAAATCCAGGTACCTACTGTCATATCAAAAGCCAGAAGGAAGCCTTCACGTTTCCTATTTTATATTCTACTAGCGACCCGCCCCGGCTCCGCACGGGAAAATGGTTATTGTGGGTTATCCTTAAGCATATTATGCATGTATTATACATATAAACCTTCCTCTTGAATCACTCTATCTATTAAAAAAAACCGCATCAAAATCTGTTGCGTAGTTTTAAAGATTTAAGCGTACAAAGGGAGGGACATAGGGACATAGGGACATAGGGACATAGGGACATAGGGACAGAAAAAGCGACTTTGTTTTATACTATGTAGTGAAAACATCACTACTTTGCCTCAACCCACTTCCCAAACCCGCTAACTCAATTTTATGGAACTTCTAGAAAACTGCATTAAGCGCAGTCTAGTGCTCCAGTAACTGAATTTATGTCAAGAACAGCTGCGTTAAACTGAAAACTACGTGCAACCTTGCTAACAATAATATGGTTGCAGTTAATTTCTCTTGTCAACCTTCAATGTCTGAATTAGGGATGCATCCGATACCGATACCGATATATCGGCGATACTTCGGGTTTGCCGATATATCGGTATCGGCGATATTTTTATGGCAGATTCAACGATACTTTCGTCGTTCGTTTTCTGGCGCCATCGCGTCTTATACCCAAACTTGAAAAAATGGCGCAGAAGTACTTTAGTTTCCAAAAGAGTTCTGTCACATCTATTTTCCACCGCAGGTTTTATTCAAACAGACTTGCGAAATCGCCCGCAAAACTTAAGAATACTTTGTTTTTTAAATAAAAATCTTATTAATGTTAATTTTGATTACTAAAACTATTAATTAATTGTGTTTTATTTATTCTACCTTACTTTTTGAATTCAATAAGCGTATCGGTATCGGTATCAGTATCGCCGATATTTTTATAAGAGTATCGGTATCGGTATCGTATCGGCAAAAAGGCGTATCGAGGCATCCCTAGTCTGAATATAATAAAATGAACTACAAAATATGTATGAAATGTATAATGAATGATTTCAATGAGCAAATTGTCAATTTATTTTGAACTAGCTTTTCGCCCCGTGGCTCCGCCAGCGTTAACAGGTTTTCCCGTGGGTAAGAAGTATTTTCTCGCGGTAAAAAGTAGCCTATGTGTTATTCTGATGTATAAGCTATATTAATATTAAGTTTCATAAAAATCCATTCAGTAGTTTTTTGCGTGAAAGAGTAACAAACATACATCCATACTCACAAACTTTCGCGTATATAATGTTAGTAGAATTAGCCAATAAAACACATCAAACATTTTTTTATCATATTGAAGTTATTAACATAATACTTGTATGTAATCTAATCCATTTATCGAAGGGTAAGCCGTGAAATTCTGAAATCAAACTTATTCAGTCGACCCAAACTTCGCCAGATTGAATATTCTACCCAGCGAAGGGCTTGAGGTTTGAATAGACATTATTTAACTTATAATTATTGTAATTTCATGTTCTTCTGACGAATTTTTAAAGAAAATAAGAGTAATTCAATACTATCCAAAATATCTTAATCTCTACTTCCCTTTATAAACGCGAAACTAACTCAGTCTGCCAGTTTGTTACACTTTCATAAATACCTGATTCCCATGGGATAAACTGTCAACCGCGGAGAAGAAAGCTAGTATAAAATTTAAATAACACGAAGTCACATAGTAAACCCTCGTGTGTTTAATTAAAGTTCCGACATCCTCTTGTTGTTGTTTTTTTAATGTGGTTAGTTTACAGATTTTTATATTCTGCGCTTGTTTGTTATAGCTTTAGTAATTTTATTGATCAAACGGGGCCCTTTTATTCCATTCTTATTTCAACACTATACCATTTTTATTTATTTAGCTATTGAATCTATAGGTGCCTACTTTTTGTACATTAAAGTCACCGTTCTTATGTCCACGGAATAAGGGAGAAAATCACTGTTCAACTTACCTTGCACTAGACCGTTATTAATTTATTTATTTATTTTTACACAAAAAAACATTTATGTAGTATTGTATTGTCATATCATCATATTAGCAACAAGGTTCATGGACCGTAACGATCTTGAAATTAAACTGTGTCATCGACCATTAAGTACAGTAATAAAATGATGTACAAAGGCCAGCACATGCGGCTGGACACTCGCACTAAAATTCGCACGAAATTCACCCGTACCGCTGCGGAATACGGGCGATCTCAAGGTCAACATGTCCAGCCGCATGTGCTGGCTCCTGTACGCTTTAAGATGTGTGCGTTACAGCAATGAAACAACACATACAATAACATAAACAACTGTCTGTCTGTATTTACCTATATTCAGATAAAATGCAAATCTTGGCATTTTATCTTTCACAGTTTCTTTGTCGTTTACAGCTAAATACAATAATCTTAGATTATTTTCTGGTCACTCTTTAAACAAGCGGATAAAAAAATATTTTTTTGTAAATATAGAGCGGTAGTGTACTAACATAGATTAAAAAGTTTTTTTTTATAATCTTCAGATACTAAGTACCTACTAATAGTACTATAGCGTCACCCTGCTTAGAAAACCTCGTAAAGGACATCTTTTTTCGAATTCCTTTTTTTACAAATTGGGCAAAATAGCGCGCAGTATTTGCACTTTAAAATTTACGCATTTGTTTTAAAGATAATAATATAATAACTAAAAAACAACAGAATTAATATTTACCTATTATACTTTTTTTTCAGTAGATAGTTTTTTGTGTCTTCTGTAAAGTTTTGTTAAAAGCATTTGAGTGGTTTTCTCTGCAGGGTGACGATAGGCACTTATTGACCTACCTAACTCTAGTCTCAGAATTACAGCCTATATATTTTGACATGGCTCGTCTACATCCGTAGATTGTACCTGGAATGACTTAACGTGCATTCCGAAGTACGGTAACTTTTTTTTTCAGATAGGATAATTAAGCCACTACTACTACTACTATTATAGAATATGACTTATGGATTGACACCCATAGTACATGCTCAGCCTAGTCTGGGGTCAGAAGGCCGTGTGTGAGATGGCCCAAAATATTGATTTATTTATTGTTAACCTTCTTTTTTTTTTCGAAAGTTTAAAATACTTATTGTTTCAAAAGCATAGATATAATCCTGCAAGGTTATATAAAATATTACCATAAACTGCACTGTTAGTTAGTCTATCCGTCCTTCCCTCGACGCTCTAGGTTATTGAATTATCAACACCGCTACTAGCATTAAGCTCGACCTAATTCTGACTACCAACTTCACTCCTGACTTCTACTTCCCGAAACATTCAACATACATTACATTTTCTCTTCTTGAAAATCTATAAAATAGCATTCAAAAGCAGCACTGGAGAGCATATACGGACTCACTAAATTATATTAATTAATGGAGATTGCGTTCCGAAGCTTTTAAGGTAATAAGATGAGGTTTTGTAATTAGATTTTAGTGGATGCGTGATGCCTATTCTACATTTTCTGAAACAATATCAGTTAACATAATATTAAAGGTAAATAATAACAAAATGGTAGGTATATCAGAAATAATCTTTCGTTAGGTCTCTCTCTCTCTCTTTATTTTAGAGCTAAGTTCTTGTCTATTTTTTTTTTATTGACCTATGCTTGTGTCGAAAAGGTACGACCAATCAAGCTACACCGGACTTGGAAGTTCTTGTCGATGATCTAATCCCCTATACAACCTTCTCTATTTTCTTTTACCTCCTACTTAACACGAACCGACCTGCAAATTTTCCTTCTTTGTTAGGTTAGGTTAGATAATAATACAAAATCGAGCGATAGCTATCGCTAATCTAGATTCGCTGTTTGTGAACTTACGCATATGATTTTGATATAGGTAAGTACTTTATTTTAATCTAAAAAGAACAACAAGAACAGTAGGTACTATTTATTTCTGGTGTCAATAAAGGGTAGGCTCGAGCCCCTCGGTGGGGACATATATGAGCTGTTGGTGATGATTGTATTGTATCTGTATTGTAGCAATCTTAAAAAAGTATTAGGCGATTTTTATCCCTCAAGATGAAATACTAAATATTATAAACAGGAAAGACTTAATTGTTTATTTGTTTACATTGAATAGGCTCTGAAATTACTGAATCATTTTTAATTAAACTTGATACAAAGATAGAATAGATCTTGGGGAAGGACGTAGGCTACGTTTTACCGCGGGAAAATTCCTCATTCCCACGGGAAAATCTGTTAATGAGGGCGAAGCCGTGGGGCGGAAAGCTAGTATGATATACAACAGCAGTCTTGCTAAAGTATAACAGTTACTCGTACGTATGTACGTAACCAAATTTGTGCTTGTTATAATAATTTATTATGTTAGTTGAATAAAATTGTAATATAACTTCGACTCTACCACAGAATAAATAATTGACTCTACTACGTACGCGTGTTCATAAATTGGTAAAGCCTTCGGGAATTGAGTTACCTGGGCCCTTCACAAAGCTGAATTAACAAGCTACAACCTCAGTTTCATGATCATTGCGTATTCATATGGTACTCTTATCAAACTTGTTCATATAACTAGGTAATGCACATCAAAATGTACTTTCTTATCATCTACTTTAACACGATGCAGAGAATTTTTTTTTTAATTTATACTTTTTGACACTTTCACGGTTGTTGTTTATTATTTTAGTTGCAGGTATAACTATAAGTTAGTTATACGAGTATAGTTACATCTAAATACAGGGTAAAATTTTAGCATGTACTTGCAGTATTTGCTGAACTATCATTTACACCCTGTATTAAGTTAGTTATACTTACAACTAAAATAATAAAATTAAATTCTCAGCTTTGTGTTAAGTTCTACCCTATTTATAGTAGCATATGTCAGGTCAGCCAAAGGGTTAATTTTTAGCACTTTTTGCAGTATTTGCTAAGCTATCATTTACGCCGAAATTCAACTTATCATACAAAATAGCCGGTCTAACTGTAGTTTACATGAAAAGTAGAAAATATTTTTGAAATTTCAACCTATGTTCCTTAGGGAAAGTTGTTCAGTTTCATACCAATAGGTTGCGGATAAACCACCAGTTAAATTTCACGGCGTATTATCTTCTCTGTAAAGGCACCATGCGCGGTTCAAGACCGCTTGTAAGTGTGTAAGTGGGTAACATTATGCAAATTATGCAATGTTTATCTGCAGCAGACTCGTCCGACCAGTCTCCATTACGTAGTATTATTTTATTGAAATGAGTGAAGTACCGCTTTTAAAATTATACCAAACCGTAGTTAACGTAATGTAAATATATGTTTTATACATAGCCTATACAGGCCTGTGCTAAGTGGCGCCGCCACCCTTTAAAAAATACTAGCTCGAAAAATAATCAATATTTCAAAAATTTAGAACGGCGAGGAAGGAGACGGTGTTCTGTAGGATATAAGGAAGCCATTAACTTTATTTATTATGTCGCGAGTAGTTATAGATGGAAAAATTGCGAAAAGTGGCCGTTTTTTGCTGGGTAGGCCTCCCCTCGGTTACGCCATGTATCGCGTTCGCGGTCAAGAGCACCTGTGCACCAATTTTTGCTCCAAATCGTCACACCAGCGTCTTCGAAGCCTGCCTCGCTATCGATTAATTTTTCGGAGAGACGTCCATGGCCAGTTTTTCCCATTTTTCCGAATAAGTATGTACCAAAAAAATTAAATCCAGCTACAGGGAAGCCACATGTTTTTTTTGTGATGAAACATGAAACATTCTTTAGTTTCTTCATCATACACAAAAGACACGTTAGAAGAATGAACTATAAGAAAAGTGTACACTTTGGTCTAAAAAAAATCTGTTAAACATCTTTAGTTTTGAATTTCAAAATGAGCACCCAGTCAGTTATTTTCTACTCTTAGGTATATAACTTGTATTTCGTAACGTGCTACTATTTCAACTTTTAATTATAGTGAATCTAATCTGGTATTCATTAATAATTCTAAATTCAATAACGTCAAATTTTCCAATCAAATATTAGATTTCCACTAGGTAATTTACCGACGACCGTTGCTTACGCATAGCATATTTTCGTATATTGAAGTTGGAGACAATAGTGGGAATCCCAACAAGGCCGAGACCTGAAACTCATCACATCTGATTACATTTGACTTCAAGGTCAGGACATTATCAAGAGCCGAAGAGCCGCTCGTCTCACGACACTCATTGATGACGTCAACAACAAAAACCAATCAAAAGGCACGAGATGACAAGACTAATTGATAACGATTGACACAGTGCAGACTGCAAACTTTACTAGATCCGGAGATACAAATATGACATACCATTTTAAACCTTTACCTAGTTTTCCTAGTAGAGTTTGGCACATGTACTTTCATGTGCCAAACTCTACTGGGACAATGAAAAAACGCGGAAAATTTAAATAAAACCATCCTGGCAACCCCGATTCTATAAATTTACCTAATTCGATACTTTTTTTTCTATGTAACATTGTTGCCAGTACCTACAATGTTTTCCAATTTCATCGATTGTCTACTTTCATTTGGCAACCTTTACGCTATATGTTTTTTTATTTTTCTTGTAACAATCGTTATGGCTATGAATGACGTAATAAACCACAGATAAACGCTTTAAAAGTAACGTTCGATGCAATAAAATTCGACGTGGAAATATTTAATCCTAAAAGATTCTATACTCGCCGCATAAATCATATAAATGAATAAATTGGTCTTATTTTACTTTTTGGGTTAGTCTTGCCATGTGAATGGATATTATACACCTCTCGGCCAAGGGAGAGCAGCCTTAACCCAGCAACTATCTTCGAACAGGTAAGAAAGAAGTCCTGCATAGATCACAACCATTTAACCTTTATTTGAGATTAGCCTTAGTTTCTTAGGGAAAATCGTACAGTTTCATGAGTACTAACTACCACCAATTAAATTTAGCGGCATATAATATTAGAGATACGTCTATATTTGTGTACGTCACGCGATATTTCCCAAAACAAGTACTCACTAAGTATCGCTTTTGATACATCTCGGAACGCAAGGTTAGAGTTGGCTGCCTGTGTGCGCTTACTTATGTGCAACTTTTATATTGCACTACATAATGTGCAGCAATTTGTAAAATATCTTACAGTATATTGCGGTGAGTGATGAACTTCATTTTTGGTTCATAGCTCAATTTACTTATTAGTTGGTATTTGCATTTACTATTTATATATTTATTTGTATATATATATATATATATTTTTTTTTTTTTATTATTATTATTATTTATTTAAGTATATATATATTTATTTATTCTTATAGGTGCTAGTCATAATAGTATTTATCTACGCATAATTATTTATTGATGGATAACTTGTCTGACATCGGTGATGGTTTCTTTTCTTGCTCATCTTCGTCCGATAATTTCTTCAGCGCCACTGACAGTGATGATGAATTGTCTACTCCTATCTCTGTTCATGATCAGCTTCATGACACATTTTCTAAACATCGTAATAATTTCAATGTAGTTCACATAAATGCTCAGAGTATTCCGTGCCATTATTCAGATCTTCTGGCGTCCTTTAGCAACTCCCACGTTGATGCCATCCTTGTTTCGGAATCTTTTCTTAAACCGTCTCTCCTCTCAACTCAGTTCCCACTTCCAGGTTTCAAGCTTATCCGCAACGATCGCACGGAAAAGGGTGGTGGTGGTGTAGCGATTTACTTGCGTGCTGATATTGTCCACACCGTCATCAGTGCGTCTCCTAGTACTTACTCACGTTCAGCGGAGCATCTGTTTATTGAAATCACGCTGCACCACAAAAAGATGCTGCTTGCAGTGCTCTATAGCCCTTCCCTCCACATTGACTATTTCGCTTCGCTTGAAACCTTGCTTAATACATATTCTCCTTGTTACGAACACGTGCTTCTTCTGGGTGACTTTAACACATGCCTTCTAAAGAATGATGCCCGTTCACTCAAACTTCAGTCTTTGGTAAATTCATTTAATATGCACATTCTCCCACTTTCTGCCACACATAGACCTCCAAATTGCAAACCCTCTCTTCTGGATCTCATAATTACTTCTTCTCTTGATAATATAGCTGTTCATGGCCAGTTACCTGCCAATTTTTCCTGGCACGACCTAATCTACCTTTCCTATAAAATCCGACCCCCTCGGCGTAAGTCCAAGTTTCTTCTGTTGCGAAGTTTTAGGGGCATTAACCTGGAGGCTTTGAGGCATGATGCTTCCAGTATTGACTGGTCGCCTATTCTTAATGCCAACCATATTGATGTGAAAGTCAGCGAACTGCAAAGTGTCTTAACCAAATTGTACGATATCCATGCGCCATTGAAGCAAGTTAGGGTCAAACATATTCCTGCTCCATGGTTGACACAGGACATAAAAGATCTGATGGCGAAACGTGACAAGGCAAAACTTCGTTTTAGGAAGTGTCCCTCAGATCTAAATTTATCACGGTACAAATATCTTAGAAACAAATGTAGTCGTCTGTGTAGGGATGCAAAGCGTCGCCATATTCACAGCACTATTGCTGAGTGCAACCCCGCACAACTTTGGAAGTTTCTTAAGTCGCTGGGCATTGGCAAATCCTCCGAGTCATCTAATGGTGCTATCAACCTTAATTCTCTTAATGCTCACTTTTCTTCTCCTCCGGTGACTCCGGATCCCGTGGTGAAAGCAAATACTATTTCATATCTTAATAGCCAATCTTTGCCTGCTTGCGCCTCTTTCTGTTTTTCCGCTGTTGCTGAGAGGGATGTTGAAAAGCATATTCTTTCTATCTCTTCCACTGCTGTGGGCTGTGACAACCTAAGTTCCCGTATGATCTCTCTTGTCCTTCCTGAAATTTTACCCATCCTAACGCATATTTTTAATTACTCCCTGGAAACCGGCTTCTTCCCTTCAATGTGGAAGCAAGCACATGTTATTCCATTACCAAAATCCAATAATCCATCTACCTTTTCTGATTTTCGACCGA
Organism: Teleiodes luculella; assembly: GCA_948473455.1. NCBI lineage: Eukaryota > Metazoa > Arthropoda > Insecta > Lepidoptera > Gelechiidae > Teleiodes > Teleiodes luculella. The sequence continues at coordinate 11,442,475 of OX419591.1, read as the reverse complement.
TTTCCATCTTACCTTTCCTTTCCAAAGTCCTTGAACACATTGTCCACAAACAGTTAGCTGATTTTGTTACATCTAACAGTCTCCTCTCTCCTTTTCAGTCTGGATTTAGACCAGGTCATAGCACTACCACAGCTTTACTGAAAGTCACTGATGATATCCGGTCTGCAATGGATAATAAATCACTGACTATCCTTGTGCTGCTTGACTTTAGTAGTGCTTTTAACTCGGTGGACTTTGATGTTCTCCTATCTATCCTTCGCTCTTTCAATATCTCTCTGTCCGCAATAGCTTGGTTCGATTCTTATCTGCGTGGTCGCTCTCAACAGGTCCGCTCTGATGAATTAACTTCTGACTGGTGTGATCTTGTTGCGGGAGTACCACAAGGCGGCGTCCTTTCTCCTCTTCTTTTCTCCATCTTTATCAATACAGTTACTTCTGTGATTTCATCCAACTTCCATCTCTACGCAGACGACCTGCAAATCTATCGCCATTCAGCGGTAAATAATATTGATGGTGCCATTGATGATGTAAATTCCGACCTGAAGCGCATATCTGACTGGGCTCACTCATTTGGACTTTTGGTAAACCCGAAAAAATCGCAAGCTATGCTCATTGGTAGCTCCTATATGTGCGGACAGGTAAATCGTGATACTTTGCCATCTATAGTATATAACCAAGTTCCTATAAATTTCTCCAAAACTGCTAAGAACTTAGGGGTGGTTATAGACTCTAATCTCTCTTGGACTCATCACATCAATGAGGTTAGCAAAAAGATTCATTTCTCTTTCCATTCGCTCAAACGTCTCCAGAGTTTTCTGCCCTTGAAAACTAAAATTACCCTTGCGCAAACTTTACTTCTTCCCATACTTGACTACGCCGACTGTTGCTATTTGGACGTCACTGAGGAGCTTCTTAATAAACTTGAGCGTCTCCAGAATCTGGCAATACGATTTATTTTCGGATTGCGGAAGTACGACCATGTATCTCAATTTCGTTCACAGCTCAAGTGGCTCCCAATTCGCTTTCGCAGGAATACTCATGTGTTATCGGCCCTTTTCAATGTCCTCCATAACCCATCCTCTCCTTCATATTTGCGAGAACGTTTTAGTTTTATGTACCCCCCAGACAAGCCCTGTCGTTCTCTCGTCCGCTCCCTCTTGTCCTTTCCGTCTCACCTGACTAAATTTTATTCCTCCTCTTTCACTGTCCACTCTTGTAGGTTGTGGAACTCTCTTCCTCACACTGTCCGTGATAGTCCCTCTATCGCTGTCTTTAAGAGACGAGTTAAGGAACATTATCTTTCGTTGTCGAAGTAATTCTTTTATTGTATTTATGTAGTGTATTATGATTATAGTAGGTATGTGTATGTATTTTTATTTTATTAGGTAGGTATATTAATTAATGTATGTATATATTTGTATGTATTATGTATGTATTATGTATTGTAATAGTTTTTATTGTTTGTATAAAGTATAATATTTATTTAGTACTTTAGTTTTGTGCACGTTTATCCGCGACTTGTTTATATGTTCTTTCACTTCCCTGGGTCTGCTGTAAGATATTTCTTAAGAAATAAGCAGACCTGTTGTGTCGTCTCTCTACATGTGATTGTCCTTTGTATGTTTATGTGTACAATAAACTGTTAAATAAATAAATAAAAAATAAATATTTTTTAATAAGTTTTTACCTGTTTTTACATAATGTTTCACATTAGAAAGCGAATTATTTTCGTGTCTTTGTATTCGACTTGTTTGATTGGGTATTGTTCGTTGGTTAGTTAGAATTAAAATATGTGCATGCATTGTTGATTGTTATTTTGTTATGTCTAGGTGGAATAGTTTACAGGTCCGGACTAATGTTAATCGTGAGCTATTAAGTCGGAAAGGTTACACATTTATTACCCAGGACTTGGTTACAGTACCTAAATACAAATAATTGGGTAATCACTCATAACGCGAAATTTTAAAAGGATGGATGCATGGATGGATGGTTGTTACCTCTTTCACGGAAAACTACTGAACTGAATGGATTTTAATGAAACTTTACAGTAATCTAGCTCTACTAATCAGCAAAATAACACATTTTACTGCAGGAAAATCCCTTATTCCAATGGGAAAAGCTGTTAGCGCGGGTAGAGATGCGGGGCGGAAAGCTAATACAAAATAATTCGTCATACTTTATAGTAAGAAATATAATTAGTAAATATTACTTTATAATACGATTCGGGCCTCATAAGAAGACTCAAAGACTCCCAAAGAGCGATGGAGAGGGCTATGCTTGGAGTTTGCGTGATAGAATCAGGGATGATGAGATCCGCAGGCGAACCAGAGTCACCGACATAGCCCGAAGAATCGCGAAACTTGAGTGGCAATGGGCTGGGCACATTTCGCGTAGAACCGACAGCCGTTGCGGCAGAAAGGTTCTTGAATGGCGACCGCGCGCCGGAAGACGTAGTGTGGGCAGGCCCACCACGAGGTGGACCGACGATTTGGTGAGGGTCGTGGGAAGCCACTGGTTGCGGGCAGAACCGATCATTGTGAAGATCCTTGGGGGAGGCCTTTGTCCAGCAGTGGACGTCTTTCGGCTGAGATGATAATGATGATGACTTTATAATTCTTTGTTTACAAAATAAACTAGCCGTATACGACATCCTAGTCTGGGGCTATTTTTGCCATTTTCAGATTTACTGTGGAAAATTATAGTAAGTAATAATTAAACATTTTACTTTGAAAATGAAAAAGATAAGATGTAATATAAAAAGAAGCTTATTTGACAGGCCAAGTACCCAATCATATCAAGAGCGAAGCGCACGGATTTTCCTTTCTTTACAATTATGACCCAATATTCATTTCTTTTTTAATTAACGAATTTATTGATGTTGATCTTCAGAGCGCCCGTATTCCGTAGCGGTAGGGGTAAATTTCGTAGTGCGAATATCCAACCGCATGTGCTAGCTTCTGTACCTATGTATCACTCACTTGAACTTTTAATTAATATAAAACAGTCACACCGTTCCCCGACCTTTTCGAGTTATTCCCCCAAGAGGAAATTGGTTGGAAGATAAGGGGGTTTTTGTGCAAATCATTCTAAAGGCGTACCACTCAAACTGGAATAAGTTATACTGAAGTTTTTACCATAATTCTGACCTTGAAGGTAGACCGCATCAAAATTGAGAAGTATGAAGGAGGTAAGAGGTTATTGGAATTTGAACGTGACTTCCAGTCTAAGAGGTAATTATAGCCCGACCAAAGAAATAAGAAACCTGCTCTAGGGGCGCCACGTGTATATTTTTACGACTATGGCAACAATTTCCCTTATAAAATTAGTTCCATTGAAATCCCGCAATATGGCGAGGTTTCTTATTTCTTTGGTCGGGCTTATAAGCAAAATATCTTCAAAACTTTTTTTTTTACTTCAGGTAATGAGTGACGGAAGTTAAAAAAACCTTTATAGGTTAAAACATAAAACATTCACGATGCTTGTCGACAGACACAAGTGATTTCAAAAGCTTTTACTGAGTTTCACAAACTTTTTTATTCTTCTTTTCGTGTGGTTAGTAATGTAGTCCATTCTTAATAGACGCTTGTGTAGGGGGTCTTATGTGAGAAAAATTGTTTCTTTTTTAAATGTTTATTACAGGAAATCCCAGACAGGCGCAGGTATTTTGTGGTAAATTAACTATTGACACACGCAAAGAAGTTATTCTTAATAAAGTCTGAGGATCAAGTCCAGTGAGACCTTAAATGTGAGGCAATAAAATACCTAAATCCCCCTCTGGGCCGTATTTCATAAACGTAATAGTAATTAATAAAATACCTAAATCGCATCGAACCCTTTAAATGAACGTAACATGCAAGTAATTTTCACGGGTCTATACGCGGTAATTGGAAATAGGTATGTTTTACGATACCTTGTTGTTTTACCTGCTTGGTCGGCAATCAGGATACTGTTATAGTAAAGTCTATTCGAAAATCAAGTCGATTGGTTGCTTATTAGGGCGTAAAGGAAGGACAAACAACAAACAAACACACTTTTGCAATTATAATATTAGTATGGATATGGATGTACAAATGTCATGTTTATGAAATTGCGCCCTGGTCTGTAGCTCACTCAGTTCGGCCCTGGCACGACGGTAACACTGCCTAATTTAGCCAACTGGAGTACAAAAGGTAAATCTTAGAAGACGCAGCGTCATAAGTTCTGGTTACAGCACTATTACGTCATCATTAAGTGAAGCTGACCGAACAGAACATGTGCATCGCTGTTTCCTCCTTTATTTAACGTAAGTACATAAAAATGGTAATAAGTTCAAAGTGATCAACGTAGCGTGCTCTTAAATATACAGTGACTACAACAGAGCAAAAATCTTTAAGTATTGAATGAATACTTTTTCTTTATTGTAGCGGCACATGTGTAAAAATATACGACTACTTATAATCTATTTATAAAACTGTAGAGATCGAAAATCTGTACATAGGAAAAAGTGTTAAAAACACCTATTCAGTTGTAAGAAGCGATATTGTACATAGATGATACCCTTTTTTTTGTAGTGGTTCCTTATTTATATGCCTGGTCAACATCTTAGATAGCTTTTACCGGTGGAAAATATCTCATTCCTACGGGAAAAAACGCAAGCCTAGCCGCGGGCGGCGAGCTAGTCATAATAAATATTAAATTAAAAATTGTGTAGCGTATGCATCACGGTAAAATCCCACATAGGGAATCAGGGAATCCCAGTTTATTGGTATTCACTCTAAGCATTTTCTTGATCATTTCGGGTCTATACTTTGGAACATTATAGGTAAGTACCTATATATTTTATGTATTTATTTTTAAGCTAATAGACCTTGTTCCAGTAGTGAACTACTATCGTAAAGTAAAACTGTAGCTTTATTATAACAGGTGCGTTAATAATGTTATTACCTATTCTTTGTAAAAGTTTTAATAGCAAATTATCAAAACAGAACTCTAAGTTATTTTATATTCTTATAAAAGAAACTGGCGTTAATATAATGATGGTCATTCATTAGGTCCCTAATAAAATTATATTATAAGTAATCTAGTTTTGTGCCACTTCCGTCTGTATCGTTGTAAACAAAGATAAGAAGTGCAGAGTTGAATTAAAACAACAATTATTACTTTAGGTACTTACCTTATTTCATAAATTGATCATAAATCTTCCTTTTACACTAATATTATTTATTACAACTACGAGCAATAAATAATTTATTTTTTTAGAGTTTTTTGATTGCTATAAAACCGTTCAAGTTTAAAAGTTTTCCCTTCAAACCTCACACAAAAAAACTTTTTTTTTTCACAAAATCACAGCACTAATCATTCCACAGTGGCCCATATATTGGGCGCACTGGGCTTTTATTTGTAAACATCAATATCGCGGCGTGTGTAAACTATGGAACAAGATGGCGGCGCTAGGGTCGTGCGAAGCGAGCCGCGGGCGGGAAAACACTGAGTCGGCGCGCGTGGCGTGTGGCCACGAGCGAAATTCTGGCGCCATACGTATGTGGCCATACTCTTTGATACACTCAGCATCAGCAAAACAAGATAAACAATGGAGTAGCTAAATGAGATAAATCTTGTCTGCGACACAGATAATGTTGTCGCAAATCGGCGCTCCGCCCGTGTTAACAATGTTTACCGTGGGAATGAGTGATTTTCCCGCAGGAAACTGTAGCCTATGTGTTAATTTAATCCACAGTGTCAGCTAACTCCATACCTTATTAAAATTACTCCAGCCGTTTAGGCGAGAAGAAGTAACAACTTTCGCCTTTACAATAATATTGGTGTGATTTCTATGGTAAGTACGTAGGTAATATATCAGCTGACTGACCAACAGATTATTATTAGAATATCAGATTTCCGCTTATATTTAATAATTATGCATCTTCTTGATGTGCCTCTTCATAGGTTTCGTCGCTTTTCATGGGTGAGACTGTAGTCAGCCACGAATAATAAAAAACTCGTATGAGGTATTTTCTCGCGATGCCATCTATCAAACTGAATTTTTTATCGCAATCGAAAAAGGTACAGTCAGACAGAGATACTTTCGAATTTACCTATGTAATAATATAAGGAAATCTATTTTGAACATGAAAAAAGTTCAGTAATTACATTCAAATAAATGTGTAAGTAAATTAATTAATTTTGAACAAAGTAGGTATATTTTGTTTGATTTTAATTTCATCCTCATGTTTCTTATTCTAACTGTACAACTTTCTATGTTAAATGACAATTAGTTAAGTCCCAAAGAGTTAAACAAGTAAATATTATACATCTATCATCACGTCATCACATCAGTGAACTTTAATCGCTTCAAGTTCTCAAAAACTGACATCATTGTTGATTGTTCTATGTGACTTTCTTTATGGCATTATTGTGTATGTACTCTTAATGAAAAACAATTCCGAGTTACACTAATTTCTGACAATATTTATTTTTTCCAAAGTTTTGGGTTATAAAACTAAAATATTACTTTTATTTCAGCATTTTCAATTATATATTTTTTACTTTAAAAAGACCTATTTCGACCCACTATTAAACAATCCAAATCCTACTAATATTACAAACGCGAAAATTTGTGAGGATGGAAGATTCTCGTTTTAATACAAAAAAAAAGTGGAAATGGAAAAACATTCTTTCAAAGCGGACTAGAAAATGTATAACCAAATAATAGCTTATAGCGGTAAAAACAATCACGCAAAATAACAAATAAAAGTTGAACTCTTAAACTAAGCTATACATTCAGATAAAAATATTTGTTTACCAAAAGTACCAAAAACAAAACCGAGCATGCAAAAATCAATTGTTTATGTGACTTGTGCCGTATAAGATTACAATATAAAATAAACCCAGTTGCTATGGAATAAAGGTGATTTATCAGACGTTTTGCCTACTGCAATATTTATAAATATTGTGGTTTTATAGCTTATTGTGCTAAACTATAAACTCAATTATTTACAGAAGATTTTCTAATATACATACATATATTATATGCGTACGAGTATTACCTTTTTGTTTATTGACTTGTAATATCATCTTTTACTTGAAAAGGTTTTTCCCACGTTAACAATTCAGGCGGGCTTATTTTGTTTTTATTAGTTGCCTTTACCGTATTTTTATCAATTTATTTTGTTTTTGCTTACATAAAAATGTGACGATGAATTAAGTCACAGCACAGAATGTACTGGTACCAGTCACACTGTCAAATCTTTGTACAGACGAGGAAAATGTGTGCTTTGTTGCTTATCGTATGGGTTCCTAGGTTAACCTACCTTACAAACATTGGTGTCGGAATTATAGAACCGCCTTAGGATTCCGACATGGCTCCTATAACGACTACAAAAATGAATAAACGTTTAGCAGCCTAATCTTCTTCACAATTTGTTCGTATTAGTATGATAAATTCCGTCATAAAGTTATATACCTATGGGAAGGTTTTGCTCATGCAAGTTGAGTAACCCCATCAATTACATACCTAGTTTTATCAACCTGCTAAACATTCGTTTTCATCAACTGTACCTACACGGTTGATTTGTGCAAACAAAAATATTCTATTTTCGATGTATTTTTTACAATACATAGGTATAGGATGTAGACTCGACGTAATAATTGTATGTGCTTTACCTGTGGGCCATAACACGAAGATATAATTTTCAATTTTATGTTCATTGCTTAGCCAGTTAGTCTCAAATGTGAACCATAATTTTTTTGTCATAAAGACTAAGCAATGTATTACGAATTCTATTAAACTTGTACTATGTAATTGTAGCTTTGTATAACTCGCCCCTGTACATAACATGTAGTTACTACGGTACTTAATCATCATCACATCGTCATGTTATGTTATTATCGTGTCGTGATGGTATCACCGAGATAGACACGACGACTCTACAATTTTACTCTTTTTTTCCGCCGTAAAGGACAGGAAAAAAATCGTATGGGGCCCGGTCTTTTATTCACAGAAAAATCTAACCACTATATAGAAAAAATATATAGATTCTAGACATAAAACTGAGTCCACATGTCCAGTTGTGGAATTTAAGTGCCCCCCATTTAGGAGATATTAATTTTTTTCAATGTGAAAAAGTTGTACACTCAACAAGTCTATAAAACGCACCTGCCACTACCTATCTCTTTCTAACACCTAGCTAAGGCTACTCTTGTCTTCTCTTTCTTACAAGGTTATTAAAATAGTTAACTAAACCGCGAAAACGATTTTCAGTGACATTATGCGAGACATTTACAGCACATGCTATGCTCATTTTTGAAGTTTTGAATACAGAATAAATCGTTTTCGCGGTTTAGTAACTATTTTGTAAGAAAGAGAAGACAAGAGTAGCCTTAGCTAGGTGTTAGAAAGAGATAGGTAGTGGCAGGTGCGTTTTATAGACTTGCTGAGTGGACAACTTTTTCACATTGAAAAAAATTAATATCTCCTAAATGGGGGGCACTTAAATTCCACAACTGGACATGTGGACTCAGTTTTATGTCTAGAATCTATACATTTTTTCTATATAGTGGTTAGATTTTTCTGTGAATAAAAGACCAAAAAGAGCCATGTCCTTTACGTACGCGTAGAGTGAAAATAATGCAAAAGAAATAAGTGGTTTTGTATCTATTAACAAAAACAGTCTTCATACAGTCATAATTTTCATAATATAACCATATAACTAAAACATTGAGCAATGGAAGAAAAAGAGGGAGGCCTTTGCCCAGCAGTGGGACAGTCTAGGCTAAATAAGATAAGATAAACATTCAAAAAAATTCAAACCAGTCACAAAACCCCCCATTTGACCAAAGAATATTACTGTTTTAAGGCTGTTTCTAGGTTTAAAAAACGGTTGTATTTGTGTATCAATATCAAATGAAGACGGTGATTGACAAATGTATTTTTAAATTTTATTATTATGTTCAAATAAACCGTTTAGCCAAGAAATTATGTTTAAAACCATTCCTTCCAATTCCATGCTCTTGATGAATTTCGCTCGTTCGGCAGATCTGATGAAACTTTTTTGACTTAGTGAAGGCATGTGTTATTCGATACATGGAACAGAAATCCAGTTTTCTATGAGCTTTAATTTCAACATTTTAATAGAACAATTGAAACGCTTGTATTTTATTGTAGAATGACGTAAAGCGGCCACACGCCGGATGGACGCATTTAATATTATAATTACATTATAATTACTTCACCGTCGCGATTTACCGTACAATCAAGAGCGAATCCAGCTGGACACTTTGGACTTTGCACTTTTTCTTATTTTATATATGTAACATCATTAACAGCTCATTATAGGTCCCCACCAAGGGGCTAGAGCCTACCCTATAATTAGGGTAAACGGCGTAAGTCGACCACGCTGGCCCAGTGCGGGTTGGTCAACTTCACACACAACCTTTCAAAACATTGGTACGTGCTGACTGGGACTTGAACCCGCGAACTTCTGGAAGTCAACGACCCTAGTCACTTCGCCACCGGTGCTCTTAAAATGGTTACGTATTACAATCTCTAAAGTTCATATATCTAACGTCGTAATGCCTACGGACGAAAGGCCTAAAATTTAAAACACCTATTGGACGAAAGGCCTAAAGTGTAAAACACCTATGGACAGAAGATCTAATTTTAAAACAACTAAGCATTGTTTGGTTTAGACTTTATAAGACCTACGTTTCCAACGCCTAAAGTTAAATAACCTCATAAACGAAAGACTTTGAAAGAGTTAATTTTAAAGCAAAGTGGTTGTGAATAACTAAAATTAACAATACACACACACTAAAAATGAAAAAAAAATACAAATATTTTATCGACTTAATAACTGACAGCTGATAATTCTGGGGGCCTAAAAGCGCCATTTAAAAATTGAATTCTAAGAGAACCGCGAGCCGATTCGTATTCAACGTAAAATGGTCAATCCCTATTACATTTCACTTAGAATTCAGCTTTCTGGTGAATCACCGAAGATTCTTGTTTTTAAAATATTGGTACTTGTTTTTTTTTTGTGAAAAAGTAAATAATATAAAAATAAATAAACTATGGGTAATAATAAAAAATAAAGCCCCCCTTAATATTAATTTTACTTCATTAATTTATAATATTTAAAAAGATTATAGTAAAGCACCCCTTCTTATTTTTTTGTAATAAAATAATAGAAATGAAGAAGGGGGCATTTTTTAAATCATTTTTTACAAATTTAATATTACTTATATTAAAAAATAAAAAAGGGTGGCATTTTATTTTATTTTTATTTATTTTCTAATTATTTTCCAATTAAAAATATTAATAAAAAAATTATAAAAGGGGGGCAATTTATTTAATTTTTATAAAAATTCCAATTTAAAATTAAGATTAAACAATAATATAAAAGGGGGCATTTAATTATATATTTTTTATCACAATAAATAAAAAAATAATAATAAAACAATGAAATAGGGGGGCAAATAAAAATATTAATAAAATAAATTAAAAAAGGGCACCAATTTTTTTTTTATAGAATTCCATATTGGAATAATATTAAAACAAAAAAGGGGGGCATTTTCCTTTTTTATTTCTTAATAATTTTTCAATTTCAAAAAAAAAATTTGAAATGTTTAATTTAGGTAAATTGCACCTTTGACATAAACATTATGATTAAAACGCATTACATACCTATTGTTTTATTTAAAATACCCGGTCGCCTACTTATAGTTAACGACTATTAGATATTATAATATTAAGCTTTTCGTCCATTAGATTACTTAAACTTAGACATTATAAGTTTAGGTATAACAAAAGTTAGCTATAACGACTATTAGATGTTTTAAAATTAGGCCTTCTGACCATAGGTGTTTTGAAATTTAGGCCTTTCGTCCGTAGGCATTACGACGTTAGATATATGAACTTTAGAGATTGTAATACGTAACCTTTAAAATAGAATTCTAGGTAAGTATCACTCTTAGACTGGGCAAAAATCTCTGAATTGTGACTGTCAGAGGCAAATCTTGTAACAAGTAGCTAACAGTGCTTTTCGTGGGTTTTGGACATCGCTGAATCCGAAAATCGCTATTAGCAGTTCGAAAAATTACTCCTTGTACCTTAAATCCAAAATGGCGGCCAAAAAAAAATTAAAAAAATAAACATGTCATGTGGGGTATCAAATGAAAGGGAATTATGAGTAGATTACAAATATATAACATGTTGCTATATCCGCCCTCCCTGGTTAAAATATTTTAAAAAATAATTTTTCGAATGTAGCGTTTCGAGCCTACTTTGCATAGCTGTAGATTCAATACTTAGGAATCAATATCTGTAAATTATTATTTTTATCATCAGAAATATCCCGAAATATGCGCGAAAAATAAATTTAGTCAAAAAGATTCATAAACAAGCAACTTAACGCATGTAAGAAAAAAATAAAAACGCTACTCGCATGCGTTAAGTTGCTTGTTTATGAATCTTTTTGACTAAATTTATTTTTCGCGCATATTTCGGGATATTTCTGATGATAAAAATAATAATTTACAGATATTGATTCCTAAGTATTGAATCTACAGCTATGCAAAGTAGGCTCGAAACGCTACATTCGAAAAATTCTTTTTTAAATTATTTTAACCAGGGAGGGCGGATATAGCAACATGTTATATATTTGTAATCTACTCATGATTCCCTTTCATTTGATACCCCACATGGCATGTTAATTTTTTTAAATTTTTTTTTGGCCGCCATTTTGGATTTAAGGTACAAGGAGTAATTTTTCGAACTGCTAATAGCGATTTTCGGATTCAGCGATGTCCAAAACCCCTGAAAAGTACTATTAGCAACTTGTTACAAGATTTGCCTCTCACCTCAAAAACTAGAGCGATATTTCAATTTCTAGCCCAGTCTATCTCGTCGAGCCTTGACGTGTTCTTACTTTCACCCCATTGGAGAAGAAATGACAGGTTTCTCACACTGTTACATAGAAAATAAATGGAGATAAACTCGTTGTTGTCATAGTTCTTTATGCTACAGAGACTCGTTTTGCCCTCCTTGTACAAAAAGGCGCATTTTCCGGTAACATTGTTATTCTATAAGCCATTTCTCCATTCGCAAAAACCAATTCCCATTGTTCTGTGAGGTTTTTTTGATGGTTTTACTCTTTATACATATTAGATTTATAACTATCCCACGGGAATTTTTAAATTTTCCGAAATTAAAAGTATCTATCTAAGATGGTGACCGGTGATATAAGGTTTCCACCATCCATTCAAATCGGTCCAATAGTTTCGGAGATTAGCCCGTACAAAAAGAGAAAACAAAACAATTTGAAAATTCTGGATATTATGTTTTATATCGTTTTTTACATCTCTGAATCGGTTTTTAGCATTTCTTTTTATTTTCGACCTCTACAGTTTTATTAATTTATTATATAAATACCGTACTTTAACGGCTCTTACACTTTAACAAACCTATTAAAAATTCCTAACAAAACAAACATAGCATTAAAATACGTCTTAATTTTTAGGGGTAGCTCGATTCATGTTTAAAACCAATTTTATTTCAGTAGCTCCGTGAAGAAGGGGCTTAATACTAGCTTTACTTGCTCTTAAGAATACAGTTTTTCTCTACTTGGACTGTTTCCTATCATAATATTGAAATAACTCGTGCAAAGTATTTTTAAATATAAAAGTATTCGAAGCCTAGTATTTTTATAAAATACTGGTTGAGTAGATTCCATGAATGAAGTCAGTATCGGATGGTATCGGCACAAAAGAAAACAATAAAAAAGTCGTTATTTATAATCTTGCTCACATTTTGTGGGTTACGTATTACAATCTCTAAAGTTATAGATATTTAAACTTTAGAGATTGTAATACGTAACCCATTTGTGCATAGTGCATTAAAAACATAATATTAAGACACTTTACAAGACCAGCCAGAAAAGATAATTTTAATCTGACTTACTATGATGTAAATATCCAAAATTTTAAACAAAGTCTTTAAACTCTTTGAACATGCTCTTTACTATAGCGGGGTGAACAAATCTTAAGTAAGCTCACCTGGACCCAGGATGCCCAGAATGTGGCGAAGAGGAGACACGTCGTCTTCACTTCCTCGCTGAGTGTCCAATGTTCTCTAAACTAGCTAAACTAACATTAGGAAACATTTTAAGATTATGTAGGGCGCTACCGGTAGGTTTGAGGGGATAACGCAGGGGCAGCAGTAAAACCAGAGCCCCTTGATGGTACCATGCTTCGACCATGTGCCATGATGCTGAATAGAGGTAGAACCACTAGTCTTTGCGAACCTGATAGGGGTGGAAAAACTGTGGGGCAAGCTCCCAAATCCCTCCCCTCATATGCAAGGCGGGCTGGGGCGGTGCAGCAAGCCTGCGGGGAAGAAGCACCAAGCCAACACTGTGGCCATTCGCCCGCAGCTCGCTCGTCTGCGCATCCCCGGTCCCCGTACTTGCAACAAGGGGCCAAGGGAAGCGGACCGCGCGACACATTCTTGAAGGCGATGCGCGCGGATAGGAGGGAAAGCTGACATACGGATGAGTGGCATTATCAGGCTGGTATTAGGGGTGAAATAGTTCCAATACCGGGAGCTGATCACCCGTCTGCGGTACTCGCAAACGTCCCCCACTTAGATAGATAGATAGAGGCTCACCTGACCTTTTCCGTTATGCCACACCGCTCTGATAAAACAGGCACAGAGGTTAATAGTCCCATACACCAGTAACAAGCAATGTTTCACCGGAGAAGTTATGAAGAAATACTGAAAAGTGGTAAATTAATTATAAACCCGCCACAGAAGCAAAACTTGTTACATTGAACCAACTAATTACTTAGTTCCCGACCTTGCCAGGTGGTTACTTGAATATTCAAAGAGAACCACAAACTGCTGCAAACTGTAGAGGCTACTAAATGACAGAAAGTTGATATATAAGTACTACACAAAGTTGATAATTAGATTGAATATTATAATTACCAATTAATGTCAAAAACTAAACTAACTAAACTGCCGCTTGAGAGAGGTGAAAAATCTACCCGTATGTTTCCTAAAACGGCACTCCCACATTCATTTTTAATTTTAATAGAGACATCTATTTTATTCTCAATGAATCACGATGACGCAACACTCATCAACTATGGAGTCTTGCAACATTACCCTATCATAATGTTGTACGTATTACGAGACCAGTTACACCATAGGAGCGATAGATGGCCCTAATGGTTTGTTTTAATTCAGTATTTTGGTATTCTGTTACGTACTTCAGAAAAGAGGTAAGAAATCAGCGAGCTTCGTAATAAGTACTCATTTTTTTATTTAATTTACTTATTATTTTATTATTATTATTAGTTTTTTGTACATAACTTTGACTTAAATAATAAGTCAATTCTTAAATACATTTCATTTATTATACTACTGGTTAGATTGATTATTGCCTTCATCCGGCATAATTCTTTGCGCTTCTCTAGCCATACGCATTACTTTAGATCGGTTAATTTTCGAGGAGATGGTGACTGGGAAGGAATCAACAAAAAACAGGCCCCCGTGCAAATGCTTCCTGTCAGGTAACGTATCTGTAATTAATAATACATAGTTTAGAAAACTAAAAAACACGCTTTCTGTCCGCCATCTTGGACGTCCGCCATATTGGATTTCAGTCCCGTGACTGTTTTTTTCGTATTCCTGACAGCATTTCATTTGATACCCATATCATGGGTGTGGATTTCAAACAGCCAGTTCGCCATCTTAGAGAGGCCGCCATATTAGATTTGTAATGACGTTTCTTAGCTAGTCATGTATTGTCATCAAAACTCAGAGCGTGTGCAAAATTTCATCCTAATCGAAGATCGGGAAGTGGGTCAAATTAAGATTCCAAGATTTTTTTCGTAAATGTAATGGGGAGGCCGCCATATTGGATTTGTAATGACGTTTCTTAGGTAGTCATGTATTGTCATCAAAACTCAGAGCGTGTGCAAAATTTCATCCTAATCGAAGACCGGGAAGTGGGTCAAATTAAGATTCCAAGATTTTTTACGTACATGTAATGGGGAGGCCGCCATATTGGATTTGTAATGACGTTTCTTAGCTAGTCATGTATTGTCATCAGAACTCAAGAGCGTGTGCAAAATTTCATCCTAATCGAAGACCGGGAAGTGGGTCAAATTAAGATTCCAAGATTTTCTTACATACATAGTTACTTACAAGTGAAGCTAATATAAAGCGTGTAATAATTATAATACATAGTTTAAAAAACTAAAAAACACGCTTCCTGTCCGCTATCTTGGACGTCCGCCATATTGGATTTAAGTCACGTGACTTTTTTTTTCGTATTCCTGACAGCAAACCCTTTCATTTGATACCCATATCATGGGAGTGGATTTCAAACAGCCAGTTCGCCATCTTAGGGAGGCCACCATATTGGATTTGTAATGACGTTTCTTAGCTAGTCATGTATTGTCATCATAACTCAGAGCGTGTGCAAAATTTCATCCTAATCGAAGACCGGGAAGTGGGTCAAATTAAGATTCCAAGATTTTTTTAGATACAATAATGGGGAGGCCGCCATATTGGATTTGTAATGACGTTTCTTAGCTAGTCATGTATTGTCATCAAAAGTCAGAGCGTGTGCAAAATTTCATCCTAATCGAAGACCGGGAAGTGGGTCAAATTAAGATTCCAAGATTTTTTTAGATACAATAATGGGGAGGCCGCCATATTGGATTTGTAATGACGTTTCTTAGCTAGTCATGTATTGTCATCTGAACTCAGAGCGTGTGCAAAATTTCATCCTAATCGAAGACCGGGAAGTGGGTCAAATTAAGATTCCAAGATTTTCTTACATACATAGTTACTTACAAGTGAAGCTAATATAAAGCGTGTAAAAACAAAAGGTAATTCAGAACAGCTTCAGAAGTTCAGAACACTATAAATAAACATAAATATCCCATTATATGAAGTAATGACTATATGTGAATTTAGGTGTGTTGTGTTTTATCAAGTCCGGTGAAGCTTGATTGGTCGTACCTTTTTGACGCAAGCATAGTTAGGTCAATAAAAAAAAGTTGTGTTTTATGGCAACGAAGACCTTCTCGTAAATAAGTAAATCAACTAATAGAGTTGATAAGTGATTGATAACTGATAACACACAAAACAGTGACAATACAGCGAGCAAAGGCCATACAGTCATATCGCTTGTAAAGGACTTTCTTATGAACAGACTGTATTATTACTAGGGACTACTATTTGGTATTTTGTGGTATTACGTCACCCTGCTGAGAAAACCACTTAAAAATGCTTTCAAAAAAACTTTACAGGAGACACAAAAAACTACCTACTAAAAAAAAGTATGATAAGTAAATATTAATTCTGTTGTTTCTTTAGAGCTTTAAAACAAATGCGTAAATTTTATAGTGCAAATACTGCGCGTTTTTTTGCCCAATTTTTTAAAAAAGGAACTAGACAAAAGCTGTCCTTTACAGGGTTTTCTCAGCAGGGTGACGATTAGTACCAAGTAGTACAGACAGTGTGTGCAGTGCTGTGTTATATTTATATGCTTAATTTAAAAAGGTACGACGAATAGGCTTCACCGGACTTGCGGAAGAGCGAATGGCTCTACCCCAAAGTAATAATGCACCAACGCGTCTAGAATAGGGGCGCCTAGGGGCGGTAGGAGTTTGGAACCTAGGCCTAGCACGTTGATACAGAAAATCATCGTGAAGGAGACGACGCCTGAGGAGCTCCGTCCGACTCTGATTATTAGTTTTGATTTTGGTTTTGGCCGCGCCCCCGCCGGCGGGTACGGGCATTGTTACTTGAAGGGTAATTGTTACCTGAAGGGTATTCGCTACCAGAAGGGCATTCTGTTAGGTGTAATCTAAATTCTTTGGCTGCTTTAGTTAAAGCAAAAGCTGAAAGCTGACGACGAATGCAGTTGCATCAGTGATTTAAATTCGTCGTCAGGTTCGGAAAGGATATGTTTGGGACGACGACGGCGGCGGAAGACGACCACTACCACTACCACAGTGTAGTGCGTACAGAACACGCGCTTATATTGGCACAGAAGAAAATAATAGTACGTACCTACTAACCCGTAATATTCGGCTCAATTCTGGAGTGGCCGCTAAAATCTCTAAATTTAAGTTAAGTATCGGTTTCTTTCATTCATACGGGAATCGTAAAGGATGGGCGATGGATGTATTTAATTTTGAATGAATGATAAGCTGTCAAATTCAGCTTAATTTAGTCGGGATGTTTTTGAATGCCTGCTAAACTATTCGTAAAATCGATGTTTGACGTCTCTGAATGTAGGTTGGCAATGATATGATTTTTAAATTTAAATTAGAGCGTAATAATGTAGAATCGGGCCCATTGTGTGCGTACTACTGTACTGAGCGCTACACACACAAATATAATGAGTAGGTACACAGAAGACACACACAAGCATGACTAGCCTGCACTCGTGAAACATCAACACACTACGCCTCTGACTAGTGTTGAAGAATTTTCTGTAAACAAAATGTAAAAAAAAAACTTACCCTTTACTAATTCGAAGATCTCTTGAGGATTCACATCGTGGCCTGGCTTTTTCAAAATGGCTGCGACCACAAGCTCATGGGTGGATGAGTTGGGGATTCCCACAACACACGTTTCTGCGACGCCCGGGTGCTTCCGGATTAAATCTTCAATTTCAAGTGGAGATACCTTATATTATACAAAATTTGACATTATTTTAAAGTCTCAACATCGATTTAATACCTTTTTTTAGCATGCTTTGTTATTAACAACCCATGTATATTGTCAAGTATCAAGACAGATGTATGTATGCTACGAGTATTCCTCATTACAAAAGCAACTATTTTACTTCTCAGCTAGAAATTACCTTCTAAATACAAAACTTACATTAAACATCATATATCTTATTAACAGTTTTTTTCTTTCCATGTAATAAAAGAAGTCGTTCTCGTCCTTATAAAACATATCTCCAGTTTTGAGCCACCCATCTGCTGTCAACACTATATCAGTTTCTTTAGGATCTTCGTGGTAACCCTAAAATTATTTACAACAAAATTTTGGAAACAATTTTGATAGACACAATTCATACACCTTGATAATGTTCTAACTTCTCTTAACTCTTCTTTTCCGTCTTTTCAAAAGAATCTGCTGTTTCATAAATTTTCGTAGGGTATGAAACCAATTATGTTTTCACCTTTTCGAAGTTGGTCCCATCCTATTATTAACAGTCATCATCATCATCATCCATCATCTCAGCCGAAAGACGTCCACTGCTGGACAATGGCCTCCCCCAAGGATCTCCACAATGATCGGTCCTGCGCTGCCCGCATCCAGCGGCTTCCCGCGACCCTCACCAGATCGTCGGTCCACCTCGTGGGGGGCCTGCCCACACTACGTCTTCCGGCGCGCGTTCGCCATTCAAGAATCTTATTAAGAGTGTTTCATATTATTTTATATTCATGAGTAGAATCGTCCTCCAACAGCATTGATTACTTGACATAGAATTTAAGACAAATCATTTTCTTAACAACAAATATAAAATTGTTGATTATCACAACCTACCGTAAAAAATCCATATCCTCTGACCCATAATTCGCCATTTTTATTTGGTTCTGTTATTTCTTCACCGTTGTCACCGATTAACTGAAAGTATAACATCCGATTCATCAGCATCACACGACATTTATTTTTGTTTAAAATCGTAAATTATATCATCTTCGATTCTAAATATTTCGTGTGATGTAAGAAAATAATATTGAAATATGGGAGTAACTTTGGATTTCCTGCAGCTCTCATTGATTATTTTCAATTGAAATAAAAAATACTCACTTTGTATTCAAATTGTTCCATGGCTTTTCCACAAGTGTTAAGTGGAATAGTACTCATTTCTTCGACTTTAAAAATTGTTACTAGTAGTTCTGACATGCCAAAGCAGTAGTACAAATTAGCAGGGCATATTTTCTGAAAAAAATAATAATTCAATTTCGTTATTTTCAAGATCTGCTAAAAGACGTCCACAGACAGTAACCATCTTTTTCCCTATGATCTACGCAATGACTATAGTCTAGTAGTAGGACGGTCTGTCAAATATAAGACCAACATTTTTATTTTTAAATTTAGTCTTTGAATCCAATTGTGGAGGTATTTTGAACCAAATAAATCTCTACTTCAATTGAAAGATGTTTACTGACACCAGGATCTGTGGGGTAGATTAACATCGAAACCCACACGGTAAGGAAGCAATCTGGTCAGCTTTCTCTCAAGGATTTCAAATACCGGATCTACGTTTCCCACAAAAACTGGAAACCGTACCTTAAACCCTTCTAATATTTTTCTTTCGACAACAGCCCCAGCTATGATGATGTGCTTGAAGCAGGATAAATTGCAAATATTTTGAGGAATATCCATTGCGAACCGTGCCAGCAAGAACGGAGTCCAAGCTGTCGCTTCAGGCTGAAACCAATACAATACAATTGTAAGGGAAGATTATGTTAATTGATTGTGAAATTGTATAGGTGGGAGATGGCGCTAGTAGGAATACAAAATAAACTACTGTCTGTGACAATACTTAATGCAGGCGGCTGACGGGAGGTGTTTTTAAAGATGACACAATTATTTAAAAACTCTGTATTAAAAGTTCTGCAGTGCAAGATATTGGACCCAATTCCACGCGTCCAACGTCTAAATAACTTAAAATTAAAATGTCTAAAATTTAACTAGTATTAGTCGGATCCACAAGTGCTAATCTACGGTGCCAAGCCAACTAAATTTAACGGGGTTTAAGTGATTTGCTAAATTGTTTAAGTTGAGTTCAAGTTGTTGTTTTCCCATGTTATTTTGATGAGAAAGACCAGTTATATCCTCGCCATACAACCTAATCATAATATTTATTTTAATCGCCGCTAAGATTAGTCAGTTAAGCGATTTTTCGCGTAAAAATGGCATGCATAGAATTGCGTTTGGCCAGATAAAGTTAAGTTTAATTGATTGTATATGGATTGTATAAAATAAGAAACGTCAGATTAAAATTAGCGATGTCAGTTGAATTTGACAGTACCCGTAGAATTGCAAAGTGGTTTAGCGACACCTAATTAAAATTAGACATTTTAACGGCCACTCTGGAATTGAGCCCAATATGTGAGTTAACTAAATTAAAATAGTTATAATTAAAATTTTAAGACTAATTTAATCTTTTTTTGATATTATACCTACATGGGGTGATTCACATACCCCTTAACACAAGGCATCTAAATTTTTATTTTGGACGTCTATCAATGGGCCGCCCGATATACCTTACCCTGTATTTATTAATCATTTGCAGAATGATCTGTAAATTCGGAGACTGAGACGTGGTTATCCTGGTGACTCCTACAATAGGTGCTGCTATTGAGGTTATCAGAGTTGTCACCCATTGCGGCGAAGTTAGAACCATAACTGAAGCGACATCATCATAGGCATCCCTGACAATCAGAAATCTTAATTAAATTAAAGATTATCGGATGTTTATCATTCAGTTTCAATTTTGACCTTGAAATAACCATTCGCAGAGATTAAAAGTAGGTACCTATGTAGTATATCAGTTTTGAATAAATGAGCGTTATCTTGAGGGACATTAGGACTAAATCGGTCCAAAGATCTCTCACCATCATCTGTGTCGTCTTCCCGTACGAAGCCAGAGAATGGGTACGTTCGTTCACCTGCATCATCATCATTTCAGCCGAAAGACGTCCACAGCTGGACAAAGGCCTCCCCCAACCAAATATCTCCACGACGATCGGTCCTGCGCTGCCCGCATCCAGCGGCTTCTCGCGACCCTCGGCTAGCAAGGTGGTAACTTCTGGACCACCTTGTGGAGCCTAAAAGTGGAGGAATAAAACCCTACCCCAAGGAACTCAACACCTGTCCTGCGCTGCCTGCATCTTGAGACATAATATATCATTGGTCCACTAATCGACAATAATGCCCACACCATCAGACTAGCAAGGGGTTATACCAACATCTCATGACTAAAATGCTTATCTAGCTGTGAACTGTCACTTACCACCACGATAGTCCAGCATTCAGCGCTCTATCGTATGGTATAATGGCTGCCTTTGGAGGTCCTGTAGTACCACTAGTCAACATGAACCATGCTGGTACTTTTGTAGGGTCAAAACCAACGGCTGGGCTTAAAATTGTATAAATTGTTTCACAAATTACTGATCCAGTTTCTTATCATATTTTGTAGCTACACTAAGTAAGCAAACACGAAACGACGATACTTAGCCCTCAAACTACTCAGTTCCATAATATCTTATCTTATCTTAATTACCCATACGTGTCCCACTGCTGGGCAAAGGCCTCTCTCCGCTCTCTCCATGACTCTCTTTCCCGTGCCTCCATAATATATAGTTTCCAAATTTATTTAACTAATATGATGTAATCGGAAAAAAGTAAGGTCAATGCTTAGGTTTTAAGGCTTTTTTTTTACAAAGGAAAGCAATCAAATTATATCATTATCAATCAGTTCACATATTATGACTTTACCGACCAAGGGACTTGGGATTATCTATCTCTAAGGTTGAATAGTCTTAGGCACTCATAGCATAGGCCCATGGTCCAAGAAAACAAGGTCTAACCGTTAGACCACGTGATTAACACAAGCCTTCGTCATTTTGCGCTGTTCGTCCTGATCTATTACACGCATTCGACAAGGATGAATAGGCAAAAGGACGTAGAAATGACGTAGGCTCGTGTCAGTCACGTGGTCCAATGGTTAGACCTTGTTTTCTTAGACCATGCATAGGCCCCACCCACGGAGGACCTCTATTATCCGTGGGCCCACCATAGGCCAATGAATAAGAAGTTTAACGCACCGCCATAGACGTTCTAATGGAAACATAACAAAACACTTCTTTACCGGAAATTAATGACGGTGCCTTTATATTCTTCTATGAAAGTTTCTAAGTTATTATCCTTTTCTTCAAAGATAACAACTTTCATCTCCATGTCATTGGCTACAAGAGCATTTCAGTGGTGAAAGTAAGTTTTGGTTTGATTTTCCCATACAGCCTGCTAATGTCATCTGAAAAATATAAATACCTAAATCATATTAAAATTACAAATTGAGGGAAATTTAATTTTGATATCACACATCATAGATTATTATTATCGAATTTTCTGCATTTAAAATCATGATTTATAATCATAATATTTGCAGATACAGTACACAATCCGCACGATTAGATTTTACGTTGTGATAAATTCATAATATCACATCACATAATCACAAAAAGTACTTTACCTGCTCTAGCTCCCAAAGCTAATATTAAAATTATATACTTATTTACAAAAAGAAGACCAAGCCACTTAAAAATTATAGGCAAATAACCTTCCCAAAATTAGTTTAGTAGCGTTTTTTGAGTTGGGTCGTTTTTCACAGAACCTACAGTAGACTATCACATACCGCTATCAAGCTCCGGATCCATAGTGCATACAGTGTACCCCTTGAAATGGGTTGCGTAGAATACCACTGACGTATCCAGATGACCACGACCAATGAGGACGACCACATCCCCTATCTTCAAGCCAAAGTTATCCATGGCACTGGCCAGCTGCATAGCTTGGAATGCCAGGGCAATGTTTGCTTGCTTTGAATCGGTTGCCGCATCGATCTAGGAGATCACCAGACCAATAATGAGAAAGTAGGCAAATTTGATCAAAAGACTTACTCAAAATCATAGGACGTCATTAAACTTATTCAAGTTTTATACAGGTAACACAAAATACAAAACAAACAACAGAAACAACAGAAATTTGAAATGTGAATTATAATTTTTTGTGACAACAGAAAAATTAAAAAGCTTTGCTCAAACAAAGAATGACCAAGTCTATAATAAATAACTATTAATATGTTTATTTATTTATAGCATTTTATCTTTATAACCTTCTTTAGGTGCACTTCTTGTCTATCTCTCAAAATTATTCTTCTTTTTTCTCACGAGCCTATAGGTTAGCTGGATGAGATCTCTTTGTAGAGATGAGCACGCCTTTGAAATTAAGTATGTAACAAATTTGAAATGAAATGAAATGAAATATGTTTTATTCGAAGTAAGATTTAACAAATCACTTTTCGACGTCGAGATCTTTTGAGAGAGACGAGAGATTTTTGTGTTGTTTATGTGCACATAAAGTAAGTATATTATTATCTCACCAAAAACATACCTGTTAATAAGGGGGCCAAGTTCCTATCGGCTAATTGTTCGCCTAAAAAAGGATTGAAATCCAATCCAATGCCAAGTTTAGATGCACTTTAAAATCGATCATAATCGTCGTCATCAACAGCCTGATCCACTGGTAAACATTTGCCATTTCCAAGACTCGCCACCACATTCCAAATTTGAACTTGGCAGGTTTTTGTGCGTAATACTTGATTAATTTGTATAATTTATATAATAATTCATTTTATTTATTATTTATATAATAATTAAATTAACCTATTTAATAAATTAATTTAACCTGCCAAGTTCAAATTTAGAATGTGGTGGCGAGTCTTGGAAATGGCAAATGTTTACCAGTGGATCAGGCTGTTGATGACGACGATTATGATCGATTTTAAAGTGCATCTAAACTTGGCATTGGATTGGATTTCAATCCTTTTTTAGGCGAACAATTAGCCGATAGGAACTTGGCCCCCTTATTAACAGGTATGTTTTTGGTGAGATTTGAATACTTTTTTTGAAGAAATCGTACTTTTTTTTTTTCTTTTTGTCCCACGCCTTCGTCCATTGTTAACCACAGAATAAATATATTTAATCATCCGGACATTCCATGCAGCAAATTTATTTTGACAACCTAGTTACTTCTTTTTGAAAAACAAATGCAAGTCAGGGTTATCACGAGATTAAATAAAAAAAAACTTCTATAATACTGCGTAGCGTACATAGATTTTTGTCATAAAATCTTCTTATTAAACCTTTCTAAATAATGACAAACGTCGTTAGACTTGACGTAAGTGAAATGACGTAAAATTTAGTGACAGCGTTGTCGCGATCGCGAATTTGTTTGCATGAAACAACTTTGGAGTAGCGGGCAATATTATTTGAAATCTCTAATTTTTTTTTGTTTTAGTCGTATCTTTATGTCAAGTGTTTACGTATTGAATAGTTGATAGTTAATTAAATGACATTCAGTACATCGGTCAAATTTATATTATAATATAAAATAAAATAGGTACAGTAGGCAGCACATGCGGCTGGATATTCGCACCACGATTTTCGCTCCTACTACTACAGGATAAAGACGCTCCCAAGGTCATTATGTCCAGCCGCATGTGCTGGGTACACGATGCATTTTTAACTTTGTCAACAATTAAGATAATATACATAATACAGAAGCCTTATTGCATCGTACTTAGCCAATCTTCATTCCCAATGTTTACAGTGTTCAGAGCTCGACTCGGTCGTTTTTTTTTTGATACAAGCGCACATTATTAGTCTTTCTACAACGGTCTCTTTCGATAAATTAAGAATAATAAAAATTGCACGATGTGACAAGGTTACCACGTCATATAATAAGCGCTACAGTGTATTATATGACAATATATTTTATACCCCCCCCTGCCCTCCCACCCTCTCCTCATCGTATTCTCATTGTACCACTGGTTTAGAAATATTTTTATTATAAATTCTATATTCGATTAAGCCAACTTTCTTAAATTTCTTAATTTTTTGTTAATCTACATATAACACACGACCTGTGTGCCAAATTTCATAAGGCTAGGACAATTGGAAGTGGCCTAAACATTTTGATTACCGGTCAGTGAGTGAGTCAGTCAGTGCCTAAATTAGCTATTTTCACAGGGTTATATTTCAGAAGCTACTGAAGCTATATCTATGAAATTTGGCATACTGCTTTAGTACTAGTATATAATTACGTAGGTCAAATTTTATCTCTGTACTTGCAATAGGCACTGAGCTACAGGGGGGTCAAAAGTGGGTTGAAACGGTTCGTGTAAATAGTGCACGGCATGCGCGCGGCTTGTTGCTGGAACTTGGCCTGCGCACTCCCGTGCGCTTGGATTATTTTCTTTGTACTTTTTTTTTTCTCGGCTTTCACCGGTAATTTTTAATATTTCCGTTTACGGGCCTTGACCAAGTAAACGGAAATATTGGGTCTGTCAGTCTGTCACGTCTTCATCTGTTTGGAGGAATTTGCGAACTATCCGGCAAGTATTAAGAATCGCTGCTTTCTGAATTTGTATTATTATTATTATTAAAAGTCGATGCGATATTATTTGGAACAGTGAGATTTAGCGAGGGACGAGGGACGAAATTTAATACTAAAATGTTTAGTACGAGCACGTACGAGTACTTATGTCACAATCATAGTTGAATATCGCAAGATTCGCACTTGAACGAGCGATATTTTTATCGTATAACCAATCAATATAACACAAGCCCAACCGGCAATCGACTAGAGCAGACCAGTCCCCCAAGCAGCACCACGTTCAAGGTTTGACGTATGGGTCAGCCATCGACGGGCTCAACCACATTAGGGGGAACCCAACGACCCATAGCACAGCAACGAGCACAGTTGAACACTCAGCTCCGGCCTTTATTTTGATCTGTCCACCTCATTGGCGATCTACCACGTGGTCTGGTGCTTCAAATTTCCCCTGTACCCCTGTAGGAGTCACTACCACGACGCGAGATATGGCTGAAAAAGGTCATAATGCGAGACTGCACTGTGGTTGATAGACGCTGTCTGATGACAAGTTCTTTTAGTATGGAAATGGAAGCATTTGTGCATGACACTCTCGGCATCCGCCTCCAACACACATCTCCAACGCGTCAATTTTCTTCTTTTCTGTTTCACGAAGAGTCCATGTCTCCGACGCAGAAAAATGGGGAATATTAGGCAATGGACAAGCAAGCCTGGTTTTTGTAGCCTTAGTAATATTTCTATTACCCAAAATACTACTTATACCTAATAAGTCACTATAAGCGATAAGGCCGCCTTTGTGTGATGCCCTTGTTATTGTCTCTTTTGTGTGTGATAAATAAATAACTCCCCTTTGGTCAGGAACCTTATTTTATTGCATCCCAAGTCCCAACGTATTTTTAATGTAAGATTGTGATTTTTTTATAGATTTATAGATTTAAATTTACCGTTTTTTCTCAAATTGTTGTCAAAATGTATAATGATTTTGTTTTAATTAACTGTATTCTTCGCGCTGCGTTTGAAATAAACAAATAATAAAAGATACTCATTTATTCATTACCATAATTAATAGACTTCTTCAAACAACGCAACGTGACGAAAGAAGTTAAAAAGCTTTGCTAGCAATAACAAGATCTTTTTTTAATGGATGTTCAAAGTTTAGGTACGTGGTGATCGGAATTGCAACGCAAGAGAAGAGGACTTACTTGGTTCAAATGCATAGGTCTATCCAACAACCCTTCGAGCAAAAGATGTCCTACATGAACTTCTTCGGGTTTAATTTCGTATCTTTCCACAGCATTTTTCTTCAATCTTTCAATCCGTTGGCTCATGAGACCCATTTTAATATTTATTTTTCTTCGACTCACACAATTTTATTAGAAATTTTGATTTGTTATATTTTATTAAATTTGACTTGTATCGATGCCCACATAAATCAATCTAAAAGAATACCTAATTATGATATCCTTTATATACCTACATGGTGAATTTGTGATCATTATGACACAGATGTTTGTAGTGATTGGTTGATGATAATTCATACAGTAATTGCCTACGGCGGCGCCGAAAATTCCTTTTTTGATACGGTGGGAAAATTTATATCTGGGGGCTCTCGGCATAACTATGCCCCCATAAGCATTGAGGGGCGTGATCTCCGGCCCCCGCCGCCATTTTAATCTAATTATATCATACTTAATACATAATATTATTAAGAGGAAAGATTTGTATTTTATGTGTGTGTGTGTGTGTATGTTTGTAATGAATAAACTCAAAAACTACTAAACCGATTTCAAAAATTCTTTGACCATTAGAAAGCTATATTCACCCTGAGTAACATGAGCTACCTTTTATTGCGGGAAAATGCCTCATTCTCACGGGAAAAACTATTAACGCGGGCGGAGCGGCGGCAGAAAGCTAGTAAGTTTTAAAATAAAATATGTTTATAGTGCTAATTTTCTCGCATTTGTCTGGAGAAACCGCTTCGCATAAATAGTTACTGTAGGCAAAATTGATATTTGGGGGTTGGTTGGGGACTACTATTAAAAGTTCTGTGGCCTAATTGTAATTTTACCGATTTAATAGCACCAAAAAAATTCTCTCACAGAATCGAACTGAGGGAGACACGCAGGCTGAGCTAAAGAGTGTACAGACAGATATCAGATTAATATTATCAAATTAAATGCAGGTGGCCTTAATAACGTCACAAGTTTTTATTCATACTAGGTAATACAGGTGATAACGATCAGCGCTCTATCCGCAAATAATAATTATTTTATAATAATTATTATTATTTCCAATCGAGAGACTGTGCGTCAGATCTAGATAATATAATCAGTTTGTAAAGCCTAACCAGAAAAATAAAATACCTACTAGGTCTATTCTTCTAAGTAACAATCCCGTGAGACTTTCCCCAGTTTGGTTGCCCATTGCAGGCTGAATCAATGAATCACAAAAGAAAGATGATTACATCAAGCCGTTTAATTAAGCTAACAGAGCGTTCCAAAAAGTTAACATGCACTAAAAAAAATTATATAGGTAAGTACCTAATAGACCTATGAATGTGATGGTCGGTAAAAAACATTGTATACTTGGTTGTACCACGTTGTACTTAAGAAAGGTGAAAAATATACCCGTATGTTTCCTAAAACGGCACTTACACATTCTTTTTAAATTTTAAAGACATCTATTTTATTCTCAATGAACCACGATGACGCAAAACTCATCAACGATAGAGTCTTGCAACTTTACCTTTCTTGCAAGTATGTACGAGACCAGTTACACCATATAGGAGCGATAGATGGCCATAGTAATGGTTTGTTGTAATTTAGTATTTTGGTATTCTGTGATTATAGTACATCAGAAAAGAGGTAGGAAATCAGCGAGCTTCGTAATAAGTACTCATTTTGTTATTTTAATTTACTTATTATTATACATAAGTAACTTTGACTTAGATAATAAGTAAATTCTTAAATACATTTCATTTATTATACTACTGGTTAAATTGATGATTGCCTTCCTCGGGCATAATTCTTTGCGCTTCTCTAGCCATACGTATTACTTTAGATCGGCAAATTTTCGAGAAGATGGTGACTGGGAAGGAATCAACAAAAAATAGGCCCCCATGCAAATGCTTCCTGTCAGGTAGCGTATCTGTAAAAATTCAGAACACTAAGTATAAATAAACATAAACATTCCATTTTTATGTTTGTATGAATTATGAATTTTGTGTAGCAACAGGAAACCGTGGCAAGAGTGGAATAACTCTGTGAATTTAGGTGTGTGTTTTATAGCAACGAAGACCTTCAAATCAGTTCTCATCCGTAAATAAGTAAATCAAGTAATAAAGTTACACACAAAACAGTGACATTACAGCGAGCAAAGGCCATACATAACATATCGTTTGTAGTAATCTCTACCAGCACCAGCAGTGGCGGATTTACCAACAGGCGGAGTAGGCTGAAGCCTAGGGCGGCAGTTTCATTAACAGCTCATACATGTCCCCACCGAGGGGCTCGAGCCTACCCTGAAACCAGGGTGAATAGGCCTTAGTCGACCACGCTGGCCCAATGCGGGTTGGTCAACTTCACACACAACCCTTGAATTACTTCGCAGGTGTGTGCAGGTTTCCTCACGATGTTTTCCTTCACCGTGAGCGTCGAATAAACGTACATATGAATTCGAAAATCGAAAACACATTGGTACGTGCCGAGGTTCGAACCCGCGAACTTCTAAATGGAAGTCAACGGCCCTAGCCACTAGGCCACCGACGCTCTTACAGGGCGGCAGTTTAGGGGGAGGCAAATCAGGAGTATTTTTTTTTGTTCATACATATAGAGTCGGGTCGAGTATAATATTTTCAATACCACTGCTGCTATGCTACTTACCTTTCTTTCAGCTGGTTTCGCCCAGTGTCAAGTTATCTGCGTACCTTACCCCCTTTTGCCTTTATTCACTCAAATACAAATCTATAAGCATTTGAAAACCGTAATTCGGAAGGAGCCGCGGTCCCTACGCTGAAATTAACCTAAGAACTGACATATTGGTTACATAGAGATCGGGTGGGGAGGCAAAATTTTAATAGCCTACTAGCGGCAAATGTGTAATTCCGCCACTGAGTACCAGGGCCTGGCCACAGCTTCGCGCGACCAGCAGCGGCGCGAACTGTTCACCGCGGAGCGCGGAGGCGCGAACTGTGGTGGTGCGATAGTAGACTACAGATCGCAGCGAATTCGCTCTACAGACCCTTCACCGTAAGTTGCCCCCCGCCTGCCATAGTACCACTATGGCAGATAGTGGACGGCCTGTAGGCGTGCCGCATTCACCCATCGCCGCCGCGCCCCTCCCACCCCCTTCGCTATTCCGTCGATGCTCGTCTCACCGCACCGCCACCGTCGTCACCGCCACCGCTGCCGCGACTACTTAGTTGTGGCCTGCTTCATACAATTGCCTACGTTTAATTCCATCGCTCTTCGCTATTCGCGCCGCCGCCGCGGGTAGCTGTGGCCCGGGGCGGCCAGACTACCATAGAGTAAAGGACTTAAAATAATCTTTACGACTTCGATGAGGGCCACCACCACTACTAATCTCTTCTACCGATAATAGCAAATATGGTGTAACAGTACTATTATACACTTCTGTCTACTTAAGGAAGAATCCTTATTTATCGTAGGGTTTCGAGGTTAATCTACCTCAGTGTCAGGTGCAGAATCAAGGCTTCTGACATGGCTCTTATGACGACTACTAGGTAGTAAGCGGGACCAACGGCATACTACTACTGTACACTTCTGTGAAGTTCTGTGGTATAATAATATACTGCGCCTGGTATTCTCTCAATTTTGTATGAGATCACTAGATCATAATTTGACATTCAATTTCACAATCTGATTGCACGTGCGATAAATAAAACATTTTGCTCTATGCCTGCCTATTGCTGATGATAATGACGTAGGCGTATTCCAGTATCATCACGATATCAGTTAAGAGGGTTTTTGAATTTTGATCATCCACCACAAAGATAATGCGTAACACAATAAAAAGATAAAACAACTGTAGTAACTTAAACTGTGTTTTCAACACACTAGGCCTCTGAATAGTATTGAAGAATATTCTGTTAAGAATTTAAAAAAAACTTACTCTTTACTAATTCGAAGATCTCTTGAGGATTCACATCGTGGCCTGGCTTTTTCAAAATGGCTGCGACCACAAGCTCATGGGTGGATGAGTTTGGGATTCCCACAACACACGTTTCTGCGACGCCCGGGTGCTTCCGGATTAAATCTTCAATTTCAAGTGGAGATACCTTAGATTTTACAAAGTATGACATAATAATAATAATAATAATAAATCCATTTACCTATATCAGGCAATATTTAAATAGTTATATGATATGTAATGAGTGTAATTAATGACATAGGTACTTTTAAAGCCATCAACATCGATTTCATACCTCTTTTTATCATGCTTTGTTATTGACATCCCATGTAGGTATATTGTAAAATATCAGGACAGTAGGCAGATGTATTAGCTTCGAGTACCTATTCCTGATTACAAAAGTAACGATTTTACTTCTCAGCTAGAAATTACCTTCTAATACATAACTTACATTAAACATCATATATCTTATTATTAGTTTTTTTCTTTCCACGTAATAAAAAAAGTCGTTCTCGTCCCTATAAAATATATCTCCAGTTTTGAGCCACCCATCTGCTGTCAACACTGTATCAGTTTCTTTAGGATCTTCGTGGTAACCCTAAAATCAAGAACCGAGATACTAAAACTTGACCGGTTGAGCATACGTATACTCATTAGGGCCCTCACTGGGCATTGTAAACTCAATAAGCACATGAACAGGATGGGCTTATCAGAAAACCCTTACTGTAGATTCTGTGCGGACGAAGAGGAAACTCCACTTCACATTCTTTGTGAGTGCGATGCCCTCGTCAATAAGAGGAGTCGGGTACTGGGAGCGCACAAACTTGCCCCCCATGAAGCCCGAAGCCTAAATCCCACCAAAACCGTCAGCTTCTTCAAAGCGGTCGGTTTGGAAGAGGCTATGTAGCCTATGAGGGCCGACTACAATAGATCCACCATGGGTCGCAGTGGTCTTGGGTACTTGGTGCCCTTCCCTCACCATCCAAATCATAATCATAATCATAAACCCTAAAATGATTTACAGACAAAATTTTAGAAACATTTTTGATAAACACAATGAATACACCTTAAAATTTCAATAGATTTTTACTAATGAATTAATAATGTTCCAACTTCTCTTAACTCTTTCATACATTTTCGTCGGGTATGAAACCAATTATTTTTTCAACTTTTCGAAGTTGGTCCCATGTGGTCCCATCCTATTACAGTTATTCATAATATTTCATATTCATGAGTAGAATCGTCCTCCAACAGCATTTATTAGATGACATAGAATTAATGTCATTTAGGTAAAATGGAGAGTGTTTTATTTAACGACTCGGCTATTAGTTTAGTTTTTATTTCATACGACAAATAATTTTGTTAGCAACAAATATAAAATTGTTGATTATCACAACCTACCGTAAAAAATCCATATCCTCTAACCCATAATTCGCCATTTTTATTTGGTTCTGTTATTTCATCACCGTTGTCACCGATTAACTGAAAGTATATAAAAAAAAATTTAAAAAAAGAAACCAGGTATGATTTTCAGATAGCGCTTCAAAATCAGAAAACATGGCATGGCACTCTTCCCCCCGTATTATAGTTATTTTTCTCTTTGGTATATAATATCCGATTCAGCAGCATCATACAACATTTATTTCTTGTTTAAAATCGTAAATTATCATCTTCCATTGTACGTGTGACGTAAGAAAAGAACATGAAATATCGTAACTTTAGATTTCCTGCAGATCTCATCGATTCTTTTTAAAAAAAAAATTAACTGAACTCACTTTGTATTCAAATTGTTCCATGGCTTTTCCACAAGTGTTAAGTGGAATAGTACTCATATCTTCGACTTTAAAAATTGATACTAGTAGTTCTGACATGCCGAAGCAGTAGAACAAATTAGCAGAGCATATTTTCTGAAAAAAAATTTCAAGTTGGTATTGTCAAAATCTGCTAAAAGACGTCCACAGACAGTAAAGTAACTATCTTTTTCTGGATGTTATAAGTACTAGTACCGTTGTAAGATACGGTTGCCTTAGTAGGGACTACTATTTGGTATTCTGTGGCGCACTCAGAATAACGAAAGCGAAGCTCGGCCTTTCCAACTTCTTTGGTCTACAGGTCTAGCAAACGCAAGACCTTTTTTTATTTAGTCTTTGAATCAAATTGTTAAGGTTTTTTCAAGAATGTTATAAGTACTACTAGTACTTATAACATCCTTGGGTTTTTTGAATCAAACTATGAATAATGGATTCATCTCCATTTCAACTGAAAGATGTTCACTGTTACCGGGGTTTGTGGGGTAGATCAACATCGAAAACCACACGATAAGGAAGCAAGCTGTTCAACTTACTCTTAGGGATCTCAAATAGGTACCGGATCTACATTTCCCACAAAAATTGTCTCAATAAGGATGATGAATGTTGATGAACTGGAAACCGTACCTACCTTAAACCCCTCTAATATTTTTCTTTCGACAACAACCCCACCAACGACGATGTGCTTAAAGCAAGATAAGTTGCAAATATTTTGAGGAATATCAAATGCGAACCGGGCTAGCAGGGACGGAGTCAAAATAGTCGCTTCAGGCTGAAACCAATACAATTCTATTATAAGGCCAGATTATGTTAACTGATAGTGAAATCACATCAAAAAAAGTTTACGATCACATGAAAAAGCAGATATATTTCTAAAATTTTAATATATTTGAATAAATAAAATTACGCTTCATTGTGTAAATAAATTCAACTTTTTATTATTTTTAACCAACAGAAACTGAATTATAAAATCCGACAGTGCCTTCTCTCAACTCCTGAACCGTTTGGGGTTCAGCTCAGCGCATCCCAAGCATGTTCTATCGGATTTAAGTCTGGAGAGCTAACAGGCCAATCCGAAAGCAGGTTTGACCCGTTGATCTCGATGTGCAGGCGCATTATCATCGACCAGTACGAATCGGTGCCCATGGTTTATTCTGCATGGTATGACGATGCTATCGATAGCAACTGTCTGGTATATAGCTGCTGTCGTGGAGCCCCGATAAGGGATCAACGGCGTTCTAGCGCCAATCATTATTCCACCACAAAATTACACAGATTTCCCGCCTTGATGAACTGTTTCTGTGGCAGTTCTTTGCCTTTCAGAGTCCCCAGGTCTTCTCCAGACACGAACACGTCGGTTATCTGGATGAGTGCTTATTCGGAACTCATCAACGAAAAGGTAATTGTTCCAAATGTCTTCCTCCTCTTCTTCTTGATTTTGCCTAAGCCTTGCCCACTGCAATCTTCGTTGCTGTCATTGCCGTGAGTTCAGAGACACTCGCCAAGACCTCCTTGCTTGTAATCCAGCCTGGTGTAAGCAGTTCCGGATGGTTTGAGTACTAACTTCAACTCCAGTGGCAGCCCGCAACTCTGCTTTTATTTGAGTGGCGGCGTTGACTACAGTCAGTAGGATGGGGCGGCCACTACGGCGTCGGTCTGCTAAGTTATTACCCACGTCGCGGCACCGACGATCTAGAGGGTAACGACGCAAGATTGGACTACTGACTCCTGAAATAGCACTCAGACTCCTGTTCTGAGTGCTATTTGTCTAATAAAATAGCCTTTTTCGCTCAAAGTTATAATTCTGGCTTGCTAAGCTTCTGGTAATCCTCGTGGCATTGTTTTTATCAAGACTTCAGTACGAAAATGAAGTATATGTCGTGGCCGCATCGTAGAATTGCCCATTTCATGAAATGATCGGCCATTTAATGAAATGGTTGCATTTCATGAAATATTTCACTGTCCATTGGCCATATCATGATGTGCCCAGACCAGATCAATGATAAGAAATCGTTTGACGATAGGGCCAGCTGGACGCACTGCTATTTCATGAAATAATCAATCTTAATCGATCATATCGTGGAATTGTTTCATTGACTACCGGTAGAGGCGCTGTAAGCGCCTAAGCGCTTTGTTGGTGTCAAGATGGCGGCCCTTGTAAGCGAAGTTACCTATATTTTTTATAAATAATATAAGAGTTACCTAATTAGTAAGTATGCGATTAAGACTCAGGTAAAGAAACATTCCTACCAAAAACTTGAGATACCTATAAAACTCTAGTGCGCGCCAAAGATGTCACGTGTGGTTCAGTGCGTGTGAGCGCGTCCGTCCATGTGCCTTTTTAGATTAAGTAAGTTTGTTATACTTATTTTAAAATTATTTTAATATTCCATAGTAAATTTAAACAACTAAAAATAAACAAGTACGTAACAAAATTGTTCTGAGTTTTCATTAAATATTTTATGGTTAGGTACCCTATTTTCACGATATGGTCAAACGTGGGTGACCAAATCGCTAAACGTTTGTCGTTTAATGATTTGGTTACCATTAGTTGGCCACTTCATGAAACGTGAACACTTCACGAAATGGTCAACCATTTCATGAAATGATCAATTCAGCGATTTGGCCACGACATAGGTATATACCGTCAAAACTGACGAAGTCGAATATCTGAATGAGCACAAATTTCGATGTAACCCCTTTTATATCCAAAAACAATTGAATTTATGTTTTGTTCTATACCTATTCAAATTATTCATTTTGAATTATAGAATTCGAAAAGTAAAGTAAGTATATTTTAATATATTCTACCTACCCTAAAAAGATAGATTTTTCGAAGTGAATCGCGCAAACTTTTTTCTGATGTGTGTATATTATAATAACAAAATCAACACCGAGTACCTACGAAATATTCAATACAATACTAAAAGATAAAAAGATAAAGATATTTCATTCGCATAGATATGGTAGTTACAGAGATGGTCAATCAAAGTATAAAAAAGTTATAATGTTGCACATATCTAGCCTATGTTTGAAGCATGCAAATCTAATGTCAATTAACTTATAAACTATACATTATACAATTCCATATCATGATTAAAAAATTCATATATTAAGTAAAAACAATGTTGCACCAACCAAGACTTTACGCTTCTCTAATACTCTACTAATTACTCCTTACACCTCCTCCTTCCATCTCTTACTAATATTATTTGTTGACGCCAAGAATTAAAAAAAGAAAACAATAAGTTTCAAAGCTAGCTTTATTGCTAAGATAGCAATATCTTCCAGACGACCCATCCAAAAAAAACTGCTAAATAGTCTCCGGTAGTTATTATTACAAGTAAAATTCTATAAATCATTTTTCGACGTCATACTAATTAGTATGATATATCTTACCAGATTTTTATGCATCTGATCATTTAGCTTTGACGTCGAAAAATGATTTAGCTTTTTAATGGTAAAAGAATTTTTGAAATCGTTTCAGACTCAAAAACTACTGAAACGATTTCAAAAATTCTTTTACTATTAAAAAGCTACATTCACCTTGAGTGACACAACATAGGCTACCTTTAACCGCGGGAAAATGCCTCATTACCAAGGGAAAAACTGTTAGCGCAGGCGGAAAGCTAGTTATATATAAAAATATTATTACTTATAGAGGTCAGATAGCAGCCGTGTGTGAGATGTTCCAACATATTCATTTTATTTATCACGGATCTCTACCCGTAAAAAATAGAGGGTGGCCCTCTAGATTTTTTTAATCTCTTGATTGATAACCGATATGGGTACTGTATTTTGTGATAATCAATTATTGTAATTGTCTTATCGATCCCTTTTTTCTTAAAAGCTCTCGCAGGTAAAAAAACTTTTTAACAAAGTGAGGTGAGACAGCACAGTTTCATTGTTCATAATTGGGCTGTAACAATGAATTTTTTTTACCTGCGAAAGAATTTTGGTCGATGAAAGTTTGACGATCTTAAACATAACGGAAACATTTTAATTCATAAGACAATATTCATCATTAGCTTATTAGCTACACAAAAAAGAAGATAAATAAATTACGTACATTTTTTTGCGATATACCTTACCCTGTATTTATTAATCATTTGCAGAATGATCTGTAGATTCGGAGGCTGAGACGTGGTTATCCTGGTGACTCCTACGATAGGTGCTACTATTGAGGTTACCAGGGTTGTCACCCATTGCAGCGAACTTAGGACCATAACTGAAGCGGCGACGTCAAATTCGCCATCCCTGAAAATCAGAAATCTTAATTAAATTAAAGATTATCGAATGTTTATCGTTCAGTTTCAATTTCAACCTTGAAATTACCATTCGCAGAGATTAACCCCCTGGCCACAGTTCGCGCGTTGGCGGCGGCGGCGCGGCGACGGCAAAACTTGCCAGAACGTTAGTATTTGTAACATTTTACGATATTTTGGAGCACTTTGCGTCACATGACTTAAAACATTACTTTTACGTATTTTTAATCTTATTTGTGCTACATTACAGTGTTGAAGTCGTTTTCTGAGTAAAATAAGATAAACGTTACTTTTTGCATGAAAATTGAACGTTTTTTGTAAAAGTTGGGTAATTTCACGCCTTTAAAACAATTTCTTGATTTCGGTGGTACATTTATCTAGCGGGTTTTAGAAATGAAAATTTTTTTTAGTTCTCTTATGTTAATTTTGATTATGGGTTACTGGCAACATACCGCTGGTCGCCGCCGCCGCGCGAAGCTGTGGCCAGGCCCTAAAAGTACCTAGCAACTATATCAGTTTTTAACAAATCAGCGTTATTTTGAGGGACATTTGGACTAAATCGGTCTAAAGATATCTCACCATCATCCACCATATTTCAAGCGGTGTCGTCTTCCCGTACGAACCCAGAGAATGGGTACGTTCGTTCACCTGCATCATCATCATTTCAGTCGAAAGACGTCCACAGTTGGACAAAGATCTCCCCCAAAGATCTCCACGATCTCCTGCGCTGCGCCCGCATCCAGCGGCTTCTCGCGACCCAAAGCTAGCAGATCGTTGGTCCACTTTGTGGGGGGCCCACGCTACCTACGCTACCTGCATCTTGAGACAATATATCATCGGTCTACTAATCGTCAATAATGCCCACACCATGAGACTAGCAAGGGGTTATCCCAACATCTCCTGACTAAGATGCTTTAGTCTAGCTGTGAACTGTCTGTCACTTACCACCAAGATAGTCCAGCATTTAAAGTTCTATCGTAAGGTACAATGGCTGCCTTTGGAGGTCCTGTAGTACCACTAGTCAACATGAACCATGCTGGTACTTTTGTATGGTCAAAACCGACAGCTGGGCTGAAAATTGTATAAAAATTTTATAGTTTCACAAATTACTGATCCAATTTCTTATCATCTTTTGTAGCTACTGTGTAAGGAAACACGAAACAACGAGCCGTCATACTACTCAGCCCCATATGTAGTTTCCAAAAATTGTTTAATAACTTATATGCTGTAAATCGGGAAAAAGCAAGGCCAATGCTCAGGTTTTAAGGCTTTTTTAGTACAAAGGAATGCAATCAAATTATATCATCCCCGTTACCAGTTCACACACTACTTTACCGACCAAGGGACTTGGGTCTACCTATCTCTAAGGTTGAATAGTCTTACACCTGTTTGCACTAACTTTGTCGTAGGCTTTTCGTAGTTAAGAAAGACCTAAGCTAACTAAAGCTTCAAAAAATGTTTTTCACCAACAGTCTAGTTGGGCTCATATAGGTATATAGGCAGAAAATAAACAGTTTTTAAAAAGTCTGAAAGTTATTAGCAAACAAGATTTCCACCAAATCTCACCTAAATACTTTAGGCATCAACTTAAGTCTTAAGCGATTCTTAAGTTTAGAGCAAACGAGTGTAAAGCACTCTCATAGCATACGATGTTCTAATGGAAACATAACAAAACACTTCTTTACCGGAAATTAATGACGGTTCCCTTATATTCTTTTATGAAAGTTTCTAAGTCATTATCCTTTTCTTCAAAGACAACAACTTTTATCTCCATGTCATTGGCTACAAGAGCATTGTTGACTTTCTCCAAACAATAGTCAATGGTGAAAGTAAGTTTTGGTTTGATTTTCCCATACAGTCTGCTAATGTCATCTGAAAAATTAAATAAATCATATTAAAATTACATTTTGAGCGGAAATTAATTTTTGATATCCCACATCAACGATTAGATTATTTTTATGGAATTTTCGGCATTTCAAATCATGATATATAATCATAATAAATTTGCAGGTACAGTAAACAATAGGCACGACACGATTAGATTTTGCTTTGAGATAAATTCATAATTAATTTAAATTTATTGTTTGCGGATTACGAAGTGTCTTTCTAGAGAGTTCTTTACCTTATTCTTGTTTTGTTTTATAATATTTAAGTTTTGTGATTCCTGTAATTTAGACTATACAAGAAACTCCTATCACATATTTTTATATCACAATTTTTTAATTAGAAGAAATACAGAACCACTCCAACAACGGCACACCTATCTTAGCGCAGTTTGTTAGCCGACTTACCAATAGCCAGAAGTATCTTTTGTACTACACCCCTGGGAGGATCGGAAATATTTAGCTTTTAGAGTATAAATAGAAAAAATTCTGGGAGGGATAGAGTACGCCTATCGAGTATGAACCGTAAGCACGGATAGTCCGAATACCTTTAGCGCGTTAGTTTAGTATCAAATGGTTATCGGAGCTGATTATTTTTCCCGGTGAAAATAAGTAATTTAATAGGAGAACATTTTAAAATGTGCAGTGAAAGGTTGCAAATATGACTCGAGGAACAAATCAAAAAAGAAAAATGTTATTGATTTCACCGCCCATACAAAATCTGCCAAAATTTGCTTACGCTTGACATAAAGGCAGCGGAGCGATGCGCGTGCTCTATGTATATTATTTTATTCTCTAAGTATTTAGCTATACTGTAGGTCCTATGAAAAACGATCCAACTTGAGTTAGACCCGTTTGCGTAAATTACCTATCGATGGGTCTAATCGACGCTCTCGTAAGTCAAAAGATAACGGAGTTACAATTTGTGCATAGTGGTTAAAATAGCATTAAAAATTTTTAAATGAATTAAACTTCTGTTCGCGAAGTAAATAAACTCCTCCGATTGTTTGGAGGAGTTTATTTACTTCGCGAATAAGGGTTCAATACATGTAAAACCCTTGATGTTTTTGAATAGT
The DNA here is from genome assembly GCA_948473455.1 of Teleiodes luculella. NCBI lineage: Eukaryota > Metazoa > Arthropoda > Insecta > Lepidoptera > Gelechiidae > Teleiodes > Teleiodes luculella. The sequence goes on along the minus strand of OX419591.1, from coordinate 11,403,097 downwards.
TATATATCTTAACCTTATCGAAACCTTAAAAATTCAGAACTAAGACCTGTGAAAAAAGATAAAACTGTACTTATACAAAAACATAACAGATCAATATATACTTCTAAAGAAAAGACTAAATTAAACCTTTCATATTAAATATAAACTGATCTAGATCTGGTTATTGGAAAAAAAGTAATTTACCATATAGAGCTCTCAAAGCTTATATTGAAAATACTTTTATTTACAAAAAGATGACCAAGCCACCTAAAAATTACGGGCAAAAAACCTTCCCAAAATTCGTTTTTACGCTCTCCTGATAAGTCTACTGACTATCACATACCGTTATCAAGCTCCGGATCCATAGTGCATACAGTGTACCCCATGAAATGGGTTGCGTAGAATACCACTGACGTATCCAGATGACCACGACCAATGAGGACGACCACATCCCCTATCTTCAAGCCAAAGTTATCCATGGCACTGGCCAGCTGCATAGCTTGGACTGCCAGGGCAATGTTTGCTTGCTTTGAATCGGTTGCCGCATCGATCTAGGAGATCACCCAGACTTATGTGAGTAGGTACTATCAAAAAACTTAGGTACTCAAAATCATGGTCATAATAGGTTTTTTTTATACTTCTATACTAATATTATAGACAGGAAATGTTTGATTGTTTGTTTGTTTGCATCGAATAGGCTCCGAAACTACTGAACAATAATAATAATAATTCTATATACACTCGACATAAAAAAAAATAGCACCTCCGCAAAAAAAGACTTCAAGCATTATTAATCCTTAAGACAAGCAATTATTCCTACCAATATTCGTATCATCTGACAGCCCTATCCACCACACGTCACTATGAAATAAAAATAAAATGGAACTGATTCTCCTCTTGAAATTTTGTTTGTATTGTTTTGTTTTTTGGGTATAGAAGTCGATACAGGCTTATTAGGGGATAAATTCGCTACCAACCGTCGAAGAAGACACAGAAGAAGATCTTTCACCAGAAAACGTCCTTGAAAATGGACACTACTGCTGCTGAAGCCGGCCGTGATCGCACTACTGCAATCAGGACTACGACAGTGTGATGTCGCTCGACAATTTAGTTACCAGCGGTTCCTGCAGACCGGTGGCTTTAACCGGAGTCGTGGGTCTGGTAGACATCGCTGCACCTCTGCGAGAGCCGACCGATTCATTGTATCGAATTCTTTGAGAAATCGGTTCTCTCAAGCTGTTGAATTGCAACAGCAGCTTCAAGCAGTTTGTAGAAGGGCCGTGAGTGTCTCTACAGTTAGAAGAAGACTAAAGGAGAGAAACATAGTGGCTAGAAGACCAACTACGGGTCCAAAATTAACCGCAGCGAATCGGCAAGCACGCCTGCAATTTGCTCGCGCCCACGTCAATTGGACCCAGGACCAATAGAGAGCTGTTCTCTTCTCAGACGAAACGAGAGTGTGCCTTTTCTGCAACGATAGACGCAAAAGAGTATACAGAAGACCATGGGAACGTTTTGCCCAAGCCTGCATCCAAGAGACGGTAGAATACGGAGGCGGTTCCTGCATGTTCTGGGGCAAAACTGAACGTTCACATTAATGCACGATAACGCTCGCGCGCACACTGCTGGAATTGTGCGCGGCTACCTTCAAGAGGTTGGGATCCCTGTCATGCAGTAGCCAGCGAGAAGCCCAGATCTGAACCCGATAGAGCACCTCTGGGACCAGTAAAAACGCAAGGTTAGGTTACTTCCACGGGACCTATCCCGTGATCCCGCTACATGATAGAAAAAAAAATTGGCGGTTAAAAAATACTTAGAACTGAAACTCAAAAAATTTTTTCATCAAACCAATACGTGTGACCAATACGTCTATGGATAGGTCTTCAAAAAAGATATTGAGGTTTCTAATATATATTTTTTCTAAACTAAATTGTTTACCCGAGAGACGCTTCCAAAGTGGTAAAAAGTAGTTTTTTTTTAATATGTACGTCATAAATCGTAATCCGCAATTTACCTTTCACTATTATTAAAACATCGAACAAAGTTACAACGAACTACTAGAATTTTCATATTATGTTACTTGCTGCTACGGAACCCTTCATGGGTGAGTCCGACTCGCACTTGGCCGCTTTTTTTAGTTTATACGAAATCTTGTGGTAGAAAGAAATAGAAAATATTCGAGCAAACAGTAATCATCATTATCATCATCATCATTTCAGCCTGTAGACGTCCACTGCTGGACAAAGGCCTCCCCCAAAGACTAATACATACAGTATACAATACAGTAATATGCTTTGAAAATTATTTAGCTACGAAGTTGTCTCGGCGTAAAATAAGCTGCCGGATGCAATAAATGCCGCAAATTTATTCTATAACATTTCACATGCGAAAATTATGTATCATGCCGGACAGTGTTGCCCATGTGGCATGCAACAACTGTAGCATGCTGTTGCCTCGGCGTAAATGAGAAGAAGTCAAAGAAGTTAAAAAAGCTTTGCTGGCAATAACAAGATCTTTTTTCACTGACTGATGTTCAAAGTTTACGTGGTGATCGGAATTGCAAATCAAGAGAAGAGGACTTACTTGATTCAAATGCATAGGTCTATCCAACAACCCTTCGAGCGCAAGATGTCCTACATGAACTTCTTCGGGTTTAATTTCGTATCTTTCCACGGCATTTTTCTTCAATCTTTCAAGCCGTTGGCCCATAAAACCCATTTTAATTAATTATTTTTCTTCGACTCACACAATTTTATTAGAAATTTTGATTTGTTCTATTTTATTAAATTAGACTTTCATCGATGGCCACCAAAAACAATCTAAAAGATTAATCATGATATCGTTATCGTTATCGTTATACGTATACATGGTGAATTTGTGATCATTATGACACAGATGCTTGTAGTGATTGGTTGATGATCATTCATACAGTAATTGCCTTCTACGCCGAAGGCTCCTTTTTTGATACCTAAGTTTTAAAATAAAATATGTTTATGGTGCTAATTTTCTCACATTTATCTGGAGAAACCGCTTCGCACAAATAGTTACTGTAGACAAAATTAACTGACTGGGTGGGTTAGGGACTAGGTACATCATCATCATCATCATCTCAGCCGAAAGACGTCCACTGCTGGACAAAGGCCTCCCCCAAGGATCTCCACAATGATCGGTCCTGCGCTGCCCGCATCCAGCGGCTTCCCGCGACCCTCACCAGATCGTCGGTCCACCTCGTGGGGGGCCTGCCCACACTTCGTCTTCCGGCGCGCGGTCGCCATTCAAGAACCTTTCTGCCCCAACGGCCGTCGGTTCTACGTGCAATGTGCCCAGCCCATTGCCACTTAAGTTTAGCGATTCTTCGGGCTATGTCGGTGACTCTGGTTCGCCTGCGGATCTCATCATTCCTGATTCGATCACGCAAGGAAACTCCAAGCATAGCCCTCTCCATCGCTCTTTGGGTGACTTTGAGCTTTCTTATGAGGCCCATCGTTAGCGACCACGTCTCAGATCCGTAAGTCATCACTGGCAACACACATTGGTCAAAGACTTTAAGATTTAAGACACTGCGGTATTTGGGACGAAAAGATATTGCGCAGCTTCCCGAACGCTGCCCATCCAAGTTGGATTCGACGATTGACCTCCTTCTCGAAGTTAGATCTTCCTAGCTGGACTGTTTGTCCCAGGTAGACGTAATGGTCTACAACTTCGAGAGCGGAGTCCCCAACTTTTATTGGAGTGGGTACTACATGGGCGTTCGACATGACTTTTGTCTTCTCCATGTTCATCTTCAGACCCACTTGTTGTTGACTAGGTACATACTATTAAAAAATCTATGGCCTAATTGTAATTTAACCAATCTAGCACCAAAACACGTGCAGTGCTATGACAAAACTTTTTCGCACATTTAACTGTCAAAAAGTTGCGAGAAACCCGCTATATTGAAATATCCTCCAATTAAGATAAGAGAATATGAACGACAAAATTATGTCTGTCACGCGTGGACCGGGCATGTTAGAGGGGCTGGTCAGTCTCGCCCGAAAAATAAAAAACCTGTTTTATTATTATAAAGTTCCCTGAAATTTCCGCAATTTAGCCAGTTTTTTTTTTATTTTGTTCGGACTTTACTAGCTGCTTAACAGTCTACTAGCCGAATAATTTAAGCCATCACGACACGACTTATGGACAAGCAGACACGAATACAGAAATCCAGATTGATGTAGAGTTTCGATAATTTACGCATTCTCCATTGATCGATAAAAGTTGGTGAACCGCACGTATTTCTTTATAATTACCTATGTCTATTGTATTTTTGATGCTATTTGTATTTTTCCGATGTAAATGCTAATTGTAGAGATCCGGCCGCGATATTAAATTTTAAAATTGAACAAGTGTGCGCTACGAGATTATTATAGACTTAGCTTAATTATTAAATAGTTGAAAGACTTAAGATATGGAAGCACCTGTGAATAAACGCTATAAATTTATCGTCCAATACGAACATGATTATGATAGATAACTGTAATAATAGCAGAATAGTTTACTGATATCAAATTTATTAACAAATTCTATGCAGGGGGCCTAACGTCAAAATGTTTTTATTCAAACTAAAGTACAGCTGGGTGATAGCGATCAGCAGCGCTCTATCCGCAAATACCTAATTTCCAATCGAGAAATTCAGTTCAGTCAGATCAAATTTGTTAAGCCTAACCAGAAAAATAAAATACTAGCTCTATTTTTCTAAGTAACAAACAGGGTCTGTGGCCGAGTGGTAAAAATTCTAGCCTTACATTCATTACGAAGGTTCCGGGTTCGAATCCCGGTGTAGCACACATCGAAAAGATATCACGTTGTGAGACTATCCCCAATTTGGTTGCACATTGCAGGCTGAATCACTTGACTGTCCGGAAAGAAAGATGAATGCGTGCTTCGGAAGGCACGGTTCTTTGTTATTACCTACGGATTATAGTCGTTATAATAATACTAACCGTGTCAGAAGCCTAGCTAGTTCTATAATCATTCTGACACCAGGGTTTGTAATGTAGATTAACCTCGAAACACACAAGGCAAGAAAGCAAATTATTCGAATTATTGAGGAGGAATAAGTAGCAAGTAAGTACCTAGAGCAAGCCATTTATGTACCTACTTCCTAACTATGAACCGGAGCAACTCAACTCTTTCTGTGGCTGTCGTATCGTATGAGGCAACTGATGGTATGATATGAAGGAATGGGCGGGCAACAAATATTATTCAGTATTCACCTATATCACCAGCATTAAAGTAACTAAAGGCACAGGTTTGCGTATAGGTTTAGGTGTCAGTTCCCACGTCGTCGCAAGTAACGAACGTTGTTTGTGACACGCATTTATCTTTATCAACTTAAGACGACGGCTGCATGGCTGGATACCTTTGTCTGTTCCCAAAAGGGATCATTAAAAAAGTTTATTGTCATTTTGACATTCAAATGTTGCCAGATACATTATTTTCCTGCGAATTATTGCTCTTATTTATTTACTATTCAGCCCTCCGCTTTTTCAAGTAGTCAAAAATTTTAAGATCTATCAATTAAATTTTTTGTATATTCTACTAAAAAGTCAACTTTTTATGCATGGCTATCTCTCACTACTGCTACTCTGCTACACATTCATGAGACATTCTAGAAAAGACATAGTTCCATTCAACCCATTTAACTTAATTTAAAAACAAAGTATCGCATACCAAAACTTACAATTCGATTCTACGTATTACACTCTAACTTTAATTTAAAAACCACATTATCATGTCTCTTTCACGTTCTTAATTAAGAACGAAAAGGAACAGGTCAAAACATCGACTTTACGCGTAGTTTGTCCATCCTTTTCGATTTCCATATGAACAAAAAAGACCAAAAATTTATATAAGAGTATACTAGTTTTAGGTACTTACTCAATAATTTTTACAAAAAAATTAAATGTCATTGCAATATCCATAATATGGATTCCATATTATCCAACTGGCAATACCAAACAACAATAGTAGGTACCTTTTCTTTCTAACTTTTATTTCATGGTTCTGCTGATTTGTTATATGTGGTAAAAATAGCTGAAAATGACGAATGAAGAGTCTGCTCGCCCCAAAGATTGTTTGGGATGTAGATTAGTGGGTGCGGCGGGAATGTCTGGCATCGGAGCTTATTTGGCTAACTGTGCATGGAAAAACAAAACTACTCCTGGAAGAATTACTTTATCCACACTTTCTTTGGGTAAGTAGGTACTCATAGATAACCATCTGTAAGTCATATTTATTTAGCCAATACCATTGCATCAATTTACCTGTGACTTTACAGGTCTAGTCTTATCTTGCAACTTAACATAACCTCGAAAATTTTAGGTTATGTTTACAATAAATTATTGTAAACAAACTTTTTGTAAGAATATATTCTGTTCCTTTGCAAATGAAAATCGTATTTGTTATATTGATATTATAGATAATTTATTACTGTACCACATGTACACAATTTATTTTAGAATATTTGCTGTTTTAAGTAATTAAAAGCTTTTATAAAAAAAAAATATGATCATGATGACAGTAAATTCCTTTTTTGTTTCAGCATTTGTAAGTCTTGGAGTAGCAAGATATCAGCAGACTTATCCATTTGAAAAAAGAGAAGCCCGTCCCTTTCAAAAGAAAGCATCAAATGTTTAGACAATGATGATTCAATTCAAAAACAATAAAAACACATGTAAATATGTTTATAATTTTTATTAATAAACATTTGTATTAGTGTAAGTAAATTAGATGTAAATACCTAGAATACCTACTTATTTATTAATTGTTTTGATTGTTATTAATATAAAGTACATACATTGCTTTTGCTGTATGAATTAAAAATCTAATTTTATTTATGGTATATATATTTTATTAGTAAGTTAAGTTCTTAAAAATGAACACTGTCAGTCTAGTGGTAGATACTTATAGACTGCTAGTAAGTACTCAATATTATTTAGTTATTCAACCCCTGTTTATTTTAAAAGTAAAATGGGTTACAATTTATGTCATAATTTTAGAAGGATGGGCTGCTAAATTATGTTTTAGGAAAAGGGCCGTAATAGGAAATGGTTGTTTTTTTATTACAAATAAGACACTTATGTCTTATGGGGTGTAATTATTAAACAATCAAGTGCAGCATTAATAATAAAATGTAACTATTATTTAATTCATAATAATAAATATTTTACAACCAAGTTCAATTTGTAAAGTTACGCTGTCACCGCCGCCGCCGCGCCCTGATAACATAATGCTCATCAAATTTTATTTTTTTAATTGCTTGATTTGTCCATACTTCACGACCATTTTACCACGGTGCGGTGGTGAGCAAAACTTTAGCAAAATGAGTCGGCAGCCGTATTATTATTTTTCTCTTTGGTCGGGGCAGCGCGACGCCAGCACCACAGATTACGTAATAATAGTAGCACTCTAACAACTTCGTGTAGTAAATTATTAGATGGCGCCAGTTGTCTACTTTTCAATCTATGAGATGTTTGTTCAGGATACATTTATTTCGTTCTGACTCTGAAATGGCTTGACGAATGTAGGTAGACAATATAGCCTTATGATCTTTCTATAATTATGTGTTTTCCAAAGTAATAAAGTAAATAAATATGAAAATAACTCCGTCTTTCCGAACTTTTTAACGCCTGCCTACTCGACTAAACGACTTGCGTACCCCTCTTATAAATATTATAAACGCGAAAATTTGTGAGTATGGATGTATGTTTGTTACTCTTTCATGCAAAAATATATAGCATCAGAATAACATAATCATTATAGGCTACCTTTTACCGCGGAAAAATATCTCATTCGAAAGAAAGACTGAGCGGAGCCGCAGGGCGGGAAACTAGTAAAGAAATAAAACTCTTTCCCGTATAAAAAAATTCAGAGTTTTAATTACTGAGCCAGTGTCATACTTAGTAGTAGAAGTAAGATCACAAAATCCAGACGATTTCCGAACCGAGTAATTTGTCTACCTACAGACAACTACGCAATGCGCCCAACGCTTTTAAAATTGGATTTTTCCTGCCTGTTTTTCTCGCGCCGCATGGCCCCCGTAGCTTTCAAATAAACAGCTAAGTCGATGCTATCAATCTATATCATCCTTTGACGAGGCGAACGCGAAAAGACTCACAATTAGGCGCAACGATGTTTTTCGTAGAAAATCACGAAAAACAAAATTAATCCGCGAATTTTTCGTAGAATTTAATTTCGATAAAACCTCGCCAATACCTATTTTTGATAGAGCTTGCCATCTCAATAGAAAGAAGTTTGTGAATTGGAAAAAAATCAAAGTTACTTTTAGTTTAATTACTTTTTTTAAAGAACTAAAGATGAACAAAATTTTTATACCTGCTTTTTTATGCCGTTGTATAGGCATCGCCTATTTATTTATCTAAGATGACTACCTTTTTAAAAATATGTAAATTGTAAAAATATGTTTAAAAGTATTAGCGCCGCCGCCGCTATACGTAATTTGTGGTATTAGTTACTTAGTTAAAAGATGCAACGCCTGTGGAGTTTCTTCGGCGAGCTCTTATCCACAGAAGACAGCCAAATTTTTAAACTCGCCAGAAAATATAATTTAAATGACTTAACTTAGTGATGTAACATCCAAAAGTTAAAAAATAATTTTTTTGAGCTCCTTGAACCTTAATAATAATAATATTGTAGCGTAGCTGTTAGTACTTAGTTCAAATTTATGTACTCATACCTACATCTATAGCGTTATATGAGTAGATACCTATATTTGTGCAGCCGAAAATAGCTTTCACAAGAATTATCCACTACTGCCGTGTTATAAGACCGCGGGTGGTCAATAGGAAACAAGCCACGCACAATGCTTCTATTTCTACATAAGACCTCCACCAATGAAAGCCAGCAACGATGTATAGTGAATAATAGTGATACGGCGATTGTGACGCCTTCGCACGAATATGATATTGTTACATTATTTCACGAACAATTGACTCTTACACGTGTTAGGTAAAAATCGAACGAAGCTAGTAAGGTATTTATCTGGTAAATATTACGTGAAAGGGATGGCAAACAAGTTTGTTTGCTCGATTGATAGAATTTGCCTCAGGTATGGATAAGTTACTTATACAAATAAGTTACTATCCATATCCAAGTCGTGTCGTCGTCCTAAAGTTGAATAGGGTTAAAAACATAAACTTAATATTTTTTACCATAACTAAGTACTTCAAACAATTACCTACATACCTACCTACATACATTTTACATAAGTACATTCAAAATTAAATTGATTAATAATTTTCCATCCTTTTTGATTCCCATATGAATGAAAGAGACCAACAACTTAAATTTTGAGATTTTAGCGGCCACGCCAGAATTGAGCCGAATGTAAATATCTCGAGATCTTAATGTATTAAATCCCATAAATGGATCTAAACCGCAACTTGGAAAGGACTTATTATGAAGGTCTAATTATACCTAGTGGCAGACTTACTTCGGAATCTGTGCGTAGGTATATCTTACGCAGTATCAATAATAGAACGCTTTTTACAAAAAAAAAAGTTTTTCTTTTTTTTACAAATTTTTACACCCTTATCAATAGGCAGCGGTGGGTTTTTAAAAACGCCGAATATAGGTTTATACGTACCTAACGAGTTTCAAGGAAATTAGAGCGATTTTTTGCCATACTTTTTATATTTGTTACTAGCTGTCTGCCCGCGGCTACGCCCGCGTTGTTTTCCGACTTTTCTTTAGTATTTTATCTATCCCACGGGAACTCTTTAATTTTCCGGGATTAAAAGTATCCAAGATGTTGACCAGGGATGTAAAGAACCTTCATGCAAAATTTTACTCAAATTGGCCCGTACAAATAGACAGAGAAACCAAAAAAATAGTAAATTGTCTGGATATGTTCAATTTCACTTCTTACATCCTCCTGACTCGGATTTCATCTTTTTTTTCTATGTACAGACATTTGACCTCCACCTAGAGTTTTTATTTTCTATAAAGCACACACAATACAATTAGATAAGTAAATACGGCTCTATCTAACATCTAACGCACTGAGTCCAAATTAACACTGTACCTGTACGAGTATGTATGTACGTATTACCAACTATTATATTTTATTCGTGGTATTACAGAATTCTAGGACTAGCGTTTTCTGGTACCCGGGTATTACTTTTATAGATATCCGGGTAGACCCGTGTAATTTCTCTCGTATTCTTAAAAAACGTATTAATTAGACATGTGTTTTGCATTTCGTATTATTTAATTTTTCCTTCAATTTTAGGTGGAAAAAAAAACGAAATAAAAATATTTAAGTACGTCTGAAAAGTCGTTTCAAAATATTTTATTGACTTTAATTAAAAAATTTTACTAACATGTTTTAGTTTTGATTGAACTTATTGTAAGGATCTCAAATATATATTTTTTTATAATTTCAAGGTGGATACTCTGGATTTGAAGTTATTTAAGAAAATCGACGATAAATGACCATCCCCCGTATCGCCAAAACCGCCGGACTTTTGAAAAAAATACTGAAAATAGGTCTTTACATTTTGCATATATAGATTACAGGAAAATAAGAAGTTTATTGCATTTAAAGTAATAGGAAATTTTGCAATACTTGTGCGTACGCGCAGCTTGCAATTTATTAATCTTACGGATTTACATAATATATGTGTGTGTACCAAATTTCATCTTAATCAGTCCAGTAATTTCGGAGGAAACTAGCGCTGACAAACGGACCGTCCGTTTTTAGTCTTTTTTCAACCGTCCGTTTTCCGTTTATGTGGTACGGAAACCTAAAAATAAATAAGAAGTGTTTCGCTTGCGAACTGTAGTTAGTAGTTAGTTACACTCCAACGCTGTAGTGTCAACAACGCAGCACAGATCTGCGAAACGCTCTAAAAAGAAAAAAAGCTAGATGTAGTCTTGCTTATACGAAAACTGAGGCTAGCCTATCTCTGTTGATGTAAATAACCAATCTTTCCTCTCCAGCCTATTTAACAACCTATCCAAAGTATAACATTTTGAGGCCTAATTTATGTTGGCATAGTACAAACAGCGCAATAGTCTTAGGTAAAATTCGAACACTGTGCTTCGGAGTAGCTTAAACTACGAGCTGATAGTTTCTACTACACAGATAAAAGCAATTTCCATTCCTATTTCCAGTCCTAAATACCCTCCAACTAAAATTGACGTATAAAATAACGTGATAATTGGGTGCGGTTCTATCTGGACTCTATCTCGTTCGAAGGTTTGGGGTAAACAAGTCTAATGATAAGGCTGTACCGCCCGCCGCCAGCCAGTCGCTCGCGACCGCCCGCCCACGACACGCGTCTCGTCCAATATTGAACACATAAAAACACAGTTACTGAGTTATACACAGCTTCTTTGAGACCTAGTGGCGAGTATGGGTAAGTTTATCTTTTGTTTTTCACATTCTACTGGCCAGTTTTAAGCAAGGTGCGTTTATAAATGACTTTATTGCGTTCTTTATCAAGTTCTGAAGTTATTTTGAATGTGCAGTCGTGGAACGGCTAATTGCGCGCACCTACTTTCTTGTTCTATTTATGAATATTTTCTCAAATGTTTTTTTTACTAGGTTATTTTGTTTTCTACTCTACAAGAGATTGATTTTTGTTAGAGTAAAACACAAACTTTTGACTTTTATGAAGAAAAATAAATTATTTTTAGTCGCTATCCAAAGATTTACATTAAAACAAAAGTTCATTTTTAAAATAGAATAGAATAAGTATACTTTTTTGCACACAAATACAAACATTAATATGTACCAAATGGGTTGTACATCTAGGCGGCCTTATTATATAATTTAGAAGTTTTTGTTACATATAATGTAGAAGTAACAAAAGCGATATTATTAATAGTTTTTGATATATTAGCAAAAAATTGAAAATTTAAGCTTTCCCCCCTCCCCCATCGCCGGCCCGTGTCCCACCCTCGAGAAGTTTTAGTATGTTCCTCCTTCCACCTTTGGGAAGAACTATACCAAATTTCAAAACTATACAAATTATTCGGTCTGATCAACCATTATTAAGGTAATTTTCTCCTACTATTTTATCCAAATTCATTTGACAATCATGTTACTGCTATGTATAATTTCGTTGTTCGGCTTTTTTCTGAATTCTTTTGAACACTCGATTATTAGTAAAGAAGTATTAGTAAAGATTGTTATAGCAACAAATTTTGCGAAACTTCCTTGTTCACAACAAAACAGTTTCTCCAAAGGAAAATTCTTAGCTTAACCTTTGACCTATGATATTCTCAGTGTAATAGTGTAGGTAAGGCAACAGGATAGCCAGACTAGGAGGGTTGTCAGATGTATATAAAATAAATTGCCCTTTTACTAAAATTTTATTTGGGTCTAAGTTGTATTCAATAAATAATATGTCATGGTTAAAAAATAAGTACCTATACAAAATTATCAATGTCTATATTTTAATACTTTGCTTTTTACTACACGAAAATATCTTATTCCCACGAAAAAATACATTAGTGCGACGCGAGTCGGGTAACAAGCTAGTAAAAAATATATTAAAGGCTACGAAAACAAGAAAAAAATATATTTTCCCGACATTCAAAAGAAGTAGGTTGTCTTGTGTCAAGTCTGATAGACGTCATACGTTGTTCTATTATTAGGTCATAAGCACATGAAACATTTACAAGCTTAGCTCATTTCCGAGATTTATTCCCCAGTAACATATAGCTGAACAAAATAAATTTAATAGAACAGACACAAGAATTACGATAGAAGTTGATCTGATTTAAAATTACTATTATTAAACTGTGAATTTCGTAATAGTTTCGTTAAGCTCAATTTTTTAAAATATAAATTAAAAATATCTTAGATTTAGTTTCTTAGAGAGCTAATAGCTTTGGCTATTTACTCTTGTGTATATTTCTGGTAATGGTAAATTCCATTTGAAGTAGTTTTTTTTTACATCTTGCTTGCTTATCATGTCGATTCCAAGATTATTTAACTCCCTTAGAAACCCTGGTGTCACAATTGATGAGCCGCCTATGACTTCTGACATGGCTCATCTAACGACTACATCGGTAGTGGCCGGGACCAACGGCTTTACGTGCCTTCCAAAGCACGGAATCATTTTTATTTTCGGATATTCATTGATTAAGCCTACAATTCCCTAAACTCCTAACGAAACCGAGGAAAGCCTTGCAAAATGCACCGGGATTTGATCCCAAAACTTCCGTATCGTGAAGCGAAAGTACCATACTACCATCGAGGCTATTTCGAGGCTTCTATGCAATAAAAACAGTAGTATAGCGTACCGTGACATGATCCTTTAGAGAATTGGAAGGCTCTGTAAGACCCCTGGAAATTTATGATAACGAGTCTAGGGTCTCCCCTCGTGACACGAAGCTCGTGATATCTCCAGGGAGCAGAAAAAGATGGATGCTTGTAATTAAATATTGGACAGATTTTATAGCTCATTTGAAACCGCCATAATATACAGAAATAGTAATAAAACTTTAGTAACTAAGATTTTTTTCTATGTGGTCATACCATGACGTGTTTTCAGTTTTCAATTCTCGCTTAATAAAACGCGAAGAAATTGCACACCATTAAAGAAATTCAAGGGTTGTTTGGCTAAAGTGGTTCAATAAGGCTTGCTCATTCTTAATTAAGGATAGGCTCGAGCCCCTCGGTGTGGACTTATATGAGCTGATGACGAACGCAAAAATCGTTGACTACAAATATTGTGCGGACACACGGTGTATAAAGAAAATAAAACATTTGTGTAGGATATAACAACAATTTCGCGCCCAATATTCGTTTATAAGTTTACAAAAGAAAACCCATGAGTAAATGCCAATGTACTCTAAATATGGCATAGTTAACTCTATATTTCTTGGACATAATATCTCGTTAGAATACCAAGTATCTATTTTCATGTCATTTGCATCTAAACACGCTTGAGTAAGTTATACAAGCTTCTGTGATCAAATGCTTATAAACCGTAATAATTTATTCTGTGTCAAAACCTGATAATATTATTCGAGCATCTGCTGTTTTCAAGAAACTTTACCTAAAACACTTAGCAGTTATTTATATTTCTCAATAGTTAAAGTAAAAATCGATCGATTAAATGAAACTGTTGTATCTCCACAATAAAAAACTATAATATGTTTTAATTGTGTATAAAAACGAATTTGTCGATCGTTTTATATACATTGTGCTGATGTTTTAAATTAAAATGAAGAAAATAATTAATAAATGAAAATTATTTAATGCACAAAAATGCACAAAGGCGGCCTTAATGATACAAAGCATTTTCTTCCAATTGTTTTCTAAGAGACGGAAAAGGATAGTGTCGCTAAAACAGCTAATATTTATGTTTATAACAAAAACCAAAATCAATGAAATACAATAATAATTATATAATAACTATTAAGATTTAAAAAGAGATATTTACCGTGGTATTTGTAAGATAAAATAGAATAAAAAACATACAAATAAATAGAACCGTCAAATTCTTGCGTTGTTGGAGTTCTGTCATATCATAACCTCCACGTTTTCTTGGACATTGTCACAGAAGAAAGTAATAGTACTACCATGGACCAATATACTCGAGAGGACTGTCAATGTCCTAGAAAAAAACATGCTTCGGAAAAAGCTCAAGTCCCACCTAGCTCCTCGCCCGAGATTATACCTGTCACCTGTGGACCATTTACACGAGGCGCTCGTACAGCGCTATCAGGGTGCAGTATAATGACGCATTCCGTACCCTGATGCGGCTGCCGAGGTACTGTAGCGCATCAAGCATGTTCGCCGAGGCGCGGGTGTCCGATTTCTTCGCTGTCATGCGTTCGCGGATTGCCTCATTTTGGGATCGTATTCGTACATCTCAGAATGAGATAATCAGTGTGATGTATGACAGTCTGGACGTCGTCACCTTCCGTCACTGGTTAAAGACACATCACAGCGACAACAAAAAATAACTATGTTATTATTGTTAATGTGCAAGTTTATTTTATAAGTATTTGTATTTGTATATGGTATGGGCTTGACCTGAAATAAACTATTATTATTATTATTATTATATTAAAAATACACTAGTAAATGGCTATAATTGTTTGTTTTTTTATATAAATAGGAACTAAAAGTAATTTGTTTATTTTTTAAAAGGTCGAAAGACCATATAATTTTTAATTTCACATGATTTCACAATGATAGTTAATTTGTGAATGGTAGTGACATCTATCTTTTTTTTATTACTAATTACAGGAACACGCCTTTTAAGTCCTCTCGAGTATATTGGTACTACTAATAATAGTACACGTGTCCAAAGAATGGAGGCTGAATCGATTCAATCCTAATCTAATCAGGGAACTACGGCATTTAATTTATCGATGACACGCGGCGGACACTCCATACCCCCCTCTAACAAGCGCACGCGTGACAGACATAATTTTGTCGTGCGTATTCTCTTATTCTATTGGAGGATATTTCAATATGGCTGGTTTCTCGCGCGACAAACTTTTGTCATAGCACTGCATGTTACGGGGGCAGAGGTTTGAAAGCCGGGGTTAGTTTTCGTTCGCTATGGCACCTTCAGCTTATGGGACTGTTGAAAAGAAAAGGTTTACGGTGTAATATTAAAATATTTCACGACATGCTCATTTAAAACAGTAAATTTAGAAAACCAAAACTATTCAATATTTTACTTTTAATAGACAGTGAATACAATAAAATTAAATAATTATAATAGAATGCAACTGCAACTTTTCGATAAGCGTAATTTGTAATAGGTGTTTTTGTAACTTTTTCGCCTCCTCATAGAATGTAGGTACTCGAGGTGTCTTTTCTATAATAAACTAAATGATAAATAATAAACTAAAAATAAATAATATAATTTATAATTTTAACAATAATACGAACCATGTGTGGTGCAGTAATATGCAAAGGGCCCAGGCTCAGTGGAAATTTACCTACAAGGGCAACACTGATTTTCAGCCGTCACCCTAAAAAGGAGGAAACGCGGGAAAGGTGGTGATTGTTTAGATAAATAAATAAATATAGTTGGTTGGTACATATCGTGTTAAAAAGCGCTTTAATCATAAAAAGTCTGCTTTTATGGCTCTATTACTTCAGAACTTTTTCAGAACAAAATGGCATTCATTACTGTTTAGGATGTTTTTTTAAAGTGATTGATCACTAGAACAAAGAATAATAAATTTAAATTTTTAGTTTCAGATTTCACCATGAAATTGTGTTTCTTAAGTAAAGTTTTTCAATTTTTTTTATTTTTTCTCTACTATAATAACTATCTGTATTTCAATACGACTTACTCGAAGCTCTACCTTAGAATAATAAATTACTTATAATAAACCATAATGAATAGTTACAAGACTTTTGCCTATAAATTATTACAATGCCGTCGCCTGTTTGAACTGGTTTCACATAGAACTTATAACATAACACGTTGTACATATACGTGTGTACGTACGGGCTATCAGGCCGGACGATCGATGTTACGACAATAGATAATTCGCCACAGAATGGTGTTTTTATCTGCAGATAAGCTGGGGAGCCGGGGGCGCGGCGGGGCGTACGACGAGTTCGACGAGATCCGAGGCTGGCAACCCTTTGCCATGGATGAAACCGCGGGTATGTCTCTCTCAATATTATATTAGACAGTACAATATACTATATTGACACCAAAATATACCAGGAAAACAATACGAAACCGTAGCCTATCAAGTGGCTAGGGCCATTGACTTCCATTCGGAAGTTCGCGGGTTCGAACCTTGGCACGTACCAATGTGTTTTCGATTTTCGAATTCATATATGTACGTTTATTCGACGCTCTTACGGTGAAGAATAAAACATCGTGAGGAAACCTGCACACACATGCGAAGTAATTCAAGGGTTGTGTGTGAAGTTGACCAACCTGCACTGGTCTACTAAGGCATATTCACCCTGATATCAGGGTAGGCTCGAGCCCCTCGGTGGGGACATGTAATATGAGCTGTTAATAATGATACTTACTTTCGTCTTCGTAGTGCAGATTAATGTGTTTTCAGACCATTATGGTAATTCATTGGCACGCTTCAATCGCATGGAAACGTGTCACGGCCCTTTATATCAGCGCCATTGAATGGTTTCCGAAACCGTATACAACTCATTGATTATCTCAAGTATGCATGTTATATCAATTAGAATGTACAGAAGCAGGCGCATGCGGTTGGACATTCGCGCTACAAAATTCACCCCTACCGCTACGGAATATGGCGCTTTCCAGGTCTACATGTCCAGCCGCATGTGCTGGCTACTGTACATACGAACAAGGAATTATGCGCCCTAACATAAAAAAAAAATCTTTTAATATCGCGCCTGCGCGCTTCGTAATTATTATTCGGTAGCGCCTATTCATGTGCAGTGGACTTAGTGGTGGTCAATGTCAGGCGAAAATGTCCGGTGGTACGTTAGTCTGAGTTCGTTTGCCTACTAGACAGTTAAGTTTCGATGTAAGTTGTGTACCAACTCATCATCATCAACATCATTTCAGCCGAAAGACGTCCACCGCTGGACAAAGGCCTCCCCCAAAGATCTCCACGACGATCGGTCCTGCGCTGCCCGCATCCAGCGGCTTCCCGCGATCCTTACCAGATCGTCGGTCCACCTTGTGGGGGGCTGCCCACGCTATGTCTTCCGGCGCGCGGTCGCCATTCAAGAACCTTTTTGCCCCAACGGCCGTCGGTACCAACTACCACATTAAAAACAAAAAAATAATATGTATTTTGAACAATTTTAAAATTACTAATTTTTTCTCTGATTCGCAGAGCAAATTTTAATATAAATTCGTATTTTTTTTTGTTTGGTTTGTTACACATCGCTAACACGATACTGGGTGTAAAGGATACCTATAATACTTTTCCTAACATTCTGTAATATTATATTAAGTTTCCTTCAACCCATATACGAAGCAATTTTTGTATGAAACCACACAAACAAACAAACTACAGGGCCCCCACTTGATTGATAGCCTTGTCAAGCTCTTATTCTGCGAACACGGCCACAGAATGTCACAATAAAAAGTATCCTGTGTCAAGGGAAGAAGGTATAAATATTTGATACTTCGCAACAACAACACTTCACCCAAATATCTTTACGTCAGGATCACGTTTTAAGTGGTAAAAACTTGTAACTTTCTGACTGTTACTGAGCTGGACTCTTCTTCTAATAATAAAATGTAGAGGTCAAAAATTTGTACATAGAAAAAAATATTGTACGGGCTCTCCGAAATCCGAAATCTTCGAAACTCTTGAACCGATTTAAATTAAATTTTGCATGGTGGTACCTTATATACCATGTCAACATCTTAGATACTTTTGATCCCGTAAAATTAAAAAGTTCCCGTGGGATAGTAAGAAACTGTTAGACTGATTGGAATGAAATTTTGCGGTGGTACCTTATATCTCCGGTCAACATCGCGTGTGAAGTGTGACGTTGAGTCAACAGGCCTCATTGATTTTGGTCTTAAACACCATTCTATGTATATCTCAGTACCCGAAAAAAAACAGTCACTGAGCTTTTCTTTTTCAGAGCGGCCAGTGTTGCAACCCCTAGCGCGCTTGGGCCTGCCAGGCCCAGCGTGGGGTGATCAGGGCCACGCGTGGAGTGCAGTAGTGGGCGCCTTGTTCGGGGCAGGCACCGTGCTTATCATCGCCGGAGTATTCCTGCTGTGGAAGCGACCCAGGAAGCGGGAGACACCCATGCTGGCGCCTTTGGAGGTTGGACATAATGTGAGTAATAGTTTTAATTTCCTTGTTGTATTCCTTTTCCTTTCTGAGAGACCGAGGTCCGAGGCTCCTTCGAGCCGCCCCTAGACGCGTTGGTACATGATTTTTTTTTGTGGTAGAGTCTTTCGTCCGCTCCCCCGCAGGTCCGGTGAACGGTGTTTTTCGACACAAGCATAGGTCAATTAAAAAAATAGTTTTGATCGCAGCGAAAAAGTATTTTGGTGTTCTCTTATTTGAACGGAGCAGAAAAATCGAACTGGCCGTAAAAAATAATTTAGTCTATAAAGTTTTCGAAATTCAATTTCTTCCTTCTTCCTCGTTCCCTCAATGCTGAGGATCGCGACCATATACAACCAGTCTCCAAAATGATCTCGTATTTGAATGAACCAGAAAAATCAAACTTGCCGTAAAAAATAATTTAGTCTATAAAGTTTTCGAAATTCAATTTCCTCGTTCCCTCAATGCTCAAGATCGCGACCACTTACAACCAGTCTCCAAAGGGTGCGGTCGTATGCGCAGTGAACCGCACGATGATGGATGCTACCCACCTTCATTGTGTTAGATCATTGTGTAGGCGCCCTGCCCTGAGCTTTCCTGCCGTCCATTTTCCACAAGATAAAACTTGAAATAAAGAAACAAACCGAACTTCCGAAATACAACTTCATCATCATCATCATCATCTCGGCCGAAAGACGTCCACTGCTGGACAAAGGCCTCCCCCAAAGATCTCCACAATGATACAATACAACTTACTGAAAAACAATTTCACAGTGATCTCGTCATGATTTTTAGTCAACTGCAAAAAATATAACCAACCAACTGATATAATGACGTCTATTAATTATGTCAAACAAGAAAATAATAATTATGATTAAAATCAACCAGTCATACATTTAATAATTAAATTACTATTGAATGTACAACCCACTTCGTTTGTTTAGAAACGTGTAAATAAAGTATCTTTACGTGTGTAATTTAATAATGTACAACATCCAAAAAAGCCAGAATAACCCTTTCAGTGTAATAATAATAACTACCCGATCGATCACCGTCTCCCGATCTGTTACCATTTCGGTCGGTCATCTTATAATATGAAAAATCCTACTAATATTATAAACGCGAAAGTTTGTAAGGATGGATGTTTGTTACTCTTTCACGCTAAAACTACCGAATCACTCATTTCGTTGGCAACTGTATTTTTTGCATTGGCACATGGCGCAATTGGCGAATGCAACGGTTGGCAAAACACGCCAGTTGGCGTAGGTCGCTGGCTTCCCCCATGAATCCCACGGGAAAAACTTAACGCGGGCGGAGCCGCGGAACGGAAAGCTAGTATGTAAATAATTCAATCCCTTATAAAGCTATTTATATCTACTTGTCCTAGCTTAAGCATAGTAATGAAATTTTTATTTAGCAATTTCAACTAACTTAGGACATTTATTACTTTACAAATTTGGAAAAAAGGGTGCACAAGGATTTCATTGATTTAAATTCATCAAAAAATAGAGACATATTTTAGAAATATCGAGTAATATAAAGAATGCTTACAATACAAAACAAATATTCTTTATTGACACCAGAAATTTATAGGACAGTTACAATTTTCATAAGTGTGAAACAATGGCCTTTCTTCCAGGCAACCAAGCAAGAAATTGCGAAAAATATTTAACAGCGCAATTTTGCTTACCAACAAAACCTCCAAAAACAGTTCTCAGAATCATCGTCCTCTGTTTTACTTACTTTAAAATCAAACAAATAAAAACCGTGACGTGACCTTTTGTCTCTTGCAAAATTTTTCATATTTCCGTTAAAAATATCTTAATTAGGGGACCCAAATCGACAAAAAAGTAGAAATAAAATAAACAAGATGTTACTTACTTAGCGTGTGGGTTTTGAGGTAAAAGTCGTAAACCTACCTCATAAAACCTGGTGTCAGAATTATTACGCCGCCTAAGAACCAACGACTTCACATGCCTTCCGAAATCCGGAATCGTCTTTTTTGTCAGACAATCAGGTAATTCAGCGTGCAATCTGGGGAAAGTCCCACAAAGTGATATTTGTTTGACGAGTGCTAAACCGGGATCCTTTGTTAGAACAAGGACTGATCCTCAAAAAGACAGATGCTCATAAAGACCAAGTACAGTTGAGCTGAAAAGAAATGTATTTCAAGCATACAACCTCGTTCATGTAAGGCGAGCGTTTCAACCACCCGGCCACGAAGCTTATTTATTAATAGTCGGCGCCATCTTACCTCAAATAAATGTTCTAAGAATTAATTCAAAGGTTCTTTAAGCTTCCACCTACGCTGTAGCCGGTATTACGAAGAAACGGTCGTTTATTCACGTACAGTAGGCAGCCCATGCGGCT
This sequence comes from Teleiodes luculella, assembly GCA_948473455.1. Lineage (NCBI taxonomy): Eukaryota > Metazoa > Arthropoda > Insecta > Lepidoptera > Gelechiidae > Teleiodes > Teleiodes luculella. The sequence goes on along the minus strand of OX419591.1, from coordinate 11,381,962 downwards.
GGACTTGTTAACCTTGAGAGCTCCGTTATTCCGTAGCAGCAGAAGCGAGTTTCGTAGAACGAGTGTCCAGCCGCATGTGCTGCTTACTGTACATTAAAAATAGCATCATGATATCGCTTCTTGGACTTTCAACGGATATCGAAATAATTTAGTGATGAATTTTCGCACACATATAAACACAATTAGAAAAATACACAAGTGTACCTACAAAAGGCTGCCTTGTTGATAGGTAGCAATTTTCAGCGGGCAAGTCCTAGCGGGTACCCTTTGGGTACAAGATTTGTAATATTAAGTAACTGCGAGGTAGTAAGTTAAATACATGAGAAAAACAGAGGAAGAAACTAGATGCCGTACCTCGAAAACGAAAGACGGAACCCTTACAGAACCACTCGGGACTCGGGTGTCTCCGTCCGTTCTTTTTAAATACATAAACTCGTTCTAATTAAATATACGTATTTCACCATTTCTTAATTCCGTTGAGGGTTGAGGCCTTCGAGACTTTTCTAGAAAAACGGCCTTAGTCAACTGTCAAGTCACTGCCTCATCAAAATATTGAGCAATACTAAGAATGTAAATATAACACCTACACCATTATTATTATCGTCGCTATTTTCATTAGTATATCGGCTGTCTGATACCCATAGTACAGGCTCTGCTTAGTTTGGGGTCAGATTGCCGTGTTTAAAATTTCAAAATTTATCCGATGCGATGTAGACACAGAGAAGTTATTAGTATAGTAAGATTAAATTTGTTTTAGATTATTTTTAAATTATTTTATTTTGCGTTTAGCTATTTTAAAATGTAGACGTTACTATTAAATTATTATTTTGTTAAGTTAGTATAAGCCCTTCTCTTTTGCCCATAACACAGGGATTTATTTACCCTAGCTTGAGCACGTAAATTATTTTAGCACGTAGATAGTAGTAGTTTTCTCAGATTTGCTACGGTTTGGCTAAAAGGTAACTCTATTTAGAGATAAGTTCGCTCTTATGTACTACGAGTACATACTTCTAATTTGTAATGCTTACTCGTGTTTTTGTGTATAATAACTCAAAGAGTCCATTAAAATTGGCAATAGGTATAAAAATTTTCGAAAAATTATTTGTATTTGTCTAACCCAGGTAAGCAGCTAGCCCCAATTCTTAAGCTGAAAACTACGCGGCTTGCAAAAGCTTACTTATCTGTGAATACAAGAAAAAAGTTAACATTCAAAGGAAAATATTTCAATGTACATCTTTGTCAAAGATCACACCCACAGGGTTTGAAATGTAACTGATCCTATACGTCGTATATTATTATAATCTCTTTGGATCATTTTAACGATTCTTTGAGATAGAAAATATTATGTATGATACTCGTACTTTCTTTTACATAAATGCGAGGGTGAATGTAAAATATATTTTTGTAATTTTCTTTGTATAGAGACGCACTATAGCACTATAATAAATTAAACTCCAACCAACCAAAGAACCAATCACATTTCAAAATTGATTCGTTTATTACCAGACGCAGACGAACCAATTCAGAAGTTTGAATCAAATAATTTACATTGATATTATTTCGTCGCCTTTATAGTAAAATAAGGTATTCGGGAGATTTTTTTGAAAATAAAATATAGCCTATATACTCAGGGATCATGAAGCTTCTCAACAGTGAAATATTTTTTTAAATCGGTTCAGTAGTTTCGGAACCTATTCGATGCAAACAAACAATCAAACCTTTTCTCTTTACAATATTATATTATTTTTAATTATTTGTATTACAGTATAGATAGCCTACCGTAAGCATATTTTTTAAAATCTTTCATTCGCTACATTTTGAAAATAAATGATACATTACACAGCCTGTAGTGATTTTATGACGTCATAACTCATAACCCTTAACCCTACTGTAGCGAGCACTTTGATTCTCGGTCTTCTTAGTAAAGTACTTTCAACTTAAACCTCACTACATTAACGCACTAATCAGAATGCTAATGTGAATGTGACCTATGTATATTCATGAAAATATCTACACTATGCATATAGCTAAGGAAACGAGATTGTAGTCGTAAAATGGTACTATGTGTGCAATAAAAGCAGGCCTTAAGCTTAGACAAGGCGCTATAAAAGTGAATACGGAAATGAAACTCACATCTAATCACACTGTACATATAGCATCTCTCAGTTATTGTTCATTTATATTTAAACAATTAAAAGTACACGCATACGCCTGCGCTACACAATCGCTTTCTATGTGTGGAATACTTTAAGTTTTTCTTTAAGAGTTTTTTTTGTTTGCAAGGTGTCACAATCGAGAGTGTTCTTAGCTATGAACCAAGAAAATATCTTCAGCCATGTGAAGATTATCAGCTCTTTTCTAGTTGTTGAAAGGATCAAGTTGTGTCGGGGTTATTAATTTTTTTAATTTAGTGTTATTAAATATATCATGTGCCTTTTTTTTCCATGTGAATGTTTTTTTCCATCTAGGGTTCCGATCACTCGAGTGTATGTCCGTCCTTCAGTACGAGTATCTTAGCGCTTATTTTCTCCAAAACTACTTGATAAGTTGACCAAATTTGAGCACCAAAAAACTCGATTAGTCCATTTGTTTCGGCTGATGATGGAGAACTTCGTTTGTTGCTCCTCGTGGCTTCCTCAGGCCAGTTCAACTCGCACTTGACCGGTGTTTTTATAAATACTGATCCAAAATAGTTCTCGACAAAAAACGGTAGGTTAGAAATTCATTCAACAAGGGATCGCATTTTATATCTATTTTTGTACTAGCTTTCCACCCCGCGCAGTCCCAACTTTTTCCAGCGTTATTAATTTTCTTTCTTGCAATTTATTTATTTTCACGAACAGCATTTCGTATTAAATATTCATATACGTTATGTCCCTTGGAATTCCTGATGTTTTAAAAAGTTCACCTCGGAACATTTCCGTCTGACGCACTTTCTTATTTACAAGTCAACTTGGCGGCATACCTATTTCCTGCAAAATTAGTTCACAACTTGTTGATTAACTTTGAAGCCTCTTGTATACCTACCATCATATTTGTACTAAAAAAAGATTGCCCATATTTTTAGGCCATTATTTTTCTTTTTTATGAAGCGGATATATATCTGTGTTATAAAATTATTTTCACGAATTATACGCATATATATTTGCGCACCTTAATAATAATATTATATCCTGCGCATCTGACCGTTTCCGAGAGAGAGAGACATTTTTTTAACTTACGTCAGTATGAAATTATATGTACCTACGTTTGTCTACGGTCCGTCCAAAAAGACTAGAAATTAAAAACAACCAAGAAATCGTGAAAATAAGACGACACTACAGTATTGCTTGCTATATTGCTACCTACTTTTTAATTTCTACTCTCTTTGGACCTTTTCACCCTCATTCGGACTACACTCGAACTACATAATATAATACTACTACTACTCAATATACAAATATACCTACTCACTTTCATCGTAATCATATACCTACGTGTGATTTTCTGAAACTATGCTTACCTACTCTTTTTCTTGTTCTCTTAGGTAGGTATAACATTTCACCTTTTTCGTGTTTGTCACATCAATCATCTCACTCACAAACAATAACTTACTCAATATCTTTCAGGTGCTTTGACCTGCACAATGTGACCCAAATTTTTCCCAATTGACCACTATCATTATAGAATATTATATATTTTTATAAATGTTACTAAGTCTGGAGTTAGCTTTCGCCCGCAGCTTTTCCGCGGTTTTACCATGACTTTTTTAATTTAAATAATAACTAAATTTACAGTAGCCATTCTCAAACAAAATAACAACTATTTTGACGCTTATACATAGTGGAAATAACAACGTCAGATGTTTCGTATATAGTTAGCATTAGTTTTTTTAATTATTGCAGGTTTCGGTTACGCTAGTATTTACGGTAACATTTATATTTAAACAGCACCCTCTACGCAATATAAGCAAAACTTTTACTGAAATAGAAACCTGTCTAAACCTGTGAAATGAAAGCCTAGTAAACGCCACCTAGCGGATATCTTGTGTAGCCACGCGAATCAAGCAAACCAAGTTTTCTTTACATAACTTCTAACGGGGAAGCTAGACTTTTCCTTCTGTGGAAATGCCGACAGAGGGCTCCGTATGTTTCTTAAATGTAGTGACTGTAGATAACTGAAAAGGTTTTCAATTGAATAAGATTATCCTCCATCTCATTACTGGACCCTCACGGGTTTTAAACGAATTGTATTCTGTATGAGGATGTTTATTTGGCCTAAAGCATTTTAAGTAGTTATATTTAATTTAAGTATTTTAATGTCCATAGAATTTGTGAATTTTAACTCTAAGAATTTACTATTTATGACTAACTTTTAGAAGAAATTACTTTAGTGTGTAATTTTAAGTGCAACTCAAGAAAGCCCATCTTTAAAAAATAAAACAATTTCTACTAATATACTGAAGCTAACCTAACCTAACAGTTCCATGATGGGTAAAGAGTTTTCCATTAGAAGAGTGGTACCCTACATTTGGCAAGTTGTTTGTGTAACGTGAACGGAGCTGACAATTTTTTGGATTATGCACCTTTAGAAGCTACGGTAGGTGGACCTAGACCATTTACCTTTAGTAGCACGGCCAAAATTAAACTAGTAGTTAGAGACTGAGCCCGGAGGAGATTTTCCGTATCAACGCGCTATGCCTAGGTTCGAGGCTTGGTATATGACTAGTAATGACTACTCTGGGGTAGAGCCTTCTGCTAGTCCGGTGAAGCTTGATTGATCGTACCTTTTAGACACGATCGAGTACCTTTTTAAAAAATTACATTGAATTGAAAATTTTAAAATCGAAACCGTTGCTTGATCCTTTTAACAACTAGAAAAGAGCCCATAATCTTAAAATGGCTGGCTTGGATCACAGCTAAGAACACTCTCGATTGAGACATCTTGTAAACAAAACATACTAGATCAAAATTGGCGCATCCGTTTAGGAGCTACTATGCCAGAGACAGACACGATAAACTTATTAACGTCCCTCATTTTCGTCGAGGGTTAAAGAGGAAGAATGTCGCGGTAAGCCGCTGGATGCAAACAGCTCAGACCCGATCTTTGTGGAGACCTATTGGAACTTTGGGGTGAGGGGAAGAGTGGATGTCTACACGCTAAATCAATTAATGATACAAAAAGAGAATTCAAAGCGAAGGAGCATACGATGAACAGCTTTAGAGTAAAAATCATATTATATATCTGTTTTGTGGCATTTTTTAGATTTAGGTACATACTTTAATTTCATCTGTTTTAGTTTTAGTAAACAAGAGAATTCGAAATCTTCCGCGATTTCGTGATATCCCTAGCCTAGAGAGAAAACAAGGTCTTGCAATTAGACCACGTGACTGACACGAGCCTACGTCATTTTGCCTATTCATCCTTGTCGAATGCGTGCAGACAAGGATGTACAACGCTAAATGACGTAGGCTCGTGTCAGTCACGTGGTCTTATTGCAAGACCTTGTTTTCTTGGACCATGCTTCGTATAAAAGTCATCTAGCCACTACGCCACCGGCGCGTGATACTCATCTCTCATTGAACGTCATAAATTGACTGAAATAGGACATAATAAGGTTTAATTTTCGTTAAAAGCTCTCAATTAGGCGTCCCGACCCGGGCGGCCCCCTTAAATGAGTCGTTCGCAATTGAATGGGATAACCTATTACGTCACTCCCCCTAAAAAAGTAAAGATTTATTTATGAAAAAAAATTGGTACTTATTTTACTATGCAAATATTTCGTTAATTATCCTGTAAGAGAATAAAAAGTATCAAGCTGCGAGCGAATATCACTAATCTTAAGCTTAAGTGTAAATGCGTACTAATTTTATAAATTCGATAGAAATTCTGTATGTGTGTTTGTTACGCTTTTACGCCAAAACTACTAAATCGATTTTGATAAACTTGGTACAGAGATATCCACGGGTAAAACTGTTAGTTAAATATAAGTTTTTTTTTATATCATGTAACTTTTGTATCTAGGATAAATGATAAAAAGACAAATTCTTATAAGGACTGACCCACGAAAGGGCAGTTTTTAAAAAAAGACAGAAAACGGTTTAAGTTACTGGAAGATTATTTATTTTTATCGAAGTAAGTGTTTTTCAAATTTTCTAAATAAGTTTAATCGCTCTAAGGCTTTCAAGGTTAGCTCAACACTTAGACTCCATTCCGCATACAAACAATTTGTCACGCTGTACCTATATAACTTTCAAAATCATAATCCCCTAAAGAAAAAATTAAGCTGAAATTAACATCACTAAATCTCTTTATTAACTGAAAAGGTGTTGCAGAAAAATAAACCTTACGTTTATTGAAATGAAACTGTTTTCGGTACAATGTTCTGTGCAGTTAATTCATTTTGATTCTGAGCTAGAAGGATTTCGGTATATACGTGGGTATACACAACTATACTCGTACATCTGTTCCCGTGTTCCGTACTTGACCCATAAACCGATTTCCGAGATTTTTACATGTCATCGTTCATCAGCCCAGAGGGGCTCGAACCTCGACTACAAACTAAATGTGACCATAATGACATTAGATGACATAGTTATTAATAATAAATATTTTGCCATGACAAGTATCTGTTAAACCTAGATATGAAAGTGTAACTACTGTGTGTATGTTAGTGTAATACTAGTTACACTAACTAAAGTCTTTTTAGTCTTATAAAAAGGACTAACCTCGATCTTGAGGACTAGACAAAAAAAATTACCAATAAGACTTGGTCGCTAAAATACTAAAACGACTCGAGTTATTTTAAAAGACTAAAAAGATCTTTTTAAAATGCTAAACTAAATAAAGTTATTTTAAAAGACTAAAACGACTCGAGTTCTTTGTAAGAGGATTAATATCTCAGTTGTGTATGGCATTCAGTTACTTTTTGTGTCTTGTTGACCGTATAAGTAAATTCATGTCCATAATAACAGACTGTTATTAAATGTCAAAATAACAGTCTGTTCCTGTTCTTTTTTTTTACTTTTCTTACAATTTGACTTCGCCAGCTGATCAATTTGTATGAAAAAGAATGCGATTTAAGAAAACTTGCAGAACAAAAGTCGTTCAGAGAGGTTTAGGTTATTTAGTTAACACATAGTAGGTCTGACAGTCATGATGTAGGTAGAAATAAAATATTTCCTCTAGAACAGCTTAGGCAGCCTTTACATGCTCACGCAAACGGCATGCGGCAGTTAGGGGGTATTACATTATAAAAGATATATGATCAAAGATCTTTGACGCAAAGATTAGAAAGGGACGCAGTTATGCGTTAGAATGAGATACAAATACACCGCGCTCACTCTTGCGCATAACTGCGTCCCTTTCTAATCTTTGCGTCAAAGATCTTTGATCATATATCTTTTATAATGTAATACCCCCCTTTACTTCCATCAGTCATTAATCGTACCGAGTTATTTTGACTGATTGTACGATATCGCCATTAGACGATCACTGACTGATCGTCAGTTCAACCAAACATTTAGGCCTTTTAGTACGTTAGTAACTATTTATTAATCTGTGCTTTTAGTCCTTTAGTCGTTTTAGTCCTTTAAGTTTATATGTAATAAGACTAAAATGGTAAAAAGACTACGACTCAAATTGGCTGTATTGGCTAATTTAGACGTCAGGCGCAAATAATTTGTTTAGTTTTTTTAGAAGCCTAAAAGGTCTTTAGTCTTTTCATTTCTAGTTACACCAAAATTTATCCCATTATTTATTATTTATGCTGACGATGACACAATATTAAAAACATAATATATTTTTTCATTTTATTTCCCCTTTATGTTACACGTTTCCTTAATTTCTAGTGCTACCCTCTAATTGTAAGTAAAAGCACAGAATACCAAATAGTAGTCCCTAGTAAAAGTAGCGTCGTATTCATTTTTCTCCGCCGCGCGTCGCGTAGTAAGCAAGGTCATTGACTCCAGTTTTCGTTGTAGCTTATGCTACGAGGTGCTACGAGCTATAGTACTTTCGCGTTAGCTTGGCAATAGCGAACATTGACAAGACCGGTACCAAAAAGTAATATTTTTAAACGATAATTATCGCTTTCCGTACTAACTGTTCTACTATTCATGTACTATTCATATCGTATACATTTACTAAGGAAAACGATATAATACGAGTACAGTGGTAGTAAATGTCAACGCTCGCTATTGCCAAGCTAACGCGAAAGTACTATAGAACGGATTACTACTACAGTGCTACGGCGTAGGCGAGTAGTTAATACCAAAATCTTGTATATAAAATGTGGTTAGAATATTATTTTATTCTTTATATTTAATTATACGTTCGTTTCACTATCTTTCTTTCCAAAAAGGTTTTAGATTGTGTATTAATATTAATTCCAATCCTCTTTCAAGTTTAAATTAAGTTACAATTGCTTGGAAGCCTTGAGGAAAATGCCCCGTGCGGGTAAATGTACAGTAGCCAGCACATGCGGCTGGACATAATGACCATGGGAGCGTCTTTATCCTGTAGTAGTAGGAGCAAAAATCGTGATGCGAATGTCCAGCCGCATGTGCTGCCTACTGTACTTCACAAATAACCTTTAAGATGATCTATGAAAGCATTTGGACCAATTCTCAAACGTTCATTATAAGCATATAGTTGCTAACTCACTTACTAAAGTACAAGAATCATCTATCAAGCATAGAAATGTAAAATATATTTTTAGTTTGGGGTCAGGTGGCATATGAGTGAGATATATAAATACTTCTATTATTAGAATAATGGCTTACCACAATCATTATTATTATTTAAAAAAACTAAATTTATTACTTACCAGTATAATTACGTAACCCTTTTTATGTAACCTCTACAATTACCATAGCATTTTCAAATTGCTCATAGACAAGTTATTATTAAATTCCAGTAAATTAACAAAATAATAATTTAAGCACAGAGGCTAAATATCATAGAATACAATAAAAAATATAATTTAACAAAGATAAACATGTTAAGAGCAAAAATACCAGAAAACATTTCGCTTGTAAACAAATGTCCTTCAGGCACTTTAGGCCTAATTACCGGAATGTCCAGACGGGTCATTAAGTCTATTTCTCTGAACGTCCATTTCCTTCACTCACAGTCTACTTCCCTAAACGTCCACTTTACAAAGTTTATCAGTGATGCCTACGAAGGCGCTGCTGGGAGGCACCTAATCTAATGAAACCTTAGGCACTGTTCTCAAATCACAATGAGACGCCAAAAAATACAAATGTCTAACCAAATAAAAAATTAAATTTAAATAGTACTAAAAAAAGGTAGGAAAGTGCTTAACAATTGTGCTAAATAGTGCTTTAAATTAAAATAGTGCTTTAAAATAATTTAATTCAAATATATTTCATTGCTAATACATATAACGCAATGCAAAAGTAACAACAATAAATTAGTTAAAAAGGGCATTTGACAATTTTCTAATTATCTAATTATCATGGAATTTTGAAACTGCCATAAAAAAGTTAGAATTCTATGAAAGTATAGAGCAAAAGCTCGAACAAAAAGTTTTTGCGTACGTCTTACTCTTGTCTTACGTACTCTTTCGCGGAGTAAATACTAAATGCATCGTTTGCAACATTAATTTTCAGACATTCCATAGTAATAATTTGAAGGACGTTAGAAAAGTGCTTCGACAAAGGAGAAAAATTCTTAAATTCTTAAATGTATTTGTTGTTATAATCACCACTACAACGTGTCAAACAATCAAACAAAGGGCAGTAATTTTCAGTTCATACACCCTATATTATGTTCAGTAAATCAGTTTGGGCGAGAAGCGGGGGGCAAAGGGAGGGGCGGGCGGGGAGAGGTAGTACGTGCGTCACTGATCGATGCAGCACTTGTTGCGAAGCTCAACAGGCGAGAGGTGAGCGAGAAAGGAACGAAAACACTACAATAACCGGAGTTTCACGTCCACTGACCAATATTTTTTCACACAACATACATAAAAATCTCTTCTACGCAATGTATGCGTAAATTACTTCGGATTTTTCAAGTTTATCTTCGTCGCCCAATCGTTAGTGATGTTTCAGCGCAATGACCAAACCGACTAGCTTCTCGTGCTATCAATGGGTTTTGACAGAACTGCCAAAATAGTTTGCCTTTGCCATGTATTGTTACACTAGATCAAGCAACATTTTGATGTGAAAAAGTTCATAGAAGGTTACGAGACACGAGCTCAACGCCTTTTGAACTTTCTGTAGTAAGAACCAATGTTATTAGTTGTTACGTTACAAAATGTTTTGTACTGTTAAATATTTTTTTAAAAAAGCTATGGTTATCTTTATCTCTAAAACAATCGTGGTTGCAAATTCCATGTTAGCGACCATCATCGCGTGATCATCGCCACGCGCGGGGCGCGGGGCGTGGAAGCCGAATCGCGGCTCATTCTCTTTTCGTCCGTCCGTCAGCTATTGTGGACAACTATTTATTTTATATTTGTATATTTCATACTTACTGTATCTTTTAAATGATACAATTTAATTGTGAACCTTACACCAGCGCCTTCTCATTTAATCACCATTCAGACCTAAACATTCCGTCTATATATCATAATAATCTAACCGCTGATAGCCTTATAATTAAACCAGTAGTTTGTCGTTACTCTATATAGATAAACATTCTCAGATATTTTTTAAAGATTAGATATCTAATTATGTATGCCATGTATGGCATTTTCCATGTGTGTCAGATTGCATAGTTTTCAGGCTAGTGACGTAAAGCTTATAATCAATAACAAAAACATCAATGGATTTAAACTAGCCAATGACGCTGAGTCCTCAGCATATTGTACAGTGTAATTGTAACCTAATTCGTATTGAGCAAAAACTTCAAAGTACAGTCTCCAGAAAGTCATACTCTGGTGCTTGTAGGCTCTTCCTAAGGTCATAGGGTTGTTGATTTCTAAATAGTTCTCAGCTGAATCCGGAGTGATCAGTTCCCACTTCACTGGCAGCAAATCTGTAGTTTCAGGTGTCGGATCACTGAAAAGATAAATAAAACTATGTTATTGTAACTGAAAATAAAAATATCGACATTCGAAGCGACCCTGCATTAAAACGATTCTAGAATTTCGGCACAATTGTCTGTAAAGGGCACATTTTAAAGTTCACGCTGAGTGGTTTCGCCTGTTGTGTTATGATCTTATATGGGTTCCGTTTTAATTGTTCGAATGTGACTGTGACTATACGAGTAGGTACATAGTTTCTTTTACAAATTAGAATAGAATAGAATGTACTTTATTGCACACCAGTAATAACAAGAAATACAGTATACAACAGTAAAAGTGTACAAATAGGCGGCCTTATTGCTAAGGTAGCAATTTCTACCAGGTAACCAATTTATTAAAAATTACTACAAACAGTACATTTTAGATACAATCTTTTTCCACTTACTTGTATTTAGCAAAGTTAGTCCACATAGCAGTCATCCTGTCCAAAATAAGCAAATCTTCACCCTCTGGCTCTGGCAGTGGAAACTGCATTGAGAATAAATAACCAAGACAATCACCGTGTATTGCCCCTGGAAGTTCTACTCCACGGGAAATCATCCCATAGTTCCTGCCACCATCGTAAGAAAACACGTATTGATAAACTTTTTCCACACCACCTTCGAAATATCTTGGAATCATTCTTGTTGCAGAGAAAACAAAGTAGAAATCTGAAAGGAAATCGATTATTTCCCACATAACATCTTCATTTATCAGTTCGTCTCCTATATAAAACTGTCGGACTAGTGCTTCTGCTTTAGCAAGAGTTTCGCCCTCAAAATTAAAGCGTCCATTTGTTGTAAGTTCGGTGAAAAACACTTCAGATTCAAGATGTGCATTGGAAAATGAGAATAATTGTTCCTCCGTAGTAAAACCTTGCATGATTGTCATTCCTTCTATATGTTCGTGTTTTAAGTTTAGCGGGAAATCGGATAAAAATGGAGTCACGCCAGGGAATACCGTTTCAACACAGGGATTATAATCAGGGTTAGGTCCATCAGCTGTTAAAAGATCATGAGGATGAACAGTTGACAGAAAGTTGAGAGCTTCATATACATCATCAGTTTCCACTCCAAAGCTAGCAGCCATAAGAAATGGTAGCTCTAAATTTCTTGGACGTAACAAATGACGATATAACGATGATCCACTTTGCAATATAGCACTTCTGTATACTTTTTCAGTATTAGATATCAGGTGTAAACCAACTGACATGCCTCCAGCGCTATTTCCGAATAGGGTCATTCTATTAACATCCCCTCCGAAAGATTCAATATTATCTTTAATCCATTGTAAAGCTTTTTCTTGATCTTTAAGCCCTTGATTTCCTGGTACCTCAGGTATTTCGAGGCACATGAAACCGTAAGGTCCGACCCTGTAGCCGATGGAGACGAATATGACGTCATGTCTGATTAAGTATTCTGGACCGGAGAGGTAGCGGCCTGCTGCTCCAATAGCGAATCTTCCTCCAAAGACATAGATCATGACTGGCAAGAGATTGTCTGGTCCGGCTGAGTCAGGCACGTGGATGTTTATATGGATGCAATCGAGTGTGCCTGTGATTGCACCATCGAACCATTGAGGACATCTGACACTATCATCGTTAGCTTCGAACACTTCTTCGAATGGGGGAACGGGTAGAGTATCCTGTAACAAAGTATTGTTTAGTTTGCGTGGAATTATAAATACATTGTACTACTGTTGGTTTTTGTTTTACTTTTCCTTGCTCTATAAGAAATTTTGGGATCTTATCGACTATCGCATGGTTCGGGTATTAACATAATCTTTCTATGACCCAATTCAGTTTGAAAAACTGAAACTCATTCATTATAGTTTTTTTAATACTTAATTATATCAGGATTTAAGGTTAAAGCTTTGCTTAGACCAAGGCTGTTTTTCCCAAATGAATGAAAAAGAAATGTATAACAATAACATTTTAAGAAACAGGTGAAGCGTGCGATATACATAAGATTAAAAAGAATTGGCAAATTGTATAAAAGACTTACGAGTACATAGCCACATGTTTTTTTCTGCCAGTATTTGGCCACAAGGCTTTTCGACGCTCTTTTGATTCGTTCATACTTACTCCGAAAGGAAAGGTTTCATTGACTATTGCGTAAGGTATTCCCAAGAACATAGTATAGTTTCCATTATCGGGCCTTATTCCATGTACGGTTCCCGCTTGTATTTCAACTAGGAGATCTTCCCTTGAAAATCCCAACACATACTGCGACAACAGTATTAAACACCAAATAAATGTAACTTTTTTATTCATTGTCTTTATCTTAACTACCATATACTAATTAAATTTAAAAATAATTGAATTTTTGTTTATATGGTTGCTTAACTGATTAGATATAGCAATTAAATAATTATATCGCTAGATAAAATAAATTTATCATTCGATAAATTAAATTTATCATTAATTGTAATTTATATGATACGAAATATTTATCAATTTGGGTGCATTATTATGTAAATAATGTTTTTCTTATAAATTTCAGTTTTGTTATTCATATAGGTATGTACCTAATTTATCTTAAATATATTTTAATGAATATGTGGGAGATATCTCGCATTTTTGGTATGGTTTGGGAACTTTCACGATAACGTTGACGACAACGACACAGTGTAAAAGCGTTTAGTAATATTTGTATCAAACTACCAGTCCGACGATATCGTGCAGTTATCGTGTCGTTACAGTTATCGTCCAATGTGAAAGCACCCACAGTGTGAAAGCGATTAGTAGTATTTGTATCAAACTACCAGTCCAACGATATCGTGCAGTTATCGTGTCGTTACAGTAATCGTCCAATGTGAAAGCGCCCAATAAAAGATTGCTATATCTTATCAGTTAAGTAACAATATATAAAAGATAGGATTAGTATGTGGTAGTCAAGGTGAAGACAATGAATAAGAAAGTTACATTTATTTGGTGTTTAATACTGTTGTCGCAGTATGTGTTGGGATTTTCAAGGAAAGATCTCCTAGTTGAAATACAAGCGGGAACCGTGCATGGAGTGAGACCGGATAATGGAGACTATACTATGTTCTTGGGAATACCTTACGCAATAGTCAATGAAACTTTTCCTTTTGGGGTAAGTATCTACGAATCAATAGAGCATCAAAATACCTTGTGACCAAATACTGGTAGAAAAAAAACATGTGGCTATGTATGTCTTTAATACAACTTGCCGGTTCTTTTTAAACTTATTCGTATATCACACGCTTCACCTCTTTCTCAAAATATTATTGTTAAGACTTGTTCATTCGTTTGATAAAGACAGTCTTGGTTTAAGCAAGGTTTAACTTAAAATTCTGAGGTCATGTATTTAAAAAAACTATAATGAATGAGTTTGAGTTTTTTTACTGAATTGCGTCATAAAAAGATTGTTATTTTCAGAACCATGCGATAGTCGATAAGATCCCAAAATTTCTTGTAAAGCAAGAAAAGGTAGAACGAAAAACAAAGGTAGAGTAGTACAATAGTATTGATCATTCTACGCCAACTAAACAATACTTTGTTACAGGATACTCTACCTGCTCCCCCATTCGAAGGAGTGTTTGAAGCTAACGATGATAGCGTCAGATGTCCTCAATGGTTCAATGGCGAAAACACAGGCACACTCGATTGCCTCCATGTAAACATCCACGTGCCTGACTCAGCCGGACCAGACAATCTATTGCCAGTCATGATCTATATCTATGGAGGAACCTTTATTATCGGAGCAGCTGGTCGCTACCTCTCTGGTCCAGAATACTTAATCAAACATGACGTCATATTCGTCTCCATGGGCTACAGGCTCGGACCTTACGGTTTCATGTGCCTCGATATACCTGAGGTACCAGGAAATCAAGGGCTTAGAGATCAAGAAAAAGCTTTTCAATGGATCAAAGATAATATTGAATCTTTCGGAGGAGATGTTAATAGAATGACTCTATTCGGAAATAGCGCTGGAGGCATGGCAGTTGGTTTACACCTGATATCTAATACTGAAAAAGTATACAGAAATGCTATATTGCAAAGTGGATCATCGTTATATATTCATTTGTTTCGTCCAAGAGATCTAGAGCTACCATTTCGTCTAGCTGCTAACCTTGGAATGGAAACTGATGATGTATACGAAGCTCTCAACTATCTGTCAACTATTCATCCTCATAATCTTTTGGCAGCTTCAATGAATGTACGCGCTGAATATAATACCTGTGTTGAAAAGGTATTCCCTGGCGTGACTCCGTTTTTACCCGATTTCCCGCTGAACTTAAAACACGAACATACAGAAGGAATGTCAATCATGCAAGGTTTTACTACGCATGAAGTATTATTCGCATTTTCCGACGAACATCTTGCACCTGAAGTCTTTTTCAACGAACTTACATTAAATGGCCGCTTTAATTTTGAGAGCGAAACTCTTGCTAAAGCAGAAGCACTAGTCCGACAGTTTTATATACGAGATGAACTAATAAATAAGGATGTTATGTGGGAAATAATCGATTTCCTTTCAGATTTCTACTTTTTTTTCCCTGCAACAAGATTGATTCCAAGATACTTCGAAGGTGGTGTGGAAAAAGTTTATCAGTACGTGTTTTCTTATGATGGTGGCAGGAACTATGGGAAGATTCTTCGTGGAGTAGAACTTCCAGGGGCAGTACACGCTGATTGTATTGGTTATTTATTCTCAATGGAGTATCCACTGCCAGAGCCAGTGGGCGAAGATTTGCTTATTTTGGAAAGGATGACTGCTATGTGGACTAACTTTGCTAAATACAAGTAAGTGGAAAAATACTGTATCTAAAATGTACTGTTTGCAGTAATTTATAAAAGAAACTATGTATTAATGACTGTAGTCGCATTCAAACAATTAAAACAGAACCCATATAAGATCATAACACAACAGTCAAAACCACTGAGCGTGAAATTTTAAAATGTCCTAGAATCATTTTCATCAAAGGTCGCTTTGTATGTAGATTTTTTTTTTCAGTTACCATAACACAGATTTATTTATCTTTTCAGTGATCCGACACCTGAAATTATAGAATTGCTGCCAGTAAAGTGGGAGCCGATCACCCAGGATTCAGCTGAGAACTATTTAGAAATCAACAACCCTATGACTTTAGGAAGAGCCTACCAGCACCAGAGAATGACTTTCTGGAAACATTTCTATGACGTTTTTGCTAAATACGAGTTAGGTTACAATTACACTGTACTAGGGAGTGCAATTTTGCAGCAAAATCGTCAATCTCGGTATTTGCAAGATTTTAAAAGTCTAATCTTGCAAGACCTCGGTATTTGCGAGATCTCGCTTTTCTGAGAATCACAGGGCGGAAAAAAGAGTAGTCCCTACCTTGATATTATAAATTCGAAAGTAACTCTGTTTGTCTGTATGTCTGTCCGTCTGTTACGCTTTCACGCCAAAACCAATTAACAGATTTTGATGAAACTTGGTATGGAGATAGAATAGACCTTGGGGACGGAAATAGGCTACTTTTTACCTCGGGAAAATACCTCATTCCCACGGGAATTATTGTAAGCGCGGGTGAAGCCGTAGGGCGGAAATTTGATGAAACTTGGTATCACCAATCTGACCTTGGGGTATGATAGAATATACCTTGGAGATGAATATATAGCTATATTACTGCGGGTAAACTCCTCATTCCCACGGGAAAAATAGCAGCGCGAGTTGAAATTTTTGACGAAACTTGGTACAGAGATAGAATAGACCTTGGGGATGTATAAAGGTCACCTTTTCCCGCGGGGAAATCCTTTTTGTGAAAAGGTGAAAAGGTTTAGGTGAAAAGTTTTGATGAGGATTGATACAGAGATAGATTTGACCTTAGAGTAGAATATAAACTACCTCTTACCGCAGAAAAATACCTAATTCCCACGAAAAAAGGGTAAGTCGCGCGGGGAGTTTTGGTGAAACTTGGTACTGAACTGAGTATAATAGATTTTAGTGAGGGATAAAGGCTATCTTATACTGTGGGAAAGTACCTCATTCCCACGGGAAAATTGGTAGCGAGGGCGTAAATTTTCAATGAAACTTGGTACAGATATAGATTAGATCTCGGGGATGGATTAAGGCTACTAAACAAGGTATAATAGTGCGGTAAAATATCTCATTCCCATGGGAAAAATAGTAGCGCGGGCGGAAACTTTTGATGAAACTTGGTACAGGGATATAAAAGATTTTGGGCATGGATAAAAGCTACCCTTTACCGCGGGAAAAAACTTTATACCTACGGGAAAAATGGTAGAGTGGGCGAAAAGTTTTAATTAAATTTGGTACAGAGATAGAAATGGTACAGGGAATGTGATATTTTTGATATTTTATGACAGAACATCACGACATGCCGTGAACGACTATTTGAATTGAAAGAAAAGTTTGAATGTGTGTGTGAGTTTAAAAAATATATCACAGCCGGCACCCATAGTACGTTTTGACTAGGTACTACTCCATTTGGACGCGTAAAATTTTTTCTTCCTTCATGCATACCTACATGGCATAATAATATACAATTACATAATATCTAATGTTTAAAAAATATATGAGTATGTTTATATAGATATCCCTTGGTAGATGTTGATCAGACGCGATGTCACGCGAGCTCTTTGTTGATCCGAAATAGCATGTTGATCCGGCACCTTTTATTGATCCAATATGCATTTTTGGTAACAAATATGGCTCCGAACGGATCAACATAACGGAACGTAAAATCAGCCGAACTTCGGTTGCGTTAGATCGGCATAGATAGTGTATTGAGATTAGAACCTGTTCCCTCTTAATACGTTTTCCTGATTACATTATGTCAATTAGTCTTTTCGAGACGCTTTGTTGGTGGAGTCATACAAAGTACACAGTATAGTAGAGGATATGCACACAGAGGGCGCGCTAGTCGACTGAGTCAATGTTCGGTGTCAATAAAGGGTCGCGCGAATAACATACCCTCATTTTGACGTACGGCTCCTGGTATACACCGTGAAAGGACATCATTCACGTTTCATACAATGTTGGACCAAAAAAGTAAAAATGCCGGCCAAGGAAAAAAAGTGTATTTTTCGGATAGAACACGTCGTAGTTTCTATATTTCTTTACTTTTTTTTTACATTTTCTTTATATATTTTTTATTTTTTTTACTTTTTTTTCTTAATAATAAACAAAAAGAAGTTGATGAATGATCATTATAATGCATCATAATAATACTTTCATAATATATTTTTTAATTATATTAAACAAATACATACATACTTAATCCAAGTGGGCCCCTATTATAATAATAATAAAAAAAGTTAAACTACATAAAATTAAGAAATATAATATATTCAATACAATATGACTACATTCGCTGTGACATGCTTCAAAATAATACTTACATAGTAACATTTTTATTATTTAATTAATAGCTTCTAACAATACAACTATGGGGTGCACAGGATTAGTGTCATAGTAAAAGAATACAGGAATTGTGTGTTCTACCCGAAAGTTATACTTTTTTCTGCTGGCCGGCACTTTTACTTTTTTGGTCCAAAATGAATGATACCCTTTAACTGGTTGTTTATCCGCAACATAGTGGTAGTACTCATGAAACTGAACAACTTTCAGTTGTTTTTTTTTATGCATTCAACCTCTGTTCGTTAGGGAAATTTGTTTAGTTTCATGAATACTGCTACCACTATAAAGCGCGGAAAAACAACCAGTTAAATTTCACGGTTTATGTGTTATCTACGGTTAATCTGCGTAAAACAGTTAGAGTGCAGTAATTGACTAGGTATTCTGCAGGTTGACTGATAAGTCAATTAAAGTGGATAACATTGTTTCAGTTTTCACATTAACGAGATTAACGACTATGCATTTGCATACGGTAAATGGGATAAAACGGTTTCTTGCTTGAACAAAACATCTAAATTCGATGTATATGGTACGATTTTAGGCAAAAATAGTTTACCAGGCGTAGTATAGGTTCGAAAGGTATGGCATGTTCAGGTGGGGATTTTCGGAGAACCCAAATTTGGAGTGTGTGTGTGGGACGGTGCAGTCTATGGCCCACCTAGTGTCCTGCCCTGCTTGCCCTGCCACCTGCTCGCAGCAGGACCTGATGGATGCCACAGATAATGCAGTTGAAGTGGCTAAGTTCTGGGCCAAAATTATCTAAGAAATTTGTCATCGACACGATAAGAAGAAGGTATGGCAGAAGCGATGAGAGCGAGCGCGGGAAAGTTGTTCAGTTTCATGAGTACTGCCACTATGGATAAACAACCAGTTAAATTTCACGGCGTATACTTTGAAGGTAACGGAAGGTCAATACCTAGTCCATACAAATGTATCCTGGACGTAAGTAAGTAAACCTCTTTATAAAGGGGAACTGCTTCCAACAGCTGCTTCCCTAGTAACATCCGCCTGTAGCTAACAGCCCATTCAATCAAGCTTCTCTTGCAAATTCTCTGCTAGTTTCTGCGGAAATAATTTATATTTCTATTTCAACAAATAGATCCCTCTTTGTGAAAAATTTCTTACAAAGTAATTACTTCGCTCTATCTCCACTAGATTTCAAACCAAAGAAAACTAGAAATACTATAAATTGAATCGCAACGGAGATTGAAATCAGATGATTCCCTCTGGGTCCCATAAGATGAATCCACAATTTACAAATAGAAAGTACAATTTCACAAGAAAGTATGTCCTCACCGAGGGGCTCAGGCTTACCCTGAAGGGTCGACCACGCTAGTCTTGTAGGCCTACTATGTGAATAGCGACAGGCTCGAGAAGCTGTCAAACGCGACATAGTGACATTAGAGCCATAGTAGTTTTGTCAATATGTCGCGTTTGACAGAGCGAGGCCTGAGTGAGAGGCCTACAGAGCGGGTAGTTCAACTTCACACATAACATTTAAATTTTGCTGGTGGGTGCAGGTTTTCTCACGTTGTTTTCCTTAAAAGTAGAAGCACAATAGAGTTTTACCCAGTATTTCAACTGCATAAAACGTACATGTGTATTCGAAAATCTAAAACACACTGGTACGTTCCGAGGCTTGAACCCAAATTAAAAAAAAGTGCCCTAGCCAGTTGACCTACTCTTCACAATAAAATATATTATATTCTAATCGAAGTGCATTGCGTAGTCGAGATGACAAAATATAGAACGTTTCACATTTGAGACTAACTGTATAAGCAATAAACATCAAATTGCATTGAGCCTTGTGTATTGTAACTTAGTACATTAGCTCTTATCCAGGTGTGTCCAGGTATAATCTACTCTAAGCGTAGGCGTTTAATAGTCTGATTATCGAGTAAACAGACGATGTACGTGCCGTTTCACCAATACCTGTATTTTACAGGTAAGCTTAGCTCTCGTATTACCTGAAATGTACGTACATTGTAGACAAAATGTAATATATCTATAATAATATATTATTGAACATAGTGTCTAAAGCTTTAGAAATTATCGTTTATCTTCAATTTTCGAACAACGGGTACAAAGCGCGAAATCTCAAGCAAACACCTGTTGACTTGTCACCGATTCATCATCATCTCAGTCTAAAGGCGTCCACTGCTGGACAAAGGCACAAAGGCCTGACCCAAGGATCTCCACAATGATCGTTCCTGCGCTGCCCACGTCCAGCGGCTTCCTGCGACCCTCACCAGATCGTCGGTCCACCTCGTGGGGGGCCTGCCTACACTACGTCTTCCGGCGCGCGGCCGCCATTTAAGAACCTATCTGCCCCAACAGCCGTCGGTTCTACGCGCAATGTGCCCAGCCCATTGCCACTTAAGTTTAGCGATTCTTCGGGCTGTTACTGAATACAATTATATTTTCCTAGGTATCAATAAGGAATATTTGATATTGTACTGAATGGTCATTTTCCCCCTTTACGAAACACTATGCAAAATTCAAAATGGCGGCGGCGGTGTTCTAAACTCGATGTTTGTATGACGTGACCCGGGTGCGACACCGCAGTCACTAAGATTAAAATTAAAGTTAATTTTCTCGCAGACTGGAACTGAAAGCCGAACTCCAAAGCGCATTTACACTTCCAGATCCAGCAGCTACAGCCAGCCTTGAAAAGATAACTTTTTTCATGGCACCAGTTTACCGAGAACTTCAATTTCAGCTAACTTGGAAAAGAGAGAGGTCTCTTTTTTCTTTTTCTAACCAGTTGCAAGTACAGTACGCATTATTTCCAGCCGGACAGTTTGACCTTGATGATAGCGCCCGTATTCCGTAGCCGCGTAATGGTGAATTTCGTAGTGCGAATGTCCAATCGCACGTGCTGGCTTCTGACCATAATACTTTAATACTGAACAAATAGTTCATAAAGATAGACTTTGAAGTTACACTTGTAGTAACTTTTTTTGTTATTTCTTTTCAACAAATTCTACCCAATTTGAATGATTTAGTAGAAAATATAAAATCACTACGTAGTATAAAACAAAGTCGCTTTCTCTGTCCCTATGTCCCTTTGTCCCTATATCCCTATGTACGCTTAAATCTTTAAAACTACGCAACGGATTTTGATGCGGTTTTTTTTAATAGATAGAGTGATTCAAGAGAAAGGTTTATATGTATAATACATGCATAATATACTTAAGGATAACCCACAATAATAATTTTCCCGTGCGGAGCCGGGGCGGGTCGCTAGTTGGATATAAGATACTTTACTAAGATATAAGTACGTAAGTAAAAAATAATGACGCCGAAACATATCTTCTTATTTATTTATTTATTGTACACAGTAACTAAACACCATGAAACAATACTTAAGAAAGACTACAACAGGCCTGATTATTTCATAAGAAATATCTTCCAGCAGACCCGCACGAATGAGAGAAATATGATGTAATAAAACGCGGATAAAGCGTGCAAAAGACAAACAAAGGAATAAATAAGAAGAAAAATTACATATTAACTAACGTTCTCACCTACATCACAGAATAAATAAAATAAATATTCTTTATTTCATCTAAGGTCAGTCTCCTATAAGGCTCATCGCCTGAGTTAGGAGGCACCGCTCCTCCTCAGTTAGATTTAAAGGAAACCAAATAAAAACAAAAACGAAACAAAATAAGAAGAACAGTGAAGAATAATACTGTACAATAATAGATGTGTGTTTGTGTATAATAGTTTAAATATGTGTGTATACATACAGTCATTACACCTTGTATATCGCCATAAATGAATGAAATGCTGTGGTTAGCCCTACGACTTTGTCTTAGGTTCGGTTTCATGTATTTCATACACCACTAACCAGGCGGCAGCTCCTCCACTATTTCATAAGATTTTATCCCTAACCAATCGTTATTTTTTTTAATAAATTAAATTAAATAATAGTACAGGTATGGATATGACCCCAGAAATACGTAAACCTATTGATTAAGACTCATAAAATTAGAATTATCGACAGAAATATACTAATTAGCAAACGTATGGGCTATCCATAATAATGTGGTAACTGGTAGATTGATCTTATATTCATAAACGAGTAATATATGTTGATATAATAGTATGTTATATCTATAGATAGAGGGTTATCTTCGTTGGTACACCGTGTTTAGTGATTTTCCTTTAGCTCGAGAAGGTGCCAACACGTGACATAAAGTCATAAGTGTCGTGTTAGTTCTGTCACTGTGTCGGATTTTGATACCTTTTTCGAGCTTCTCGCACTCTCGCACTTCTGTAGGCTCACTACGTAACGCGCGAGGAAGCAACATAATGACAAAACGACTATGGCTCTTTTGTCACTAAGTCACGTTTAACACCTTTACTTCCCGAGTTTCTCGAACTCTCGCACTCTGCCCCCGTAACATGCAGTGCTATGACAATAGTTTGTCGCGCAAGAAACCCGCCATATTGAAATATCCTCCAATAGGATAAGAGAATACGCACGACAAAATTATGTCTGTCACCCGTGGACCGGGCATGTTAAAGGGGCTGTAGTAGCAGGCCGGTAGAGAATGCGTCAACCGTTTCAAATAAAATCTTCAATTTCACTATCACTACATAGTATAAAACAAAGTCGCTTTCTCTGTCCCTATGTCCCTCCCTATGTCCCTTTGTACGCTTAAATCTTTAAAACTACGCAACGGATTTTGATGCGGTTTTTTTTAATAGAAAGTGATTCAAGAGGAAGGTTTATATGTATAATACATGCCTAATATCCTTAAGGATAATCCACAATAATCATTTTCCCGTGCGGAGCCGGTGCGGGTCGCTAGTAATTTATAAATTGATAATCTAATTGTTCTCTTTTAAACGACGACGGGACGCCCACTTTCAATTGCTATAAATATTAAGGTGCATTTAGAAGCTTTAGACTTTGAGTATTTAAATTATTCTACATTAAACTAGAGCGTCGGTGGCCAAGTGGCTAGGCCCGTTGACTTCCATTCGGAAGTTCACGGGTTCAAACCTCGGCACGTACCAATGTGTTTTCGATTTTCGAATTCATATGTACGTTTATTCGACGCTCTTACGGTGAAGGAAAACATCGCGAGGAAACCTGCACACACCTGCGAAGAAATTCAAAGGTTGTGTGTGAAGTTGACCAACCCGCACTGGGCCAGCGTGGTTGACTAAGGCCTATTCACCCTGGTATCAGGGTAGGCTCGAGCCCCTCGGTGGGGACTATATGAGCTGTTAACGACGACATTAAACTAGGGAACGCCCACTGCTTATAGCGCTCAACTCAAGAGTTTCAATTAAAATATAATTCGTTTGGTTAACGAAAACGACTCTTTATGGCGCCCCAGTGGAGAGTTTTAATAGAAATGGGTAAATTACTTTCATTATTACTTATCGAAATCGACCTACTAGATAATTCAATTTATTAGCATAATAATACAAGCATTGCAAGAAATTCATCACTATACAATAGTACAAAAAGAAAATATGTTTTTGTATGTTTTCTCTCATGCAACTTTTGTTTTTCATCTTTTCGAAGCAAACTCATAGAGTATCGGCCTAAAAACAGCTACACAAATAGGGCCTTTACCAAGTCCTCTTGCGTACAGGACAGAACAGGAATAGCAGCTAATGAGATGCAAATGCAACCTCATTTAACGCGGGCGTAGCTGCGGGCTTAAACCTATACTATAATAAAACTGAAGAATCTGTACATTGATTTGTTTTTTTTAAAACTGATTGTAGGTGATGCTTGCTTGCTTATCGCGTGGGTTTCGAGGTGACAAAGGGAGTGTAGATACAAGTTTTGAAAAAAAATTCCGTCTGTCTGTCTGTCTATTTGTTTGTATACGCTAATCTCTGGAACTACTGGATGGATTTTAATGAAACTTTATATAATATAGCATCAAAATTACACATAGGCGACAAAATAATTCTTTTCCATGGGAATACCAGTAAACGCAGGCGGAGCCGCGGGGCGGAAAGCTAGTTTGAAATATTAGTACTGTACTCGTATTACAAGTTACATAATAAGATCCCTCTATCCCTCTATCCATCCCCCAAAATCAAGCTCTTTGAAATTCGAATACATTTTTTTTAATTCGGTCGTGTGATATATAGGGTTGCATAAACAGTGATCGACTCGTTAGTACGTCGCGTGTTTCGAGACGAGATGCCCCATGACCTTCCTTACCTGTTGCTTGGGAATGGAGAAAGTGACGCGGCTAAATTGCGCCGCGCCCTTTGTGTGGCCAGACCGCGGCGCTTCCCGGAAATTAGGGAGATTTCGTAGCGACTGCACTCACAACATGTAGGCTTAGGAGAAGCTCAAGAAGCTGTCAAAGCTGGTGACTACCAGCTTTGAAGCTCGTTGCAAAAAGCCCTTTCTTTTGATATATTGACAAAAAAGGCCTCCTTCATTATTAAATGTAGTATGATTTCGTAGGAAATTGGCTGTGATAGACTACCGAGTCAAAGTCAAAGTCAAATAGTGTTTATTCGAAGTAAGACTTCACAAAATCATTTTTCGACGTCGAGGCGGGTTCACAATTTGGCTGTCTTCTGTGGAGAAGAACCCGTCGGAAGAAACTCCACAGGCGTTGCATCTTTTCAGTCATCTTTTCAATCCGAGTGATCTTTGGTCCGCTTTTTTTGTTTTTGAGGTACAGGAAACTCATAATTTTAATACGATTCTGTTGAATTCATATGTAATCATGTATCTGTAAATAAATTTGAAAGATATTATATTTATTTAAGTTGAGAATGTACATCTCAACTAAATATAATAAGTAGCACACAAGGTGTCGATTGCCGCAGCGAAAAACCGCGTCGCGGAACTGAACTTGATAAGAACTTATATGAACTCTGCTCATTCCCCTCACACGGTTGCAGTGCGACAGAGATACAAGTTCATAGTAAACTGCGCCCGCGACAAACTTCGTGTTCTGTGCCTTATATCTTTTATTGTTAAATACATTTTATACGGACAGATACTATTCAGTAACAACTAAGAAAGTGACCATATTTGGAACTACGTAGCCTGAGGTGTTCAAGTGGTCAGAAAAAAATACTAAAGCTTTTAGAAGAGCGTTAGTTGTCAGCTCCCTTTGGAAGGCAACTAACTCTGATTGAGCCCTACTTGGATTTTGTGGTCAATTACGGATAAATCATCCGACCGCTATACAACCAACTTTTAGTTTGTCTTGTAGTTTTTATCCAAATATGGAAATAATTAATTAATTGAACAAAAGGCTCTAATTATAACGGTAAAACGACTACGCTAACCTCTGTGCTTGGGAGTCTATTTCACAGTGAAATTTATTCAACTTGTAATGCATGGTGTGGAGTGGGAGTGTGTCTGGCAGCCCCACAGGCCCGGGCGGCGGCAGTGTGCGCGAATCTTTCGCCGCGCCAGCCGCTTCGCCATCCAACCTCTAACGAAGCGCTAAGTGCCAGTGACAACCCTAACCGAAAATCTCTGCGCAGTGTTCCATATTTGAACAAGAATGTGTCCATAAAGTGCTTGTAGAGGGTATTCTATTTTTTTTTGGTAATTTAAGTTTGAATATCTTTTCACGATTTATATTCTAACTCCTCATTTTTCACTGAGCTTATATCGTAGTCGTAAACATTAGTTATTTACAAACTAGATATAAAAAGAAACGATTAAAAATAATAAAACGATTGCCAATATCAATAACAAAGAGAAAAGGACATCCAATTACCGATTCAGATTTCCTCAATTTGTCACTCTGGAACCTAGATTTCGCTCCGCAATCTCAGAATGTGATTACGTTAGCGTGAGCGACACAAAAAACTCTCATTTGAATAAATACGCAATCTCGTCGAGATAATCTATCCCGGGGGAACATTCTGGGCGCAACAGTTAGCCCATGATCCTGCGAAGCCCCGCGCCGCGACACTCCATAAATAAACCACGTATAAAAAAGTACTGTACTGCTACCACCTTGAAACTTTATATAAATCAAATCAAAAGGTTTTTATTAGAAACTAACGACCCTCCTCGCGCATGAAAATGGTTATTGTGGGTTATCCCTAAGTATATTAAGCATGTATTATACATATAAAATAAACCTTCCTCTTTAATCACTCTATCTATTAAAAGAAACCGCATCAAAATCCGTTGCTAAATAAAAATAGTTTTAAAGCTTTAAGCATACATAGGGACATAGGGACAGAGAAAGTTACTTTGTTCTATACTACTAATATACTATAAACAAGTAGCAGACTGTCCATGGTTGGCCGTTCAAAAGTGACGTTCGTCTGTGGAGAAGAACGGCCAGAAGAAACTCCATATCGTGTCAAATATCTTTACAATCTTAATTATACGATATGTTTATTTATTATGGAGAATATTTCACCCTTATAAATATGAAGTTTTAAATTACTACCAGAATAGATGAAAGCATCGTCGGTGGCCGGCCAATTGGCTTAGGCCGTTGATTTCCAATCGGAAGTTCGCGGGTTCAACGCTCGGCATGTACCAACCAATGTGTATTAGATTTTCGAATATTAGGTATACGTTTATTCTACGCGCTTAAGGTAAAGGAAAACATCGTGAGGAAACCTGCACACACCTGCGAAGTAATTTAAAGATTGTGTGTAAAGTTGACCAACCCGCACTGGGCCAGCTTGGTCGGCTAAGGCCTATCTACCCTAATTTTAGGGTAGGCTCGAGCAGCTCAGTGGCGACAATTATATGAGCTGTTATCTACCAGAATTATATCAATGATTGATCCTAACAACCCTGCGCCCTGTTGTCAGACTATTCGACCACCACAGAACTCTACGAAAATGTGACAAATAGGTCAATAGGTTAAGGTTCATCAGCATCATCATCATCTCAGCCGAAAGACGTCCACTGCTGGACAAAGGCCTCCCCCAAGGAAGAAGGCTCTTAGGTTAAGGTTGCCTGGTAGAAATTGCTACTCAGAAATAAGGCCGCCTAAATGTACACTTTATATCTGTTTTTAAGTTTCATATTGAACTAAAACTGCATAGGTATACACCTATAAAATTTCAAGTCTTCAATGTTAGTTTGTCAAATAACTTTTCTGATTATAACATTTCAAGTGTCACTTCGTATGGTTTATCGACCAGGCTTTTTCACACCAAGAAATCTGAATGATTGTATGAATGACACATTTATAAATAGACTCCTAATATTTACAAAGTCATCGAGCACACAGTTTGGATTGTGGCTTGTATCGATTTAAATAGAACCACGAAAAAATTACTTAAAAAAAAGTTAAATAAGCCCACAACATTAAATTACCCCTCAGCTACGCCAAAGTCATAACAAAACCATGTTCGAGCTGGTAATTTAAAGTCCTCATTCGGCCTCCTTTGTGCCCTCAAGGCCTCCATAAGGGCCCTGTCTCCGGCCCTGTTGTTCAGTTATAATTACTTGTTAATTTTAAATGAACATGGCCCTACTAGCTTGTAAATTAAAATCATCATCTCCATTCTCGGATGCCCCATTTCTGGCGCATAATTAAAACGTTTTCAGGTGAAAATTTGTGCTTGCAATGTTTTTGTGTTAATTAGGGTTGGTCGGGAAATGTACAGTAAGCAGCACGTGCGGCTGGACACAAGCACTACGAAACTCGCTCTACTGCTACGAAATAACGGCACTCTCAAGGACAACACGTCCAGCCGCATGTGCTGCCTAATGTACCTTCCGTGCGTGAAACAGCGTCAGTTAGTAGATAAAATTGAAAGCTCTGCGCATACATATATTATCTGTCCTTCAGCTATTCTTTCGATGTTTCTTACAGAAATTTAACCAATGCCATTTTACCCGTAAAATGGGTATCAAATTGTCTAAAAAGGATTTTTTTTTTTTTTTTAGATTTGCTCTAAATGCATTAGAACTTGGCAAAAATACTCTTAGGCATAACTGAATGGGACAAATATTTTGGCGTTTACAAAAGTTCGCCCCCTGAAGGAATTAACAATGAGTAAAATTAAATTTGTGTAATATTATAAACAAAAGATCCATACTGAGTCGATCTATAAACATAAAGATACGCTTATTTCCCTAACATAGTTACTTTTTTATTTTACTTTTATTTATACATATTTTTTATTGGTACTCGTAGACAAATATAGTACACATTATTATTGTGTACTAAAACATGCTAACACGTTTTAAAGTAAATATGCGCCATACTTAAAGGACATCATGTTTTTTGTGGTAAAACCATGGTCTAAAAAACAAGGTCTTCTATTCGGACCACGTGACTTGACACAAGCCGTCATTTTGCGCTGTTCATCCTTGTCGAATGCGTGTAATAGACAAGGATGAACAGCGCAAAATGACGTAGGCTTGTGTTAGTCACGTGGTCTAACGGTTAGACCTTGTTTTCTTGGACCATGAATTGGTGTGGCAGTCTAGTCCAAATGTAAACAAACACCCACACAGCAGTGTAGTACGCCGCGCCTACGCAGATCGTTAGCCTCCGCTCGCCGCCTCGTGCCCCGGGCGAGACGATAAAGTAAAAAAAAGTTCTGTTTAAACCAATATGTTATAAGTACTGTTGTACAGTACAAGTTCATAAGTGCAGTCATATCACGTGTTTTTATACTTTCAAATAACTTTTTTCCTAAAAGCTTGTTATTCTTATACTTGTAGTGTAAGGGACTCAAAATTTTACTTCAAATGATATGTCCTGAACACTTTTGGCAAAAAAGTTAATTTAAAGTATAGAAGCACGTGATATGACTGGACTTATGAACGTGACCCGTACATAACATCCTTGGTTTAAACTGATATCGCATCGCCATTTTTTATGATTAATGAATTATGTTATTTAATTAACCTGAATCGGTAGGCAATCAGCTTTCCGTCTTTTTTTGCGTTTTAGCGTCATGCTGAAATTTCTACTAAAACAATATGTGGAGAAACCAAAGAGGTTGGAAGAGCCAGCTGCTCCCACCCTCCACCTCTCTGGGAGAAACCATGGAGAAACGAACTAATGTCAGAATTCTACGCGCTAGGCCGTGGTCCGAGGCTCCCTCGAGCCGCCCCTAGACGCGTTGGTATATGACTTTTTTTGGGGTAGAGTCTTCCACTCCCCCGCAAGTCCGGTGAAGCTTGATTTGTCGTACCTTTTCGACACAAGCATAGGTCAATTCAAAAAACAAAAAAACAAAGTCAGAATTCTAACTTTTTTCAGTAGTCTATGATATTCATAGAGCGTAGATTTTAAAATAGTAAAATGAACCTATTGTAAAATTATTTTGGATACTTAAACTACTCTATATACCTATATATACGTAGAAAGTAAAGTTTTCGTAGCGTATCGTGGTTTAGATCAGTATACTATACATACATATTATAACGGCTCCGTAGCTTAGTTGGTAGTACGTCTGCCTTCGGAGCACAGGGTCGCGGTTTCGAATCCCGTACTGATCAAACATTCATTTATACTTGTATGTGTATTTTCTTAGAGTATAAATAAAAAAAATCTGTATATTTATTCTCTAAGGTGTATTTTATTCTCTGTGAGTAGTACAGGCTCTTCCTAGTTTGTTGTCAGATAGGCGAGTCTTATGTCCCCACACTTTTTTATTTACTTATTTATTTACTTATGTACTAGCTTTCTGCCGCGGCTCCGCCCGCGATCACAATTTCTCCCGTGGGAATGAGGAATTTTCCCGCGGTAAAAGATAGCCTATGTTACTCAGGGTGAATGTAGCTTACTAATGATGAAATAATTTTTTAAATCGGTTCAGTAGTTTTTGAGTTTATTCATTACAAACATACACACACACACACAAAAATACAAATCTTTATGATGTGTATGTATGTATGTATTTATTTATTTATTTACACCTAATTAAAATTAGAGATATTAGCGGCCGCACTGGAATTGAGTCCAATGATACTTTTCTCAACACCCTGTATTTATATAAAGAAGCATTTATTTATGCAAAGAAATAAAAGATCCCATTACTTACGAAATGAATAGGTCTTTGTTATTATCATCCATCTATAAGTGGGAGTATATCATCCATCTCCCATCCTTATTATATCTTCGTAACCGTCTGACGAAGAGATTTACTCATATATTCTGCTCCATCATTCCATTTACCGTCTACATACGGATTCATATCAAATTCCCTATATTTGAACAGCAAAAGGGAAATTAAGAGCAAATACCATATTTATTATTTACGGTCGGGTAAGTAATGGCTTGCAAATTGGACCACCGGAATTCTTAAGTTGTGTAGGTATGAGATGGAATGTGGCGCTAATATATACAACTGGGATCCCCAATACATCTGCTAAGCATGAAAATCATGCCTACTCTTGAATCCTACGGAAGAGTTTTTACTCTAGCAGTACCAGTCGTATTACTAAAATGTTTTAAGATATTACTATGTTACTACTAGTAACAGAATATTGCTACGCGTATATTGTATATCACCATTGGAATTGCCCTATCAAACGCTTTCGCAGCCTATACAAAAATACTCCGGTTTCCTTTCCTAACCCAATTTCGTAGCACCGCGTGTCGTAGCAAATGGCTACGAACTCTACGACGCGTAGCTTTTTTCTTCGATACTGTCGCAGACATACCGTTTTTTATGTACATTGTACTTTTCTTATTAAATCCATGGCATTTTCGATCAGCTGTCTGCCCGAGGCTACAGCCTCTTGTCTCTTTTTGCGAGAAAATAATATAATGATCTTTTTAGTGATGAAAAAATAAAAGTGAATAGAATACGTTTAGCTCATTGCCATTTTAATTAACCTTTACTTTTATATTTAAATGGATTGTCTGTCGTTAATCTCACCTATTTATAACAACCTATTTTTTTATTGATATCGATTTATTTTGTTTCTGATGATTCTAAATAATCATTTGCCATTATTGTATGAAACTATTGGACTACCCTCTACAAGTAACTTTATTCATATTACTTATAGTGACTGATTAGTTAATAACAAACCACAACAACGATATTGGAACTAAAAAATATATACTACAAAATGTGCTATTCATCCTTCATATTATTTAAAAAAAGTATTATGGTGACAATAAAAAATACTTCGAAAATGTTCGTTTAAATTAAGAAGCCAAGATGAGTGGGTTAGGTCCCCCGGGAGTGT
This sequence comes from Teleiodes luculella, assembly GCA_948473455.1. Classification (NCBI taxonomy): domain Eukaryota; kingdom Metazoa; phylum Arthropoda; class Insecta; order Lepidoptera; family Gelechiidae; genus Teleiodes; species Teleiodes luculella. The sequence goes on along the minus strand of OX419591.1, from coordinate 11,350,425 downwards.
GGGCAGCGCAAAAGCGCTTAGAGTCTTGGGCTCGAGCCGCTAGAGAAAGGACATCAAGCGCTAGCAGCGGCCAGTCTCACAACTCAAACGACAGTTTCGGCGAAGACAAATCACACGGCAGTCCGAGCGTGCGCAAAGACCACGAGACGAAATCGCAAGATATCTGGGCGGCGCGGAAAAGGCTTGAGTCCTGGGCTAGAGCTGGCAAAGATAACACTTCGAGCGCCAGCAGCGGCCAGTCTCACAACTCCACTGATAGTTTCGGAGACGAGAAGTCGCATGATAGTCCTTGTGTGCGCAAGGATGACTCGGTGTTTCTAGATGTTTGGACAGCGAGGAAACGGCTGGAGACTTGGGCTCGCGCGACCAAAGACTCTACGTCTAATGCCAGTGGCGGCCAGAGCCACAACTCTACGGATAGCTTCGGAGACGACAAGTCGCATGGGAGTCCCAGCGTGAGTATAGAAATTGTACACGTGCTTTGGAGATTTACCATGGTCTCAACTTAGAGTTAGACAATCTAAACTTTAGATATTGCAACCGCAGTGGTAGTTTTTTTTTTGTCGTAACTCTAGCTGCCCGCCAACCATTTTGCCCGAATTATTTATCACGTTGTTTTGCTTCCAAACAAGCTATGTTCTCACTATTAACAAATACTACAAAAATAGATACTTTTCGGTTAATTGGTTCTAAAGTAATGCGCCTAATACGTTTCTCCAATATTTTTTTTATTTATAAGTTCTCCACCTAATATAGATTAAATGAGTTTATCTATGACTCATTAAATTTTGTTCACCAATTTAGAATAAAATAGCTGCTGCAAACTTATGCTACAGTATTGCACCGAACTATGTCATATATCTACAATCTACATACGTAGCGTAACTTTGTTTATAACGTATTCAGCTATTGAACTTTCAGGTGAAGTTAAGCGTCACTGTTCGCACGTGCTTGCTATGATTGCATTACAGCTCGGTTTGGATGAGTGCAATCACGTTAGAGTACCGAGTATCAGAGGGTTCCGATTCCGATATGGGCTTTTAGACTTGATTGCAAGTGCTTTTGATATTTAATTTTGTGCCGCCATAACGGTAGTACTTATAACATTAATGGCCATACGTACAAAGTCTATGGTACCCCGCTATAACCATACGCAAAAGAAATTTTCTTTTTTCTTTTCTTTTGTGAAAATATCTCAATACTTAATGTTTCATTGCATTTCATGTTGATTACAAAGATATTTATAATATTTGTATTCATATAATGTAATTTATTTACAACAAAATGGACCCATTAGGGCACATTAAGGGAAAGCAATCGGCCTCATAGCCTAGCTAGTTGTACGTCTGCCTTCGAAGCACAGAGTCGTGGGCATAAATCTCGCCCAGGGCAAAGTTTCATGTGATGAGCACTTATGTTTGCTTTGTGTCTGGATGTTGTATATTTATATAAGTATATATATTAGCTATCTGACACCTACAGTACAGGCTCTACCTAGTTTGTGGTGAAATGCCCCCACATATTGATTTATTTATTAGTGATATTAGTCAGTAAAAGCAAACTGATCAACAGATTTACAAAATCTAACCCATCTTCGATAACAAAGGTGATAATTTGAAAAGACATTTTAAAATCTATTTCAGGATTATTTAAAGCCCCCGCGATTCAAAGGGATGCGACTCCAAGTTCCACAAGAAGAAAATAATTTCACAATCCAGGAAGCCAAAATAACGAGGCGAATTTTTCGCCTGATAACTAGATGTATAGAAAGTGGAATAGGTATTTCCTTTCTCCCTCACACTCAAGTGGTGGTTGTATGATTGTATAATAATTTTGCAATAAATATTCTAGGAATTCGTAAGACGGAGCCCACAAAGTTTTCGGAGACTTTTTGTAATAAGCGTTAATGTTCCTGGAAAAGGCAAGAGAAAATTTGTTTTCTGAAATAGATAATATTTCCATTACAATCGACTAACGACGAATAATATTGATACTCGTATATATATTTTTTGGTCTATAGGCAAGTACTTACGAAAGAAAAATAATTTCATTACAAATTATTTTGCAGTCATATGAGACTGCTTTCCAAAAACAAATTTGTAAAACAATGATATTTTTTCCGTTATTCCGCCATCCCGTAGGTAGCTTTGATTTGAACAAACAAATATCTTGTCGGAAAATGAAATTGGTAATAATAGCAATACAGGACTCGCAAGTTACGTATTTCTACCTCAATGTATTTTACTCACTAAATTCTTACAACTTTAAAAAACAATTTCATCTAATGTTCTGTTGTAAGTTGTATAAAATATCACTAAGTTTTATTGTCTACTTTATTTGAAAGGAAATTTATATTTTCATCATAATGGAGACGCTTAAAAAACAGTTCCCTTGTGTGAGTTGTGTGTTAACCGACCGACGATTCAAGGAAAGAATCGTATTTTTTTAATGATTACTTTTCAAAGAACGTAGCTAAGGATTCATGTTATTATCAGCGGCCTGCGAGCAAGAAAGTTGTTGAGTAAACTTTTAAATTGCCTTGTGTCCTTTTTTTTAATGACAATAATGTACAGACGATAACAAAATTCAATAACTGAACAGCATTATTCAGCGGACAGGTAAATCAGTATAGTAGCCAGCACATGCGGCTGGACATGTTGACATTAAGAGCGCCCGTATTCCGTAGCGGTAGGGGTGAATTTCGTAGAACGAATATTTGACCGCATGTCTGGCTTTTGAACATGCAGTTGGAAAGAGATAAAACCATACAATTTTAAGCTTTCGCGGTCATTCTTATCACACTTATGAGACACAAGCTCTTACTCGTGGCTTCGCTAGCCCACATTTACTTTAGAACTTCTACCTTTCTTCATAGGGTACCTTTCTTCACTTTATTAAAAAATCTTCACATGTTGGGGCGGGCCGACAAACTTTTATCAATCCCTATTTCTTCACAAGGGGGTTGAACTTTGAAAAATCCTTTTTTACTCTGGTAATTATACCTAACTAAATTATTTGTATTTTTTTATAAATAATGTTTAATTTTAGCGCCTCTCGTCAAACATTCTAATTTGTATGCAAATTATTATAGGGCCTCAAATGTAGCCTGTCACTGTACCCATTGTAAAAAATAAAATTAAAATAATACTCAATGGCTACATCATTTTATTTAGTTTCACTTTAGATCGCTTACTCAGGTAACTAATCAGTTAGTAGCTAAGAATACCTTATTCATATATTCGCTTTTACAGAGAGTAAAAAAGATTAAATAAGGTGCCCGCCGTTGCTCTTATGAGAATATGCATAATAATATGTTTTTATTAATTTTACCATTACAGCACAGAGTTTACAATCCTAAGTTTAAAAAACCTTATATTTTGTTATTATTACACTTTATTTTAGACAATGTAAAGTTAGAAGAATGAGCACTTTTCTCACTGACTGTGCTTTTAAAACCCTCATTTGTGCGTTCTCCAAAGTAATTTCACTACATACAAACTTTGTTCTATCGTAATTTAATGAAACTATAGAATAAACAGCAAAAACAGCATTTTTTTTTACAATAGATTATTTATAGGACCATTATTATTCTTCAAAAGGCTAAATGTATTTCTTTTTTACTTTCCCTGTTGTGAGAAGATTTTCCGTTTCTTAATTTTCACGAGAAAAAACTGTAAGACTACTCCCACTCTTTCTGTGACTATTTTTATAGTAACTTTCCAATGTAAAATTTATCTTTTTTATTTATTTGCCTGAGCTTTGAAGTTGTTATTTATAACTAAGGACTAAAATGGAAGGCACGCTTAGCTTAAAAAAGTTTAGCAATTATAGGTGAAAAAAGAATTGTTATTTTTACAGTACTGCAATTTTTATAAAGAAATTTGTCTTTGTGTTGTATTGTATTGTACTTACTTAGTTAAACTTATAAACACATAAATTTATTAAACCTAATATTTCTATTCGTTCAGAAAATCGTGTCATACATTTACGTTGAAATACACTTGTTTATACTCAATTTTTTTTAATGTGGTGTAAGCTAATTCGGAATCTTCACTACTCGTAACGTAGCTACATTTATTATGAAGTTGTGTGAACTAACGTCGCTTGTAGGCCTTTGCTACGCCAACATGTTTTCAATGTTGCATTAGCACTACTACGCGTGAATCGTAGCACCCTCGTAGCACCGCTCGTAGCCTGTTGCTACGCTTTATGACAGAAGTTAAAATGTCGCTTGCTAGATAGGAGATAATGTAAAACGAAACTAGTTTGTAAATAGAATATGGATATTGCATTGTTTTAATAAGACTAGTCCTTTTAAGTACTCCTTGTTATCTATACAAATATTATAAAGAAAAATATTGGATTGTTTGTTTGTTTGCATTGAATAGGCTCCGAAACTACTGAACTAATTTTAACGAAACTTGGTACAATGATAGAATAGCCCTTAGGAAAGATCATAGGCTACCTTTTACTGCGGGAAAATTCTTTATTACCACGGGAAAAACTGTTCATGCGGCGATTTCTCATAATCACTACACCAACAACTTATAACCGTCCACTGCTGGACTTGCTCAAAAAGTAATCATAAAGTTTTTTTTATTTTGCAGTTTCAGGATTGGTCCTATAATCTTTATTCATATTTATGGGTAGAATCATTTCCCTAAGGCTTTTCTAACAGTTACTTTTCCCGATAAATAATAAATGTACGGAACCGTACATTGTCGCGCCTCACTCGCGTTGAGTATTTACATGTTTTCTAGCGATTATTATAATTGCTTACTTTTGACCTAATTAAGTTAGTCTTGACTTGACGTCGCAGTCGATCTAGCGTGTACTTTCCGTGCAAATACGCGAGCAAGGCTCAAAACCACAAACTTGGATATCTTGGTGAATAAACTGAAGTTAACTGTGAGAGTGACTTTTACTTGATGTGAACTGGAGAGAAGATCTTGGTACTACTAGGAGATAACTTGGATACTACTACTACTACATTACTAATGTATGTAACTTCACCGTCAACTACGTGGGGTTCCGTACAATAAATATTATATACTTACTAGCTGTCCGCCCGCGGCTGCGCCCGCGTTGTTTTTTGTCTTATCAGTGCAGTTTCTCGAAGGAATGAGAAATTTTCCCGTGGTAAAAACTATCTAAGATGTTGACCGGGGATATAATAACAAAATTTTATCATTCCGTCCGTTTTTTCTTATTTTTTTTTTTCATTTTGTGTGGTAATTGTGGTTTATCTTTCTTTCTTTTCTTTCTAAATCGATCCAAGTCCAACAGTTATAGACTGGGCTCCGGTCGCAGTAATCCTTACCTCATAAGATACACTTTTAGACGCACAATGCAGTCAAAGATAATGTTGCCGAGTAGGGGTATTTATATTGTTTTCTTCCCTAAACCTGGCAGGACATTGTTTATTTTTCAGCTGAAAACCCTAAATTTTGCTCAAATTTGCATCATAAGATTTCATAAGATTAACCCGTACAAACAGACAAATAGAGAAACAGGTTTTTTTAATAATCTGGATATGTTCTATATCACTTCTTACATCCCCCTGACTAGGTTTTCAGCATTTTTTTCTATGTACAGTATTTCAAACTCTACAGTTTTACTATTATAGATTTGGTTTCACTTTATCCCCTATCTCCACTGTTACCGAATAGAAAAGTGTTGGTATTGTAGGATCGTAAAGCACAAAGTAATAGCTTATTACCCACTTACGGGGGGACATAAAACCCCCTCCGCCCTCCCCCCCTGGGAGCTCCATTATTGTGTTCATGAGAAAGCATCTTGCCGGAAAACATTCGACGACTAATATTTAAAAAATAATGATATATCTGTACCCTAGAGTACTAATATATTTTTTTTACTGCTTAGTACTATTCATCGCTTGGGAGGCTACTTTTTCAAAAACGAGTAATATTTTTTATATTTCTTTATTAAAGTAGGAAAAAATATTTTTACATAACAGACGCTTGCTCTGCCTTTCCTGCCTTTCTAAATAGAGTACATAAAACAACTTTTCTAAATCAACTAAACCACAGTGACGATTTAAACTTAATATATAGGTGGCAAAACATAGACTTAGTAAAAATATGAAAAAAATATTTCGTTAAGTAACTTCTTAATAACTAAACATTTTTCGGAAAGAACAATAATAGTAGATTGAGATTATTATAAAACAATTATAGCTAGCTCCACAATTTTTATGGCATATAACTTTAAAGTAGGTGAAAAATAATTACCTTTAATACTAAGGATCGCCTGGGAGGACATAAAACCCCCCATATTCATTCAACATTCTGTAACTCGCTCGAATTTACTTTTATATTTGATCTAAGTAGAATGGGTCGTGTTGGAGGAGTATTCTGAGAGCCCTATGTCCCTAATTAGGGACTACAGGATACGATGATGAGAATCGAATTACTTTAAAGCATTTCAATTAGCGGACGGTGCAAATCCCAAGGCTAGGGAGGATAATGAGAAACCGCTATAGCTGCGTCCAGGAGAGATTATTGACTCGCATAAGCGGCTTACCTTGCGTCAAAGCCTATTGTAGTTTGCTCTTGAATAGAACACCTTATTGCATTCTAATCCTCGTACAGGGCAACTAGGTCTCAGCCTGCGTCATCATGCTGTTCATCCTTGTCGAATAACAAGCTTTCGACAAGAATGAACAGCAAAATGACGTAGGCTTGTGTCAAGTCACGTGGTCCGAATAGAAGACCTTGTTTTTTAGACCATGGTCTCAGCCAATTTTAAACAACGCATTAGTTACCGTCTAAAGCGAAGCCTTTTTTCTTAAATGAATATTATGGAACTATGACTATAAATTACTACAATATGTATTTTTGTGCAATAAAGAATATTTTATTCATATACTTGTTTTGTACGTCATCAATTCAGTACTTGACTGTATTCAGAATCAGAATAAATAATTTCACTCTATTTAGGAAAAAAACTACCGGAAATCTGTAAGATACAACTTTTCTGGGGTTATTTTTTAGTATTGCAAAGTGACGTTGCGTTTTCATATTTTCAATAATAAATATTCTTTTGACATTTCATAAACATTAACGTCAGAAAGGTTTATATTTCAATTTGTGTTCCATTAAAAATACCTTCTGCATTGTGAAAATCTTTCAAAGAAATATCAGCGGTGAGGCAAAGAATCAAACAGGTACTTTACAGCTTTGCGCTTTTTCTCTTGACCCGGTTCTATTATTCTGTAAGCGTCTTAATGCGTTAAGATTCGTGTTATATTAAATACTAGTGACCAGCCCCGGCTCCGCACGGGAAAATGGTTATTGTGGGTTATCCTTAAGTATATTATGCATGTATTATACATATAAACCTTCCTCTTGAATCACTCTACCTACTAAAAAATCCGTTGCGTAGTTTTAAAGATTTAAGCATACAAAGGGACATAGGGACATAGGGACAGAGAAAGCGACTTTGTTTTATACTATACTAGCGACCCGCCCCGGCTCCGCACGGGAAAATGGTTATTGTGGCTTATCCTTAAGTATATTATGCATGTATTATACATATAAACCTTCCTCTTGAATCACTCTATCTATTAAAAAAAACCGCATCAAAATCCGTTGCGTAGTTTTAAAGATTTAAGCGTACAAAGGGACATAGGGACATAGGGACATAGGGACGGAGAAAGCGACTTTGTTTTATAATATGTAGTGATGATAGTGATGATAGTGACTATAGCGACCCGCCCCGGCTCCGCACGGGAAAATGGTTATTGTGGGTTATTCTTGAGTATGTTATGCACGTATTATAGATATAAGCCTTCCTCTTGAATCCCTCTATCTATTAAAAAAAACCGCATCAAAATCCGTTGCGTAGTTTTAAAGATTTAAGCGTACAAAGGGACATAGGGAGGGACATAGGGACAGAGAAAGCGACTTTGTTTTATACTATGTAGTAATAGTGATTTCGTGAAATCTTTCGGTTTGAAGTTCTTTATGTTGTTAATGTTGGAGGACTTGAACCAACATTGTTCAACTGACAAAGGATTTGTTTTCTTTCCCCAAGTAAACGTGACCTTTGCTTTGTGGCACATCTCGTGTTTTAGGAGATTATGATACTTTTTTGTAGACCTTACTTTCTTCAACGAGTTCTTCTCCTGACTAACAAACTAAAACTGGAAAAATAAAACGTTGAATTAATCCACTAAAAGTCGTTTTTACAGGTTGTCTCCGCGCCGCGGTAACATTCAAAAAGCCGCCTTTTTTAAATACATATTTTTTATTGGGGTACAAAAGATATCAATTTTATTTTGCTTTGAATACATGAAGATTAGACAAATTATACAATAGTATTAGATTGGAAACTACTGAATATCATTGTATTTTGAAATTGTTCTCACTTCATTTTATAATTTACTTTTCTATAAATAAATGTATGTACTTATACGTATTATTAAATAATAATCAATGAATCACATTTTAAATTAATAACGTAAAAGTTTAATGCGTTAGCTGATGAATAAGGCAATATCATTTCTTCTAACCAGTTTTGCTTATGTAGTTCCTACAACAGGGATTATTGGAGTTTCGCAGAATCTAATAATACTAAAAGTTTACTTTGAATAGACACAAAGAAAGAATCACATTAATTCCGTAAGGAAATGTTAGCTCAATTGGGCTTTCCATTTATAATTTTACAAATTTTTCGTGTTCTTTGTATTTCTTTTCATGGGTTATTAAGAAGGTCAAAGAACATTCGAGTATATTCGTAGAATCGTTTTACTGATTACAAAAAAAAGCATTACTTAGAATGTTCTTCGTACGATGTCAAAATGAAGTAACATAGTTATATCGTAAGTATAGTGTTTTAATGGTAAAAATACGGGCATAGTCTCAGAAATTTTATTGTATAAAGAACTCGTTACATCAGCACATTATTTTTTCTTTCTTATGACACTAATAACATCTAAGAAATACAACATTTCGTTGAAATCGTTAGCGCTACGTAGAAACCTGTAACAACCATCTAAAAAATTCTTATAAAAATAAAGAAAATTAGGTTTTTACAGCTCATTAGCTTTCCACTCTGCGACTAGAGGTTATAATATTTTCTTTTTTCTAATATTCCGCTGACATTATTTCATGCAAACCTGGGTCCAATACATACAGCAAGAATTTAGCCAATTCATTCAATCCAAATTACTGACTGTTGCACTGTTTCTTTGTAGGAAATGCTGATACCGAAAGAGCAGTGCCGCATCCAGCCGCTCAGCACGGAGCCGCGCGCAGCTAGCTCGCTCCCACACGCGAGACTCGCGCGCACGCCGTCCATATCGTCACAGAGCAGCCTGGACAGCGGCACTTCCAGAGCCACGGTGAGTGACGTCATCACAGAACAGAGCGCAGCGTGGCGCAGCTAGCTCGCTCCCACACGCGAGACTCGCGCGCACGCCGTCCATATCGTCACAGAGCAGCCTGGACAGCGGCACTTCCAGAGCCACGGTGAGTGACGTCATCACAGAGCAGTGCGCAGCTAGCTCGCTCCCGCACGCGAGACTCGCGCGCACGCCGTCCATATCTTCACAGAGCAGCCTGGACAACGTGACAGCGGCACTTCCAGAGCCACGGTGAATGACGTCATCCATCACATAGCAGTGCGCAGCTATCTCGCTCCCGCACGCGAGACTCGCGCGCACGCCGCCGTCCATATATTTAGTCGGTGCGTATACGCCGTACAAAATTAAAAAATATTGAATCTGCTGATCTAAACTCTTCCATACTTATAAACTTGTAAGGGCCCGACCAGCTCACCACGTTAAATAACAAAATGCCTTTCTTTATGTTTGTACCTTATAAAGATCACATTAATTAAACAAACAATTAGCACAGAAATCGAAAATTTTTAAAAAAGGAAATTCGATATCCTGACCTGTTAAAAGTGTGTCAAACTCATATAACCTTTGGCTGCAATAAAATTTATTTTCATATTGTGAATAACCTATATGCAAAATGAAATGCCGCAGAATTTACTAGCGAACGTGATATTTTGCCTGATCCTGTTGCTGTGTTCGTTAATTCGAATTCATTTGAATATAGAAGCGAAATATCGTGCGGCAAAAACAAACGAGAACCGATTTTATTTTTTTAACGGATCTCTTTTGCGTAATGCTCGCACATAAATAAGACTCACATAATGTTTAGAATGGTGATTCACATAATGTTTAGGCTAAATTCGGTACCAAACCGACGCATATAATCGCAGATACGGTAAATATTTGTACATACTTCTTCATTATCAGGAATGGTAACAAGTTGCCAGCCTATTCCTTACACGGCACCACAGAATAAAATAATAAATAAATAGTTACTACTGCACATTAATTTTGTGGTTTTATACGACAACCACTTAGCCGAAAAAATTAATAACCGATCAATTACTATTATGATTCATTTTATTATTTATATTTGTGAAATGTGGATTAATGAGAAAATGAGGCGGCAGCTCCGAACAATACCCAATTGAAATGAGATTCCCCTGACCTTTTCGTACAGAATATAATAACATTAGCTGCCTAATGGCAGGATAACCATCATACGCATGCAAAATGACTTTTAAAATGTAGGTATAAAGCTGCTCGTACAATATGTGCTCGTTCATACTAATCATAAAAATTGGTCATAATCGTAAGAATTCCAATCAGAAAGACGTAGACTTGTAGTCTAGGAAAAAAGTCAGAATTTTGATTGTGAAAAGCAAATCTTGTAATAAGGTGCTAAGGGTGTTTTTCCTGGGTTTGGACATCGCTGTATCCTAAAATCGCTATAAGTCGTTCGAAACTTATCCTTGTGCCTCAAATCAAATAAGGCCACCGAAAAAAAAGGAAAAATGTTCTCATGTGGGGTCACGTTATATATTCCGTGGGAGTCGCAAATAAAAGAGCATCAAGAGAAGATTACAAATATGTAAATGTTGACTATAGACAAGACAATAATACCTACCTTCCCCTCATCTCCTCAAAGACAAATCCGGCTTGTCTTGTATCCAGCGGCTTCCCGCAATCCTTACCGCCAAGCTCACTACGCAAAGCTCGGGAAGACGTCAGAACGCAACATGAATCATATTAGTTCTGTCAGTATATCGCATTTTAACACCTCGAGCCTCGTATATTTCTATAGTAGCCCTGAATCACGCATGTCGTCGCTCCAAACTATAGAGTCTGTACGTAGAAAATAAAATAAAATAAATGTACAAAAAAAGCTTCTACAAATTTTAGTAACAAACTAACAAATTACAATATTCAAATTACTCTGCCGGGTGAAAGGGCTCTTAGATACCTACTAAATTTTGTATGAGTTTATCATGGCCCGAGTGCCTGACGCTTTACGCTAAATAATGCATGGCAGTGTTATTGATACCAAACGTAACGTGTTGCTAGCAGATTTATTTATTAATAGATGTTCTTTTACTATTGGTCAGTACTGGTTTAATTCCTTCGACTACCTCTTCTCTAGGTATGTTTTAATTTAAAGTCAGAGGAATTCTCGATATTCCGACCTCAAACAATACCTTCAAACTTTACAATCAACAATTAGCACCAAGAGTATTTATCATATAGATCATAATATAAAGGAAGTTTAAAACTGAACAAATTTATATAAATATGCAATTACCACAAATGAAAACCCTTGTATTTTCATCACATTAATATTCTCAAAAACAAAACTATTAAAGAAAGGTTCTGCTGTACTAATCTTAGATTGCAAGTTTAAAAAAGACTTTATTAGACAGTTAAAGTAATGATTTATAGCAAGAATCAAAATCTAGTTTATCCCTGTAGAGCCCTTCCACACGTGATTTTTTTCGCGCTGTCGACGCGCGTTTTTATCGCGTTTTGGAAGATTTAACACGTTTTTGTCGCAAATGAAACGCGCTGTAAACTCGCCTATATATTGATACAAACTAGCGTAAAAGAACGTAAAAGAATGTGGAAAGGCTCTAATTCTTTTGATGTATTAGCAAGCATAATGAAGAGAATTTACGTTTTGAGAGAGATTAGAAAGTATCTCTCGCGTGAGCAAAGTTTTAAAGTGAGATCTAAATTTATATTTTATTCAGTAGCCTACGCAAATTGCGGAGCGGGAATTTCCCGACGAGAAACTGAAATTGTTTTCCGCCGCTCCTCTACTTGTTGAGCAAGCTTTGTCACTTCCCAACTCTGTTATTTTCTTTTAAGTAGTTCTGTTCTGTAGCCGCGTTTTCTTCTACAATCGGATTTATGTTGTTGCCTGCAGGGGATTGATTTTCAAAATCGAATTAAACGATCATATTTTTGTTTTATCTTGTGTTGCTATTTTGAGTTTTACCGAATTGACTCGTAACTTAAAGCACAGATCCGAAACGTTGGCCTATTAAGACGTAACTACATGTTTCCCTATTTGTATGTAAATCATTCCTAACCCGTCAAAAACGTTCAAATATTATGATATTTATCGAAAATTGGTTTTAAATGCGGCACATTGCTCAAATTCTAAATAATTTGTTTTGTAATCAAATCGAACTGAACTCTTCATTTGTCGTCATTTCTAAAGTATCACTTTTTGAACCTCTACGTAATTGATTCAATTTGTAAAATTGGAGTAGAGGTACCAAGATGTTCAATTCATTAGGCATTATTAAACTAATCAATCAGCTTACAAGCTGAAATTTCAAATCAAATATTATTTCTTATAAAAACATTGTATCGACCAATCTGGATATGTAGGTACTCAGTCTTTCAGCATCTTCCTAGCCTTCTTCTTCTTCTCCGTGTAGGTTGTAACTTGTAAGATCAGTCATGACCGACCTCATTCAGAATTGTTGAATTATTCGCACAACCACCTCGATTTTTGTTTTTTACGACGTTAAGGTTTTTTGCACTTTGAACAAGAAATAAGACCGCGTAGCAAGCAGCAGTAACTTGCTATGTTGTGTCTCATCAATATTATTATTTCAGCAGATCCACGTGACCTCATTTGCTATGCACTCAACCCACCTCAATGTTGAAGGCTTACAGGATAGGTACTTGCGTTTTTTTTCCTTGATATTATTCCATATCATACATTACAGACATTTGGTAACCGCATTTAGTTGGCGGAAATAAAAAAACAAAAAGTGTGTAAAAATCGATTGATGTCCGGATTGTTTTTAACCGTCGAAAAATGGAAGAGGTTCTTCTTTTATGTATGACTTTTGACCTTGCATAACTTATTACAGAGTAGGTATTCCGATTTTGGTGATTCTTCTTTTATTGGAAAGGGTACTCCGAAGCTGGTTCCATATAAAATAAAAAAACCAGCTCTAAGGGTAAGAAAACAGGGAATGGCTGATATTCACTCACAGAATTTTTTGCTGTTCAGTTTTTTCGGCGGTTGAATTTTTTTGTTGAAATGTTGTTATTTATTGAAAAAATACAAAGTTGCAAGCTCAAGGGATCCTTGACAGAATTTGATAAAGGCCCTGCGCTAGCTAATTCCAGAAAAGCCTTTTATTATATCTGTACGACTATACAAGACTTGGATTGGTCCAGTCTCAAGCCAGGGAAAATCACGGCAAGATATTTTTTCTATTAGTGAATCGAACTTCACCAAGCTCACGTCACGAGCGATACATTCGTGAATTCCCTGTAACTGAATCCACAAGTTCATAACTAAGTGCGCTTTAAAAAACCAATCGCTCCCTCGTACTGGAATCGTGGTTGGAATATAGAATCAAAGATAAGATTAACAGAGTGCATATTGATTGATGGAGGTATTTGAATTGAATACGAAGTATGACCCTCCACAGCTGACCTCACAGGTCGTAATGAACGTAAAAAAGGTCTGTAGCCTTTCAAAGAAATTACAGGCTATAGCCATGCTATAGAAATGCTTATATTGATCAGTGTAGTCAATCATCACTACATAGTATAAAACAAAGTCGCTTTCTCTGTCCCTATGTCCCTATATCCCTATGTATGCTTATCTTTAAAACTACGCAACGGATTTTGATGCGGTTTCTTTTAATAGATAGAGTGATTCAAGAGGAATTATATGTATAATACATGCATAATATACTTATGGATAACCCACAATAACCATTTTCCTGTGCGAAGCAGGGGCGGGTCGCTAGTTTTCAATATAAGGGTGGTGCTAAGATTTCTCCGACTTGCCTGACGCGTAGCGCGATTTTCTTTGCTCTAATAGCCTGACCAATTTTCCCGCTAGAAAAAAAGATTTTTTCGCTACAAAATGTTAATACTAGAGAGGTAAGAAAGCCGCGCTTCGGGTTTATTAGTACAACAAAAAAGAAAGTATATCTTAAATCATTATCATCATCATCTCAGCCGAAAGAACCTCTATAAATAACAAAAAATAGTGAACTAATTTGATACAACCCTTCTGAACTGTTGCAAAAAGGTACACACATTTTAAGAGATTTATTTTTAGATAGCTGATTTGATATCCCTTGAATTTTTATGATTTGTAATACTTTCTTTCTGCAATACTTTGTTGCAAGTTTTATGTACGAAATTTAAGAGTAACTTCCATAATAGCGTAGGTATATTTTATGCTATAAAATATGAATGCATTCAAATTCATTCAATTTAAAATCAGACTAAGGCGAAAATGTATTTTATCCCCGAATATTCTAGTACCTGCGTTGACCCAATTCAGTGTACGCTCAATGATTAAGCGGTTACTGTGAAATATTGATTGAGTTACAGTCAGGTTTCAGGACTATAGAACCAAGCCACGCTGAGGTAGTGTAAATTATTGCATATAATTTGAAAACTGCTTCATTTTGGTATTTTTTATATTAAAAACAAAATTTTGACAAAGTTATTATTATTCGTTACTCTTTCTATATCGTCAGTAAATTACATGATACATGATTACATGACTTTACTTTATTAGTCTTCTAATATACCTACCTATAAGAATTGCCTTTTTTCCATTTATTAGGGATTTATCTGGTTACAACTGTAGCAATGTAGGAATGTTAATTATTCATGTATTATGTTTATTGATTTGCGACCTAATTTTACTTTTCCTTTTGTAGTCCAGTTGCGTGAACTTAGTACTTATAAGTCGATTTAGCGCAGATTTTAATATAAGATAGCATTTGACTCTCTGAAAAAAGGTGTAGAAAATTAGTTCTAAATGTTACTTACTCGACATTATGGCACTACGGCTGGTAATTACGAATTTGTAATTCTTTAGGTCGTAAAAACGGTACGTGACTCAAATCAAGATTGTTTTGATTGTAAAGCGCGATTGGTGAATTGATGACTTGTTCTTTAGACATCGTCATTCCCAGTAAACGTTTTTTGAGTGATAACACCACCCTTCAGGTAACAACGCCCGTACCCGCCGGCGGGTGCGCGGCCATAACCAAAATCAAAATTCGATAATCAGAGACGGAGCCCCTTAGGCGTCGTGTCCTTCACGATGTTTTTCAGTATCGACACGCTAGGCCGTGGTCCGAGGATCTCTCGAGCCGCCTCTAGACGCGTTGGTATATGACTTTTTTTTTTGGGTAGAGTCTTCCACTCCCCCGCAAGTTTGGTGAAGCTTGATTGGTCGTACTATTTCGACACAAGCATATTATGTCAATTAAAAAAAAAAGTCTTTCACTTATTTCCAAAATGATTGTTCCAACAACATAATGATGCTAGTACTATACACCGTGATATCTAAACTCATGAAACTGAACAACTTTCCCTAGGAACATAGGTTGAAATCTCAAAAATAATATTCAACTTTTCGTACGAGTGTAATCGTCCACTTTGTATAACAAGTTGATTTTTAATTTTGTATTTTCAACCTGATTCCTTAGGAACAGTTGCTCAGTTTAATAAGTAGGTACTAGTACAACTATGTTGCGAATAAACAACCAGTTAAATTTCATTGTGTACGTCGTCGCGTCATGTAAAGCCTAACAAAAGAAATAAAAAACCTGCTCTGGGGATGCCTCATGTATATTTTTACGTTTATGGCAACAATTTCCATTATTAAATATGGCGAGGTATTTTATTTCTCTGGTCAGGCTTTAAAAGTGGTGAAAGTGGTGGGGGTATGTGAAAGTGGTGGGGGTATGTAAATCGCCTACTGCGCGCTTAACTGTTTTTTTTACGTGACTCTACCTATGATTTTTTCGTTTCCGAGACAAGTTTCCGAGACAAGCTCTGGCAGACCATTTTTTTTTAGTGTTTAAGTGTCGGTTAACGATCTAGAGATAGCCTATTGGGGTACTCGATGAGGTAGGTGAAGGGTGTCAGATGGGCACATTTCAGGGCGTCTGCCAAGTACTTCCGGCAGGCTGCGCAATGGCAGACCAATTTATTTATACATAATTAATCAATGGTTAACTGATGCCACCACTTTCATTCGGGTACTTTATGAGGTAAGTTCCACGAAAAAAATACGTCAAAAATTTCGATGACCCGGCAGGATCGGTTCTGGCAGACTATTTTTTTTTTCAGTGTTTAAGTGTCGGTTAACGATCTATAGATAGCCTATTGGGGTACTCGATGAGGTAGGTACTTAGGCCCCCGGCTCCCGCACTATTAGGCGCAGTTGTTCCGAATCACTGACTGGGCATATTATCTTCCTTCCAGCTTTTGCTACGCCGTCACTTCCATCCTGTGTGTGTAGTTACCATTAGTTTACTCATTAACTACATACCGCGTACGAGCGCAGTGAGCTTCTGAGCAATACTAGGAAATTGCTTTCCTCTGACTTTGTTACATGAGGCGCTATAAGAAACTTTACTATTCTAACTCCTCCTTTGACATACGTTTTAAATTAAACCGTCTCATACTTGGCCATGTGGCGGTTTAAGCGAAGTAGACGTACAGGTAAGTGGCCATTCGTGAAATTGATGTCCGATTCCAACCTATAGCACAAAAATAAGGGCATTTTTGTGTCCCTTATCCTGCTATGGCCTTTGGAAAACTGGGTTGAAAAAAAAAGCATAAAATACACATATACCTACAACAGGCGATTTTCTGCAAGTACAACAAAGAACAAAAGTACTTATTATAAATAACTCATCGTAAGCTGTCCGTTAAAATCTGGAGTGTTGAGATCATTTTCATCGCCATCCTCTGCCAGTTTCAAGTAACTTTTCTGAATAATTATTACAAATGGCCCGGTTGTCGAGTCCCTTTAAATTTCCACCATTTTTTATCTCCAGTCTCAAATATTTCATTTTGCAAAGTTTTTATGAATATTCAAAAATTAAGATACTTATTTAAAAATTAACCTACCTGTCCATTCACCGTTTTTACTTCTATTCTTCGTAGCAGTGAACTGCAAATGAAAGGATTCTAGTTAAGGAACACATTTCAAAATGTTAATGATACCTACCTTGAGTGAATAGATTTTATAGTTTAATACTCCACCACGAATATATTTTAAATTTCAAATTCATATTGATTGCAGTTGGTAAATTCTGGTAAATTAAGTACTAAAAAGTCATACTAAGTCGGTTTTCAGCAACTTACCCACATAATATTTGTATTGTATTTTCCACAGAGCCACCGGGGATCATCACCAGCTATCCGCACATTCGCTCCAGACGGTCGCACTTTGGAAGCGGGGGGTTCAGGGGTGCCCCGCTCCCCCTCGCCCCTCCGCGCAGCCTCCCTGGACGTCCGAGCCGCGCCGCTCGCTGGGTCTTTGGCGTCCCTGGCTGACAGCCCTGTGCCGTCCAGCCCTAGGCACGCCCCGCCTCGGTGTCTGTCGCCACTGCTGTTGCCCCCCAGGTAAAAAACAAATGAGCCGTCACGGTCAAGTCCGGTGAAGCTTGATTGGTCGTACCTTTTCGACACAAGCATAGGTCAATTAAAAAAAAAAAAAAAACGGAGCTGTCACGGGAAGCATGACAGAGCATGACAGTTTCTTTTTTTTACCTATGCTCGTGTCGAAATAGTACGACGAATCAAGCTTCACCGGACTTGGGGAGCGGAAGGCTCTACACCTTTTATAAGACCGTCGATTTTTTTTTTTGTCGTTTTCCAGAAAAGTTTTTTGGGAAACTTGATCAAAACCATTGCTTTCATTTAAATCGGTCTAGCAGTTTCGGAGATTAGCTGGTACAAACAGTTCGTAGTGTGTGTGCGTTCTATATTATTTCTCACATCCCCCTGACTTAGTATTTAGCAATTTTTTTTCTATTACAGACAGACTTTTGACCTCTACAATCGTATTATATTATTGTAGATTATAGATAGATAGATAAATTTTCAGTCAGTAGAAGTAAGTATTATTATATTCTGTTGAACTTTATCAATGCTTAGGTGGTTTATAATCGTGATCTGAAATGAGTTGGTATCCCCGTCCAACGAATAGCAATAAGCTGTTTCTGGCAGGTATTTTAGAAATTTCAGGGGTTAACTTCGCAAACTTGTACAGAATAGGTACCCCTTGACCTCAGACCTTTAGCGCCCGGATGCCCAATAAACGGATTATTTATAGACGAGAGATTTCCGTCTGATCGGCAATCAACAATCAAGGATCATAAGTCAATATTAATTTCTGCACCGTACCAAGTCTACTAACAAGAGTTGGTCCTAGAGTTCTGAAGTGACTCGGTAAGGACGGATACTTAATAGAAGGTGAATCTTAACAGCTGATTATTAGATAATTTTATGCTGAGTTACAGGTTTTAAAAGCTCATCTCAATATCAGATTAGGATTTATTTTTTATACAGAACTCGCTACAAATTCCTTTTTTATTACCTACGGTAGTGTCGCAAAAACGAATCTAGCTTCCCCCACACACTTCACCGGCTTTTCGTGGGAGTGGAAAGCTCATTTTGCTATTATCCGTTGTACAGTCCAGAACACGCTAAGCTAAACTTTAGACTTTGCATCGTTCAGTATGTCCGTTGATTAAGGGAGAGAATCGCGGCGCGCGTGTTCAACTACGTACTCTTGACCGTACCATGTACCATCATCATCATTACTTATAGAACAGTAGGCCTGCCTACTATGTAAGTAGCGACAGGCTCGAGAAGCTGTCAAACGCGACATAGTGACATTAGAGCCATAGTAGTTCTGTCAATATGTCGCGTTTGACAGCTTCTCGAGCCTGTCGATACTTACATAGTAGGCCTACTGTTACCCGTTTCTCTACCTCGGTTTTATTTGTAATGCCATTCCGTTTTAATGCTTCTGTAGGTATATTGGTAGTTATTTGCAATACTGTAGTAGGTACTCGTATTATACGGCAGATATTGTGTCAAAGGCTCGTGTCGAACGGAACGACACGCGGGCTCAATCCGGGGCTCTGGGCCAAATTGGAACAAATTGAGTTTACGCGCTCTTTCTCCTCTACATCGACTCGCGACCATTGAGGAATGTTGTACATAAGGTTGTACGTACAAGTACAAGAGAAGACACCTCGCATACATTCTATGCGCCAACATGGCGGCAGCGGGAGGCGGGTGAAATGCACGGCGAGAAGAAAAACAAAAGATAAAATGAAGAGTATACAGGTGAAAAACCAGGAATGTCACAAAAAATCAAAAGTTGATTTATGATGGCAATATTCACATTTACCCGCGTATTTTTATTTGGCCCTACACAAAAAGCGTAAAAACAAGCATAGTCATGTGTGTAACTTGAATTTCAAAACAAACAACTTCAACAACTTTCCGACAATTTTTTGTTTTTGTGACATTTCATGTTTAGCCCCTGTATACCCTTCAAGTAGGAGTTGGTTGGTGTCCGCGTATCAGTGAGGTGCCGTTCTAAGTAGGGTGCCGTTTCTATGTATGCTAGTACTATAGTAGGTCAATGCTCGCGACTTGAGTAATCATGCACGGCTATATCTATTACGAATATTCTAGTCTGTTTCATATCATGTCATCTTGTTTTATTCCCACTGGATGGCTGTTCTATTAGAGCCATCTATATAATATTACGCGTATCTATTTGTTGTTGATGGTATACCCCTCGAGACTCGAACCTAGGGTTTCAGAAAGAATTTAAGTGATATTAAAAATTCAGTGTTTTATAATGTCTTTCGCATTCCATACGACAAGTCTGAGGGAAATTAGATATTATTTGAAACGTTATTTTTATAATGCGTAGGTACACTAAACACTTACCTATTTAGGCATACTACGTCTGACTCTACTTATTAGCTTCAAAACTTTGTTTTAAATTTTGTTGTGTGGTTTTCAATTTTTGGTTCTTTTCGCGTACCCATGCCAAGGCCAAATCGCCCGTAACTCGGTGGAAAAGATTACACTTCTTTTATTTTACAGATCTTGAAGTAGAAGGAAGTAGAACATTGCTTTAAAGTTTTTCTGACGCTAGCGCTTAAAAAATAAGTATTATTAAGCGGCTTTTTCAAAGAAACTTTTTACAGAGATTTGACTCATAGAGCCAGCCAGACCTCGGAGCCGCCAGACACAACTTACTTTTAAATGGATGAAACCTTTAGTCCTGTCTGAGTAGTAATCCATGTAGGTACTTAGTAGATACGTCTGCGTATTTACAGAGTTGAGATCTGTGACAAGATGAGGAAGATGAGTTAAAATTATTTATTTTAAAATTCCAGACGAATAGACCGCAGCAACTCGTTAGTGGAGAGCAGCAGTGGATTGGGGCCCCTCAGCCCTGGCGCGGGGGCCGCAATCAGCGCCCTCGGGGCCCTTCAGCCAGACCTGTACACGAAGCGCGAGGCCCCGCTGGTTATTGAGTTAGAAGGGCCAGGGCCGTCGCTAGGCCGCATTCATTTGAGGCTCAAGTACGACTTTGATCGGTCTGATTTGGAAGTGCACCTTATTGAAGGTACGTACGTTGTTTTGAAAGTGCTTTTGTTTTGAATGGTTGTTGTGCGCTGTGAGTTGATTTTTCCACACTATGTGTTGGTAAAGTACCTATCCTACATGATATTGATTAGTTATTTTGTCCAATCCCTCTCCTTCATCCTACATAATACCTATACTGACTGATGTTATGCCCAATAACATGGTCATGGTCAAGTGTAATTAAAGTCTAAATCCGTACAGTTACTTTATGTATCAAGGAGCAACAAATATGCTTCCACATCTTTCAATTTTCTAAATCATATTCATCAAACTTTGCCGTTAAGTAACTAAAAAACTACAGCAATTTAAAATTAACTCCCTCAACTTCTTCTTTTTCATTGTAGTTCCCAAACTGTATTGTCAATTTTTTCCTGAAATAGCACATACCTAATTGTTAATATGTCTGTTTAACCAAAGCAAGATTTCCCGCGTTACATATTTATCCTAGTGCAAGGATCGTTGTTACAAATTGATATTCTGTGTACAAATTGTTAAATATTTTTTTTTTTTTCATTTTTTCAACTTCTCGTATTCCATTAGCATTTGTTATTCCAGCCCACGACCTGGCCGGCTACGACGCTGGTGGGTTCAACGACCCGTACGTGCGCGTGAGTTTGCTGCCGGAGGTAGACACGCGCGTGCGCCAGACGCCGGTGCACCGGAACGAAGCCAACCCCTTCTTTGACCAGCACTTCAAGTTCCCCGTGTCCCACGACGAGCTTAGTGACAAGACGCTGCTGCTGCAAGTCTTTGATTATGACAGGTGCGAACATTCTAGATTTTAGCGGTTGTTTACATAGAGGAGCTAACCCTCAGACGTGGGAGAGCGCGGTCTGGAAGCTCGAATTTGTCCCGCAGCCCGCTCTTTCCCGCGTCTTTCGGTACGCGGCTTAACCTTGTAATGAGGTGCTTTGCAACCTAATTTCCACCTCATTTTCCATTTCTTTCTCGTCTAAATTCAAACATTCAATTTTGGAATTCATTCGTCATTCATACGTCATCCTCGTCCTTTTGTTCTGGAGTCTTTTCTTAACTTCCGGCCTTGTCGGCCGAGTTTATTAAAAAATGTGAACTTTCATAAAGAATACGTAAATGTAACTAATCCGCCGAGTTCATTTCTGTTACTTCTGCGTGTAAATAAATATTAAATTATTCACTGACAGTTCTACGTTCCTATTATTTCGTGCGCCTTCAATCCCGCCGCTCCTTGGCGAGCCAGGTACTTGGCGAGCCTACAGTGGCTTCATCGACATTTTTACTGGGCATAATTTTAGATTTTCCTTGCTTATATTTCAATATAAAAGATAATTAAAAATACTGAAAGAATTTGGGCTACACAACAAATGATCTTATATAATTTCAGATTTTCTCGCAACGAAGTAATGGGTTCAGCCAAGGTCCCTCTATCGAAGGTAGAAGTGGCAGGCGGAGCGGAAGTGTGGGCAGAACTCTCCCGAGAAAGACGCCCGCCAGAAGAGCTGCAAGAGCTGTTGCTGTCCTTGTCTTACCTGCCGTCAGCTGAGAGGCTCACCGTGGTGGTTCTGAAAGCAAGGAATCTGCTGCCTCCACAGGAAGGAAAGGATGCTTTAGGTAGGTTAAAGCCTGACTAGAGAAATAAAAAACCTCGTCATATTGCGGAATTTCAATGGAACTAATTTTATAAGAGAAATTGTTGCATAGTACTATTATTTATTCTGTGCCATAGTCGTAAAAATATACACATGGCGCCCCCATATCAGGTTTTTTATTTCTTTGGTCAGGCTTTAAATGAGTCTGACTTATGACATCTTGTACAATAATAATTTCTAAATGATACGAATGCAATTATGCGCTTTGCTATAGTATGAGTAGGTATTGAAAAAGTGAAAACTCTACAAAAGAAAGACTGGTAGCGATAACGCTGTGCGATAAAGTAACACTTTTTTTTTCTACTTAAGTGGCCTACAGGAGCGAAAATTTTCCGCAATTGTTCCATCTATAACTCTAGCGATATATCACTCGAAGACTAATAATAATCACTATTCACTACATAGTATAAAACAAAGTCGCTTTCTCTGTCCCTATGTATGTTTAAATCTTTAAAACTACGCAACGGATTTTGATGCGGTTTTTTTAATAGATAGAGTGATTCAAGAGGAAGGTTTATATGTATAATACATGCATAATATACTTAAGGATAACCCACAATAACCATTTTCCCGTGCGGAGCCGGGGCGGGTCGCTAGTAATAAATAAAGTTATAATGGCTTCTATAATATCCTACAGAACATCGTCTAGTTCTTCGTCGCTTTAGATTTTTGAAATATTGATTATTTTTCGAGTTATTATATTTTAAAGACTGGCGGCGCCACTTAGCACCTTAGTCCCCTTAAGACTAAAATATTACCTAGGTACTTTTAGGGACTTTTTCGTAGATTTAGGTTTATTTTAAAATTCTTAGTAGCTTCGAAATTAATAACCCAAAGAAAGAAAAGAAAAGAAAGAAAGCCGCCCTTCTCAATCTGTCTCGCTTTCCCCAGACGTATGCGTGAAGGTGTACTTGCTGATCAACGGCAAACGCGCGAAGAAGAAGAAGACTAACCGGCGCGAGATGC
Source organism: Teleiodes luculella (assembly GCA_948473455.1). Lineage (NCBI taxonomy): Eukaryota > Metazoa > Arthropoda > Insecta > Lepidoptera > Gelechiidae > Teleiodes > Teleiodes luculella. The sequence continues at coordinate 11,327,001 of OX419591.1, read as the reverse complement.
ACAACCCCGTGTGGAACGAGGCACTCTCCTTCAGTCTGGCTTCCGGCAGCCTGCACGAGGCTTCCATTGAGGTCAGAAACCACACTATCACACTAATATAATATTATAATTATGTACTTTATTGCGTTACAAACTTAATTGCAAAGGCGAACTTATCTCTACAAAGAGATCTCTTCCAGATAACCTATACGCTCGTGAGAAAAAAGAAGAATAATTTTGAGAGATAGACAAGAAGTGCACCTAAAGAAGGTTATAAAGATAAAATGCTATAAATAAATACTTATTATTATAAAGGCGAAAGTTTGTGTGTGTGATTGTGTGACTGTGTGTTTGTTACTTCTTTTCTAAACGGCTGGAGCGATTTTTAGAAAATTTGGTGTGGAGTTAGCTGGCACCCTAGATTAACACATGGTACGAAATGGGACGAAAAAGAAGGGTGTGATACAGTTTGACGTGTGTGTGTCTGTCTGTCTGTCCGTTAGTGGCATCGTAGCTCCTAAACGGATGCGCCGATTTAGATCTATTTTTTTTTCGTTAGCAAGGTGTCACAATCGAGAGTGATCTTAGCTATAATCCAAGAAAATATCTAGTATTCATTAAAGAAAGGAAACTAGTCCATTAAAGAAGCCAATTGACCAGCTTACATGAACGGTCTGGTTTCGGCAGGTGTGCGTGGTGACGGGCGGAAACAACCTGGTGATCGGTTGGTGCTGCGTAGGCGCAGCCGAGCCTGCCGCCGAGGGCCGCCACTGGGCGCAGATGGCGCAGGAGACGCGCAAGGCAGTCGCCATGTGGCACACGCTCAGATAGACTAGATCGTAACTATCAAACTGTCACGAACCATGGTCTAAAAAAACAAGGTCTAACAATCGGACTGTCAAACTTGACACAAGCCTACGTCATCTGTAGGCCTACTACGCGACATAGTGACATTAGAGCCATAGTAGTTCTGTCAATATGTCGCGTTTGACAGCTTCTCGAGCCTGTCGCTACTTAGGTACATAGTAGGCCGCCTACTGTTCATCCTTGTCGAATGCGTATTATTCGACAAGGATGAACAGCAGATGACGTAGGCTTGTGTCAGGTCACGTGGTCTTCTTGTTAGACCTTGTTTTCTTAGACCATGGTCACGAACCATTCTGTCGCCATTACATACGAAGGCGCGTCTCAAAATTTGGATGGTAAATACATTGTGAAAGCCTGACCAAAGAAATAAGAAACCTCGCCATATTGCGGAATTTCAATGGAACTAATTTTATAATGGAAATTGTTGCTATTAACATAAAAATATACACGTGGCGCCCCCCAAGTAGGTTTCTTATTTCTTTGGTCAGCCTTTATATGAAGTGCCGATGTCACCAATAAACATAAACGAGAGTCGAGACATGATGTTTAAAAGCCCATTTGACATCTCCACCGTTATGTTCGTTGGTGAACTTAGAAAACTATTCTGAGTAAAACGGTCGGAGTATACATTTGGAAATAATCTATTTAGATGCTCCAGGATGCTCCCTTTCGTTGTATGACGGCAGAATTACTTATATCCATGGTCTAGAAAACAAGGTCTAACACTCCAACCACGTGACTAAAACAAGCCTACGTCATTTTGCGCTGTTCGTCCTTGTCTATTAACACGCTTTCGACAAGGATGAACAGGCACAATGACGTAGAAATGACGTAGGCTTGTGTCAGTCACGTGGTCGGAGTGTTAGACCTTGTTTTCTTAAGACCATGATTATATCCCAACAACGATAAGCAACAGGCGCCCCGGGTAGTGTATGTACCTGAGTACCTATAATATGTTTACCAAAATACATATTATATTTTTTTAGGCAAACACGTATCACAAAAATTGCAAGACACCTAGCCATCATCAGTCTCGCAACGTCGCAACTGTTTGGTTCAACATATTTATTATTATAAGTAGGTATGCAAGTCAACCTTAAAAATATTTTTCCAACTTTAACAATAATTATGAAAGTCAGTTTACAAAAACTCGCATTTTAATATGCTTTTACATCACTTGTTTTGAACCTGTGTAAGTACCTTCATTATTTACTTATGTAACTAAGTACCTACCATGATGTTATGTGTAATATTTCATATGTGTTAAGTTGAAAATAAATATGTTCTACTTATCTATCTATTGACAGATCTTGAATAAATAGACAATGAAGTGTATCAAGTTATCAAGTGTAGGTACAATTTGAGATTTTTTTCCCAAGTTTAGGGAGATGGCACTAAAGATTTTTTTCTCAGATCTCTCAGGAAAATATCAAGTGAGAAACCTTTATATGCTTGAAATGGCCTGTATAACCAACTTGTTTTGTTTGATTGTATAACAACGTCCATACCCGCATGACACAGCTGTTTACACAAATGCATAGTAGCACCAAGTAGATAAGTCACCGAGTATAAGTATTTACGTCTTGCGAAACAGTTTCATGTCTGCTATATACATAAATAATTATACTAACCATTCTTACTCTGCTATCTTATTATTAATATTATTCAGCACATGCGGTTGCACATTCGCACTATGAAATTCGCCCCTACCACTACCGAATACGGGCGCTCTCGTGGTCAACATGTCCAGCTGCATGTGCTAGCTACTGTACCTTTGTGTTTTTGAAAACCTACAACGCGATTTATTTCATTAAATTCGATCGATAACAGCCCACATTTATTTCCCCATCGAGGGGCTAGCTAAATATACTGAAAAATGTATTTTGCTAAATGTTGAAATTGTGATCAAAATTACAAAATGATGTAATATTTAGGTGTTTTATGGTAAGATAATAAAACCTCCCACCCCCTCCCCGTCATCCACCGGAGTAAAATTAGAAATTAAGTAATTATTACAGACACGTTAGATAGTAAGGTAGATATTTACAAAACGCATAAGATTTAAATTAAATGTCTGATATACATTTGTAAATTCTTGTTCGAGTACCTATCCAGTTCTAACTGTGGGCTCTCTAGTTAAGTCTTCGTAATATTATTCAATTTGTTACCACTATATCCGAAATAATATAATGTAAGTGCATATTCTTCATATTATACAATTATTTTGTGCTGCCCCTGTACTGATTTTAGAATTATCTATTTGTATATTTGTGCTTTGGAAACACCAAACAATCTTATGAATTTATATAAAGTTTTATACATAATAATTAGTGACAATTGTTTTTGTAATACATTTTAATGGTCCATAATAGGTACCTATATTTAAATATTGCTTCTACTCTACTACTGCGATATCTATACCTAAATCTATCTACTTGTCTAAATGTAGTCCAGCTGAGCTGTGCCCACAGTTTGTCCTACATATTATATTGTATTTTGTAATAAATAATATTCATTGTAGAAAACCGTGAGTCGATAAAACATGTGATTCTACCTAGTACGACCACAGCATATTTTCTTGTTTACTTTGCAGTAGGTACATATTCATAAAAAAATGTGTACTTTATAGTACTCGTAAATTTATAAATTGTACTCTTATAGCTTTGACGTTCTAACACAAAACCCGTGGTCGTGTTAGGTTACTACCTACTACTTTTTAGCACGACCACGCTGTGTAGGTACTGATTCTTTTTGAAATACTTAGATAAAAAATTGGTACAAATTATACAAAAAAATCTACCTTCGTGCTAACTAAAATTATACGTTTCATTTAATCCGCTAATTTAAAGAACGAATAAATTTAAGATTAAATAATAGTAATCTGCCTATATGGTCCGCTCAAAATACATTTAAAAGGGAGCACATTTTTTTTGTATAATTTGTACCCATATTTTTTAATCTCAGTACCTATTTCAGAAAGAGTTAAAACATAGTGGTCGTGCTAGAAAGTTACTACCCAACACGACCACAGGCTTTGTGTTAGAACGTCAAAGCTTTATGAGTACAATTTATAAATTTACGAGTACAATAAAGTACACATTTTTTATGTTTGTACTGCAAAGCAGACAAGAAAATATGCTGTGGTCGTGCTAGGTAGCACCACATGATAAAACGCCATTTGTTCAAAGGCTTTATGAATAATATCGAATTTTATTCCGAAATATTATATGTATTTTTATCTAAGTGTATCTGTGTGAAAGAAAAGTATTTTACTTTGTATTTTATTTTACAATGTCTGAATAAAATGTCTATTTATAAGATAAATAATTATTGTTTTAATTTTTCACTTTGCAGGATTATAAATTTGGTAAAAAAAAATGAAACAAGATTTACAATTATTTAAAATATTTATTTAATTATACTTTTTATATTGTGTACATAACATTGAACATATTTTTAATGAAATTCAAAAAATATTAAAGTATCTTTACGGTTTTGGGTGATACAGTCACTTTACCATGCAAGCCGGTAATGATGCTCGGCGAAAAGTAATCCTGAGTCCAATCTCCGCAAGTTCAAATGGTAAAAAAACGTCCAGACCACTACTAACGCACTATTTATACCAAACTTACACGACACTTACCGCAGCAGTCGAAGTGAAGATGGCTCGGCAGCGTCGCCAACTAAAATTGCATATCAAATGTTAAAATGGATCTTGGGGAATAAAAAATAAGGCATGCATCAAAACTATTCTTAAATAAAGTAATATATGGCAATGGGATCTGATTCAGACAGTCATGTTCTAATCAAAATTTTAGAGGGCGCATTACACTTTCCTCAAGACAACGCGAGTTGAAAATAATAATGATCTGAAAAACATTACACTGACGTATTTCTTCCCCATTTTGTACTTATGTAAAAAAAATTGACGGACTTAATTAATTAACGATTTTACTTCCAGCATTAGCGCTAACATTATACATATTTATGGGAAAAAATGACATTGTGCTTAGTTTTTTAACTGACTATCTACGATTTGACCTTGGACAAAAATAGTGACCTTGGATAAAAAACACAGAACAGAAATGTTAAACATAAAATCTTATCGCCGTTGGTTTTACGTCAATACGTAGATAAAATTCAATGTCCGGTGGCTTATCTGTTGAATAAACCATAATATTGTACCTGCCCGAAGATATGAAATAAACCAATTCCTTTTTTTTACCCAAATTACTGAGCTTCTCTAAAGGAAAGCATGCATGAAAGTTACAAGTTTTTCAAATACATATAAGCGAAAAGCTGTAAATTATACTTTACACATCATCGTTGAGTCCGTTCGCAGTCGAAGGAGTCAGGGAAAGAAGGCAATTGTGGAGTATTGTATGTATGTGTGTGTGATAAATGGCGTGTAAGTGTGGAGTGTCATTGAGAGGGGACTTTGGGGTGCAAGTATTTGCAATCTGGATCCTTGCAATTGCCGCCGACTTCGAACGGGCACATGATGGCGTTCGGATCGGCTTCCCAACTGAAAAACACCCAGATTCAACAAATTCATAAGGAAGATTCGACAGAGTGGATAGATCAGATGCATACTTACACCGCAGCACGAGCGGCGTTGAGTAAGCACATCCCATCCACCATTCATTGAAAATCATTGTTTTTATACGAGTATTTCAAACAGTTTCTTTTCCCACTTCTATGTTTAGACCTATTAAGAATTTATATTAACAATGTATTAAAGGAAATCACGGTTTAATTGATAATTCTTCTAGGTCCTTCTGGTTGTTAATTTTATTAAATGATATCTTTCTTAATCAAAACGATTTGCTTTTAACACGTAAATATAAGCTACAAATAAAAATTCTGAACTTACGTAGCTCTATTCAGAGATAGAAGAGGCGACTCATATTCATTGAAATCTTTCTGATTTCTTTTTTCTAATCTAGACTCTACGCCGCTCATCCCTTCATCACTTGTCATCCTGCCCCCTCCTTTTTCAACTCCTGGTGTACTGGCATTATCTTCATTCGAAATATCTACGTTTCTATCCTTAGAGTTATCGTTATCAACTAGTGTTTCCGTCGTTTTTGATAATGACGTAACCGTCTTTTTATTGTTTGTAGTATCTACTTGCACAGAGAGTCTAGGATGAGACGAAACTGCGCTTTCCAAAGTGTCATTAGGAACGCCAACTTTTACGGTCTTCAACATTTGGCGGTTTTTACAATCGTCTTTCATAGGATTGTTCTCTTTTTGTAAATTGCCTAATCGATTTGTAGTTAGCATGTTACCATTTATTTTGGAATGTCTGTTTAATGGGCTGAAAAGGATAATTTAACAAAAAGCTGATAGTGCTGATAAAATAAACACCAGTGCAAACATACAATGAGAATACAACATCACTTACCTAGTTAAAAGTTTTTGATGCTGTAGCCTTATTTTAGTCAGTCTATTTTGAACAGTCCTCTGTTCTTTTTTATTCAAGGTGATAGCAGTCGATATGTTTTTCAGTTCATTTGCAACTATTTTATATTTTTGTGTCAATTTTGTAGCTTCTTCTTTTAATTGCAACATCCTTGCAGACTCCTCTGCTATCCTTTTCCTAGAAAGATCAAGATTTTTTGTGACATAAAGCCTGTAATAAACAATAAAATTTTTGTTAGTTTTGACGTGTCATGATGACGAATTGACTATCTACCTTGACATGGCGAACTGTTCTTCTAGCGTGTTAATGGTAACAATTCTGCTCGTATCCACAGTAACATTTCTGGGCTTCAATGTTTCCTTCGCTTGTGCCTGGTTTAAAGCATTCATTGTAGCTTGTCTTGCTTCTTTTATTTTCTCAAGTTCTGCCATTTTCTTCACTAAATTTCTATATTCTATTTGCTCTGGCCTCGGCAAGTGATTAACAGTCTGTGAAAAAATATATATGATTACCTACATCATTTCCACCGTCAGCGCAACGAAGTACAAAAATCAATGCTCATCACCTACACTACGTAGCACTTTAAAGAATTTTAATTTAAAATGGATTTTTCAATGATTTTACAATGAACTACAATTAGCGATCAAAATGTGAAATCACCCTTATTGATGAAATTTAGTGCTTTATATACCTTGGCAACAAACTTCTCAGGAGTATTAACAACAGGATTCTGCACAACATCCGGTAGCTTCTTTTTTTCTACCTACCTCCATTCTTGTTGATTTCAAAAATAAATCCAGTTTTTGTTGAAATACTATTTGCTCTGACAATTTCATGTGCATTTTAGTTAAGTTCTTAGTGGCTTCATGTTCTTCATCCTCTGATTCTGATTCACCTAGATTAATGACTATCCTATTTTCTGGAACTTTGGTTTTTGGCACAGGTGTAGTGTTTTCTTTTTCTGTAGACTTAATGGCATTTGGATCAACAAGATTAGGCAAATTCTTGCTTAAAGAAGTTAAAAGTTTAGCTCTCAGCAAATCTTCGTCTTCTTCTAAATCATCATCTTTACCGTTTTTCGGAGCATTCTGTTTAATATCGTCTTTGTGCACATCAGCAGTGATATTGTCCGCTGTTGTAATATTGGTGCTTTTAGTTGTTGAAGTTGTTTCTTTTGATTTCTCATCAACATCTGAACCAATATCCATGTCTACAGATTCAATGTCAGTATTGTTATCATAACTGTTTTCTAGTCTTCTTTCAAGTTCCATGTATTCTTCTAAGAAATCATCCTGCATAGCAACAGAAGATTGAGATAATCTCTTCCTTAATTTTTGTTTCTTTTTCATTTCAATGGCTCTTTTTAGCAGAGCAGATTTCAAACAAATAAGCCTTAATTGTGCAGTATCAGCATCTTCACCTTGTATAATTATTGGCTTTCCAAGACCAATATCATTGGTCTGCTTATCTGTTTTTGTTTTTAAAGCTTTGGATTTAAGAGCATGTTCTCTAAGAGTTTCTAAATCTTCATCCGAGTCAACATTTAGGATTAATTTACTTACATCAAAATTGTTTTCTTTGGTAGTTGAATCTACAGTGTCTACAGAATGGTTGTCTACTTTTGAGAGACTTCCATCATCATCTGTGCATAAATCTATAAGTTCACATAATTCTTTAGTTTCTTTTAAAGTCAGATTCTCATGTGCAACATTAGGAATACTTGGAGTAGTCTCTGACAGTATTGGTGAGCAACTACTATCTGTAACTTCATGAATTTTGTTAATTTCTTCTTCCTTTTCTTCTAGTATGTTTTTCTGTGTATTGCCACCAAGCATTTTTTGTAGTCTGTCATGCAGGGAAGATTTATCAATACTACTTCTATTTATTGCAACAGCATTGGCCAGTTTTCTTCGTTTATTTCTGTATTCATCATCTGATTCGTCACTTGACTCGCTAATAACTTTCAATCCTAACTTCTTTTTACGCAGTGATTTCTTCTTGATATCTTTTAGTTTACCCGAGTTACATGGCTCTATTTCTTTTTTTCTCTTGGACTTATGATGGGATTTTAAATGTCTTTGCCCTTTTCTATTTCTATGTAATATTGTTTCATTATTGGGTGAGACTTGATTGGCCAATTCATCCAGATCAGATGCAGAAATTTCAGATAATTCAAGTAGCACATCTTCTGTATGATTATGATTGCCTAGAAATTCCAATAAGACACTGAATACAAATGGTAACAGGGTGGAAGTAAGCTCTTATCATTTTATTTATTTATTCATTCATAAAATTAAAAAAAAGCACGAGTGTGTAATAGCTCACATCCCGAACGCTACCTCCCTGCAATACGCCACTTTTTGAGCAACTGTATTAAAAAATATATTTCATTTGTAACTATCGTCTTTTAGGGACAAAATAAACCTTAACTGTTACAATTTAATAAAGTTCACTGTTCATAAACTTGTAACATCTTTTTCTATTTCTATAGATAGTGACATTATTATTTCATTAAGAAAAAACAATATTGTGAATTTTGACTCAAGCTAGCTTCTACTCAATCCGATTTTTTGAATTTTTGTCTGTCTGTCTTTATGTTTGACATCACTACTTATCACAACAACACTTTTAATGTTTATGGATGTGAAAAAGTACCATAATGGAGTTCTCTCGCGCAAACTGTTCAGTTTGAAAAAATTATATTAGAAACCTCAATATCATTTTTAAAGACCTATTTCATAGATACACCACACAAATGGGTTCGACGAAAAAAAATTTTTTGAACATCCATTCTAAGTAAGTATGGGGAAAATTTCTTTTTTCTATTTTTGTGTGAAAATCTTAATGCGGTTCACAGAATACATTTACTTACAAAGTTTCAACAGTATAGTTCTTATAGTTTCGGAAAAAAGTATATGGACAGACAGACAGACAGACATGATGAATCTATAAGGGTTCAGTTTTTTGCTACTTGGCTACGGAACCCTAAAAAATTACAATGCAATGATTGCATTAAGAGGCCTATTACAGTCCTCATTTGATATTCTTTATTTACTGAATAAAAATGAAAATTAATCAAAAATTGGGGGCTGCTATCAACTATGCTTTTGAAGTACATTTAGAGTGCATCAGACTATGGATTCTGCATTGTTTGTTATATGGTGTGTTTTAGTTAAAAACGGTTGATCTTAGCAAAAATGCATAGTGTGACTACTCAAGCTATTCTCATCATGATCTGACATCTAAATGTACTTAATTAAATATCAAGCATTGATACAGTTAAGAACAATCACACTTTATTTGCTGACACAGAGCACCTATATGAATATGACTACTTTACAATGGTTATTTCAAATCACATCAATATTTTGTAGTGTGCAATAAAAACAGGTAATTTAAAAAACTAATACTGAAAAGATGGCCCGAGATTTACTTTCATGGTGGAATAAACCTAAAAGTAGGGAATTTAAATAGGTCTTTTAGACAAATTTATCCCGCCTACATATTTACCCATCAGCTAGGTGTATAGGTATAATCTTTGTTTAATGATTATATATCATTAATTACATAAGTGAAATACATAAGTAATAAGTACAGAAGGCAGCACATGCGGCTGGACATTCGCACTACGAAATTCAACCCTACCACTAAGTGATACGGGCGCTCTCAAGGTCAACATGTCCAGCCGCATGTGCTGGCTTCTGTACATAGGTAAGTGAAAAATGTAGTTAGTATCGCGACATTACCCGCTCCAAACGAGGCATCTTTCGCCCTCTTACGCTCAAGGACGTTGTTGTAACTCTCAAGACATTGCAGTCTTTGACGTAGAAGGAACTCCTCCTCTGAAGATATGTCAGACAAGTCATCCAGGTCATCCACTATTTCACCCTCCTCCATTTCAGAATCGACATTTACTGTCAATATATTATGGTCCTCAACAAAGGCCATCATGGGTCCAAACTTCCAGACTTCAATCCCCTTCTAAAATGAAAGTGAAATGTACAACAATGAATTATATTAAAAATAAACACAAGGTAAAACAAGTACAAAGGTACATGATAAATACTTACTGAAAATAAATAAATATGCACAAATCTACAAAAACAAATTCAATCACTTCCTGATTTATCGCACTCGCAATCGTCGCAGAATAAATTTTTCGAAGACACAATTTGTCACGCGTGGAGGTGTCAGTCAAATAGACATTTTGACAACTATCAAAATGTGACAAATAGCACAAGAGACGAAACAAAAGAAAGAGACGCATTTATGCGTTAGAATGAGATACAAATACACCGCGCTCACTCTTGCTCATAACTGCGTCCCTTTTCGCTTTTGCACGACTTTGTCTTTGTCGCCAATGGGCGGAGGCCCTAAGCGAGCTATCACATTGGCGACAAACACAAAGTCGTGCAAAAACGAAAAGGGACGCAGTTATGCGTTAGAATGAGATACAAATACATCGCGCTCACTCTTGCGCATAACTGCGTCCCTTTTCGTTTTTGCACGACTTTGTCTTTGTCGCCGCCGCCAGTGTGATACAATGCTCCTTGGGGCGCGTTCAGTGGCTTCGTACGAGTGCACTCGAGCGCGCTCGGCCGTGGCTCGGTGAAATTTTACCCTGACAGCTGTCAGAGCGTAGTTTCACCCGTTCCGTGGCTCAGAGCGAAACAACCAAACAACCGTCTAATGAGATGGTTAATTTTTACTCTGACAGCTATTTGACGTTTAAAGCTTGCAATTTATGTCAAAGTCAAAAGACTCAAAAAGCCCGCTATTTTGTTTCGTAGTTACTTTCGAATAATTTTGTTAAATTTGTATATCACAGACATCTAATACGTCTGTAATGTATATAAAAGTAGAAAACAATTGAGACAGGAGAAGAATTTTCTCTCGTCAAATATTTGAGGTTATAAAAACAACTCGATCGTTCAGTGGCTCGGTTGCAACTCAAACGGGTTAAATTTTACCCAAACAACTACGCTCGAAGCCACAGAACGCACTCTTGGTGATAGCTCGCTAAGGCGCTTTGGTTGTATATGTCGTGGGCTGATCGTTGAACTGGGCCGATCGTGATATGCCTGGGCACATCGCGATATGCCGGCATATCGAGATTTGACCGAATATTTCATGATATGCCCAACGTTCAGCTGGGCAGATCGATGAGAGCAATCTATTCGTCGATTTGGCCATCTAGTTGCTTAGCCACATCGCGATATGGCTGGGCATATCGTAAATTAGTTCCGTTTCGCGACGCTTGTGGCGCTGTTAGCGCACTACCTACCTGTGTGTGCGAAAGTATGATGGCGGCGTCACAACAATTCGAGAACTGTGCAAATAATTTCAATAACAGTGAATTAATTGAAGAAAAAAGTGCTTTCCAAGTGAATTACGAACTTCAAAAACCCAAATGCGGTACAATGTTCCTTGTTCTTTGTTTTTTAATTTAATTGAAACAATATTTTTGAATAAAAAATAAAAATCACAAATTTATTTTTATTTGGTAGTACTTTAACCACCCTACAAACTCTATTTATCCAAGCATGGCTGGTTGATCGTTATTATTTAGACGACTTTTTACTTTCTTGTAAGATAATTATTGTCTGAATTTCGCTTCATTTGCTTTGGTCACCCTACAAATTCGATTTGGCCAGGCATGGCCGGGCATATCGTCAAACGTTAAGGTTTGAACGATATGGCGGGCACTAGACAGCCAAATCTTGATATGCCGGCATATCGCGATGTGCCCAGGCATATCACGATCGGCCCAGTTCAACGATCAGCCCACGACATATATACGGGGTCATATGGCAACACTGCCTTTGTTTACTCTACTTACTTTTTTTTACTCTCGTACGATTTCTTTTCAATCGTTCGTTTCGTATTTTTCTGGTATTTTATTTTTTCAAAGATTTTCCATTGGATTTTCCTAAAATCCATAATCCTTTCAATTTCGGTACAAAATGAATGAAGACGGCGAAGAAGATAGTAAATTCGCTGCTTGCACGTTTTTCGCAAAGAGCCATCCTGGGGAAACCTGTGGCAGTAATGGTCTGCCCCTTACTCCAAGTTCTGTCACCATACTGGGGCAGGCTCAGAGACTCCTGACCCTAGAGCATCCTAACTTGTGCACATACCTGGACATCATCCGTGGAAAACATGGTATGTTTTCAATTGACTTTGAATAAGATTATACCCCTTCCTATGTCTATGATAAAAAGAACATGTGTTTTTGATTGCATTTAAATTTGCAGAAAGAATAATAGTAGTGGCAGAGGTGATTGGCAAACCTCTAAATGAGTACCCGTATAAGTTCAGCTTTGAAGAGGTGGCGAACATTGGCCGGCAACTGGCCAGTGCGTTGCTATTCTTGCACCAACAGGATATGATTCACAGGACACTCTCCAATGACAATATTATGCTGGATAGTAATGGGAGAGTTAAGCTCTGGAACTATGGCATGTATTACATGACTGTGCAAGGGACAGAAGTACCTTTTCCACTTGGGTAAGACTCAAATTTGCACCACAATGAAATATTAGTGTTTATAATATGAAATTATTATGATTTAGGGCATGTTGTATTATTCCATGATAAAAAGTTGTATTCCGCTCCAAACTTGACTCTCTGACCAAAAGTTGTCTATATTTATTTATTTATTTATATATGTAATGTATGTGAACCACATTTATATCTGTTCAATAGTTTATTTATGAAACCAAACTTCTTAATTACAATCTTAAGATATGATTAATTTGGAGGAGAGGGAAAGGGTCATAATCACCCAAAGACCAGTATGACCCAAGAGGATCTATTGTAGTCAGGCCTCATTGACAGCACCTATTGACCAAAAGAGGGACTTAATAATACAATTAGACTGGATATGAACCTTTGGTTCAGATGTTTCAAATGAAGTTGGAGAGGTTAATCTAGACTGCAAAATAAATAGCCTCTTCCAAACTTTACAAACTTAACTTCTCCACAGAAGACAGCCAAATCGTGAACGCGCCTCGACGTTGAAAAGTGATTAGTAAAATCTTACTTCGAATAAACACTTTTGAATTTTTTTTCATGTTTATATTAGTAGGATTTGTAAACAGCTTCTAGGTATAAAAAAAATATTCATGTCGTTAAAAATTCTAGGCTTCCAAAATACCTGAGTCCAGAGACAATATTGAATGGAGGAGGGCCAGCTGGGGACGTGTGGACATTCGGCATCATTATTCTTGAGCTGTGCATTGGCAAGCTGTGGTGTAATCTGAAGCCAGCTCCAATATTAAGGAGAATACTCACTTTAGTGCATGCCGCTAACCCAGCAGAGAGGATTGCAAGGGAGCATGACTGTTTAGAAGCTTACAAGGTATTCAAAAGTTGAATTAAATTTGATGACATAACTGTAAGAATAAAACAAAGAAATATAATATGTATATTTAAAAAAAATTTGAATATAATCACGCAAAATAGGCGTGCTTGACTTCGAGTTGTGAATGTACCAAAACCAAAAGGATGTAAATTTTTTTGCACACAAATATATACCCTAGGTTAGGTACAACATGTTCACAAGAAATTATAGTGTATATTTGCTTCAGCATATTGCAAAATAGCAAGCGTTTGTAAATTGCCGAAGCAATCTGTAAAAGGGTGAGATCTATTTACAACAATTATTAAAACATACAATTTGCGGACAACATATATCAGGGTTAAGTATGTACGTACAGCTCAGTAAAATTTACAGAGCTGTATGAATGAATTTGAACAACTTTCCCAAAGAACCCATACACCATTTATAGGTGGCTTTATTGCTAAGCTTGCGTACTTGGCACTTAGACTAATATAATTTAATAATACAGGTTACACAGTCTCAGTCAGTCAGATGTTATGGATCTTAGTTTACATACATAATTTTTAATTGTATTTTATTTTAATACTCTATTCACATTACACACAGCACTATTCATAAAAACTACATTTACAATTTTCCAGAAAATACCAGAAGACCTTAGAAACATAATAGAAAAATGCTTAAAAATCTATCCTAATGAAAGAGCCACTTTGTCTGATCTAGTAGAAGATATGTCAAAATTAAAAAGCAAAGAATTGGTGGAAGTGATAAATCCTAGAGGTTTGATGGGCTGCAAACTTCAGCACTTGTACCACTGGTGGCAACTGGCAGGGGGGGATATACAGGGGGAATTGAAGAAAAACTGCCTGATCAAAAATACACCCCCCATATTGACCTTGCCTATGTGAGTTGTATCACTTCTATTTTATTTTAATATAATCATTACAACAGGGTAAGGCACCTATTTCACTGGCGACAAAAACAAAAGACGAAAGGGACGCAGTTATGCGTTAGAATGAGATACAAATACACCGCGCTCACTCTTGCGCATAACTGCGTCCCTTTCGTCTTTTGTCGTCGTCGCCAGTGAATATAATTTGATGATGATATGACGTGTTAACCATACCATAAAGTTTCTGACTTAGAATTGGTTAGAAAGTAATCTGCTGTGGTTAGTTTAAACAATAATAGACAGGAATTCCACTGTGTAAAAATAACGGCAAGCCCCAACCAAATTTTAAAATTCTAAAAAAATTAAAATTTATGATCTTATCTTATCTTATCTTATCTTAATTAGCCATACGTGTCCCACTGCTGGGCAAAGGCCTCTCTCCGCTCCCTCCATGACTCTCTTTCCCGTGCCTCTTCCTGCCATGCTTCGCTGAAGGCGTCTAGCTCGTCTCGCCATCGTCGTCTGGGTCTGCCGCGTCGCCTTGTCTCAGTTGGTGGCATCCACTGTGTAGCGGTTTTTGCCCACAATATATCTGGCATGCGGCAGACGTGACCGGCCCAATCCCACTTCAGTTTGGCGGAAGCGTAGGTCACATGAGCAATCTGTGTTTTAGAGCGCAGTATAGTGTTCCTGACCCTGTCGATCAGTTTCAGGCCCAATATACTGCGCTCCATGGCTCTCTGGCAGACCGCGAGTCTGGACCTTTGAGCTTCCGTCAAAGACCAAGTCTGAGCTCCGTAGGTGAGTATTGGGAGAATGCATACGTCCACGAGTTTACGTTTTAAAGATAAAGGCAAGTCACCTTTCATATATTCTTTCATCGACCAATAACTCTTCCAGGCATTTTCTGTGCGTCGAGCAACTTCTTTGTCTTGTCGTGCCTGAAAAGAGACTATTTGGCCGAGATAAATATACTCGTGGACATATTCCATTCTCCCGTCATCTACCATCACCACCCTCTTCGAGCTATTTGTCATAAGCTTGGTCTTTGACATGTTCATCATCAGTCCAGCCTCGCAAATTTATGATCATGTAAAATTATTATATCGGTCTCTGTTCATCATCATCATCATCATTAACAGCCTGCGGCAGTCCACTGCTGGACATAGGCCTCTCCCAAGGCGCGCCATTTGGCCCTCACTTCGGCCGCACGCATCCACCTGCTGCCAGCCACATTTCACAGATCGTCACTCCATCTAGCCGGGGAGCGCCCTACACTTCTCTCTCTCTCTCTGTTACTATGTACTATTTACCAATCCATTCTTCTTTCTTCAGCAGCATTCTTTCGTCGTCCGTTGGGCATATGCCTCTCCAGCGCACCTCCACGCGGCGCGATCCTCCGTATTTTAGGGCCATAGACTGCCAATCCATAGATAATAATAAAATGTAGCGGTTAAAAACAAAAACATTTTAAATACAATTCCAGAGCAATTCTCTTAGACGGATGTACGATAGGTGGCAAAACTCCTCCCCAATTTGATCGTCGTTTCGCCAAGTACAGCCTATCGCTACTCAGACAGCGGCTCGCTCACATATCTCCTCATGACTACTACCCACTGATGCACGAGCCGAGGAAACAGTGTGATGCAGTCACCTTACCCAAGATCATCAGAGAGAGGGATACGGAGTACCAGTTTTACAGGCTGATCTGGTTCCATAGGCTTTTACATGTGAGTGCAAATATTTTGTTTATAGCTAAATAAATATTGTTATTTAAAAATACATTTAATTACGTTGATCTTCTTATGTACAGGAGCCAGCACATGCGGTTGGACATTCGCATTACGAATTTCACAAGGTCAACATGTCTAGACATACGGCTAGCCGTATGTGCTGGCTATTACAGTTTCGAAAAGTTTTAATACACATTACTCAAATAAGGAATGTACGTACAGTAACGCCCGGGACACTCCAAAGAACGAACGCTATTTTTTTTTTACTGCAATATGTCAATGCTCGATACAACCCAGTGAAGGCTGGCGACGCGACGCCTGCGGGGTGCGGTGCGTGGGGGGCTACCGGGCGGGGAACTTGATTTCAACATTACGTTTTATATTTTTTAATCTTGTTTTAGGGTTACCCCTTCACAGCGCCGTACATTCGCGAAGAAGCGGCGATAGACGTGCCCCCCCTATTGAGGGGGGATGTCTGGGCCACTCTGCTGGGGGTAGTGGGGGATATCGAAGACCAATACGAGAGAATCGACAAGGAAACCCCTACACCTACTGATAGACAGGTAAAAGGAACAACTCAAAGTCTTACTACTACAACAACCTGTAAGTCCACTGCTGCCGGGGTAGCATGAGTCTTCATGCGTGACAAAAGTGTGTCGTGTCATGTGACTTTGACAGTTAAATGTAAGATGATTTGTCGCGCGGGACTAAGGCTTTCGTTTGGTACGCATGTGTTGCCATAATCTCTAAGTTTGACAGGCAGGTTAAGAACTGCAGGTGGATCGAGCGTGGTGGATTCGAGCGTATAAAATCTATTATAATAATAAATGAATGTATTAATGTATGTTGGATCGGATTTTCAAAAGGTAAGCCGATGGGAATCGGCTTATATGGACCCTTCGCCACTGCATCCATAGATATCCCACACGTATGGAATTGATGAAAAAAAGTTTGAGTTTGAGTATGGGGAGCCTCCAAATCTTATTGATTTTTTTATATTTTTATGTGAAAATCTTAATGCAGTTCACCGAATGCATCTGCTTACCAAGTTTCAACAGTATAGCTATTATAGTTTCGGAGAAAAGTGGCTGTGACATATGGACGGACAGACAGACATGACGAATCTATAAGAGTTCCGTTTTTTGCCATTTGGCTACGGAACCCTAAAAATCTGCTACGGTTCTCCATAGCCCCAGAAACATTGCCAGATTAGCATTTGATATAATGTGTGATTCTCCAGATAGACGTGGACATTCCCCGCTGCCACCAATACTGCTGGCTGCTCTGCGGCGCGGCGGGACACAAGGCGTTGAAGAGACTGCTCAAAGCGTGGCTCCTCACTAACCCTCAGTATGTGTACTGGCAGGGACTCGACTCCCTTACTGCCCCGTTCCTCTATCTCAACTTCTGTAATGAAGGTTGGTACTGTTGTCATATTTGTTGGAATAAAAGAAGTGGTGAGGCACAAAAATATAATGTATTAGATTTTAACAAGCTGAAAGTTTTTGTGACACAAATAAAAATAAAAGAAAGCAGCACCTGACAAGTATACATCAATAATTTAAAAATAATCTTGAGTGCCAGGTACAACAATGCATTCTCTTTAACAATATTGGTATCACAATTTCTTTCAAAAACACACAAAGTATATTTATTACTAAAAAACCAGTTACAACACTATTTATAGTGGACCCCGCACTGTGCGAACCTGTAGCGCGGGAAAAACATTGGTATCACTCTATGTAGTAATTTTTTGTGTCATTTTCATAGATGATTAGTGTAGGTAATTATTCTGTTAATAAGTTATGGTATTATGTTATTAAATTGCAAGATTGGTTGGTTCAAATCAACTTATTAAGGGCATAAAAGATTCGCCCTTCCTAAAGCCCGCTCTATTCGATGTTTTAAACGACATTAAATAAATCCATTCATTTGCATACTAAAGCCTAACTAAAGAAATAAGAAACCTGCTCTGGGGGCGCCACGTGTATATTTTTACGAATATGGCAACAATTTTCCTTATAAAATTTGTTACATTGAAATTCCGCAATATGGCGAGGATTCTTATTTCTTTGGTAGGGCTTTGGCTTTACATTATACAGTCTGTCAACATTCTTAGTTGAAATAATCGAAACATTGTCTTTCAGCTCGCGCGTTCGCTTGCCTATCAGCTTTCGTCCCTAAATTCCTCCACAAGTTCTTCCTAAAGGACAATAGTTCTGTAATCAAGGAGTACCTGGCCAAGTTTTGGCAAATGACAGCTTTCCACGAGCCGATTCTGGCGACGCACCTTCACGACATCAACTTCGTGCCGGAATTGTTCGCTATACCCTGGTTTCTGACCATGTTTTCACGTAAGTATAGAATCCTTTCGCTATGATTTATTACCTACTAGCGACCCGCCCCGGCTCCGCACGGGAAAATGGTTATTGTGGATTATCCTTAAGTATATTATGCATGTATTATACATATAAATCTCCCTCTTAAATCACTCTCTATCTATCTAACCTAACCGCATCAAAATCCGTTGCGTAGTTTTAAAAATTTAAGCATACATAGGGATATAGGGACAGAGAAAGCGACTTTGTTTTACACTATGTAGTGATAAACTATTTTTATTCTCGGCTATGGACGTTTCAGAGCTGGTCTTTTATTTTTCTGGTTAGAAAAGCACAGCAAGAAAAGCCTAGCAAGCATTTTCGTTTCTTTTGTGATGAATCTTTACCCTTATTTGGGTGCGGGGGCCTCAACTAATTTTGATACAGAGCCCCTTCAAGGCAAGCCACGCCACTGCTCAAATGCGTAACATACATTCATCTGAAAAGTTTTCATAAAAGTACCCACTACGTCGCCCGGCTAATGTGGGCGGGGATCGCATTTCGGTGCAAGGAAAACTATTATCTTAAATTAGATAGTAATAAAGTAGAAAATAATTAATATGAAATAAAGCCTGACCAAAGAAATAAGAAACCTGTTCTGGGGGCGCCACGTGTATATTTTTACGACTATGGCAACAATTTCCCTTATAAAATTAGTTCCCTTGAAATTCCGCAATATGGCGAGGTTTCTTTTTTCTTTGGTCGGGCTTTACATGTTCTTATGGAAATTACCTATACCATTTCCAATTTTACAGACGTGTTCCCAATCCACAAGATAGTCCACTTGTGGGACGCTTTGCTAGTGGAAGGCTCGTCCTTGCCTCTATTCATGGGCGTGGCGATACTCCGCCAGCTGCGCGACACGCTGCTAGAATCAGGGTTCAACGAGTGCATTCTACTGTTCTCGGACCTGCCTGAGATTGACATCGGGGAGTGCGTCAAGGTCAGTGGCAGATTTCACACAAGTATGTACAGTAAAAAAAGTCGTGAAACGGAACTAACCTTACTTATCAGAAATATTCATAAGTTAGAGCGTGACATCATGATATAAAATGGCAAGTCCGTAAAGGAGTGGCGCTCCTATTAATTTCACGGCTTTTTGCCAAATTGCAATAGTATAAAGAAAGCACATTACACCAACTCAACTTTTCCAACAAAAAGCCAACAAAAAAAGGCAGGTATTTCACTGGCGATAGCGACAAAAACAAAAGGGACGCAGTTATGCGCACGAGTGAGCGTGGTGTATTTGTATCTCATTCTAACGCATAACTGCGTCCCTTTCGTTTTTAAAAAATAATAAAAACGGATATATTTCATCAGTATCAAATCATTATTGTGTTGACAGAATCGGTTCGAATACAATTTGTACTGTATTGTATTACTACTCGTGTATGTTTTGTACCAGGAATCCATAGAAATGTGTCGCAGCTCGCCGCGGAGTATTAGCTACAGGAGGTTCCGAAAAGATTCACAATCTACAGACCCTATGGTACGTTTACAAATAATTTGTTTTTAACCCCCGAGGTGTAATAAGTTTGACGTGTATGTCTGTCTGTCTGTCTGTGGCAACGTAGCTCTTAAACGGATGCGCCGATTTTGATCTAGCTAGTTTTTTTGTTTGCAAGGTGTCACAATCGAGAGTGTTCTTAGCTTTGATCGGAAAAAACATCTTCAGCCATTTGAAGCTTATCAGCTCTATCCTAGTTGTTGAAAGGATCAAGTAACGGTTTTGTGTCGGGGGTTATTAATTTTTTTAATTTAGTGTTATTAATTTACACAAGCTACATTCAAGAACACGCTTAATAACTTTGAACGTTACATCGTTCTTAAGTCCTTTGATTATCGCGGTGCGTATATTCAGCCTACCTTTGACCGTACCTTCGATTAGCTCGTATTTTTTAATTATGTATTTCTAATTTGAACATGTTGCGTGTTTTAATTTGAGTAACAGCACAGAGCAGTATAATTTCAAATTAAAATTTTCTTTTAATGTTACTCCTCTGGTGATATGTCTCTTTCAGAAGTATTAGCCTAGCGTTAACCCTCTTTTGCAGTAGTTATCCCTATTTCCCTACTAATATTATAAATGCGAAAGTAACTGTCTGTCTGTTTGTTTGCTATGCTTTCACGCCAAAAACCATCAAACCGATTTTGCTGAAACTTGGTACAGAGATAAAATAGAGCTTGGGGAAAGAGATAGACTACCTTACCGTGGGAAAGTACTCCATTCCCACGGGAAAAACTGTTAATCCAGGGCTGAAAGTTAGTTCATTATACCGTGGATATTTTAAAAAGCGTTGGTTATTATAATAAGGGATTTTTCTGATGCAGGATGCTGTGGAGATACCAATGGAGGTGTTATTCAACGAGCTGTGTCCCCGAATAAGTTTATCGGATTTCTTCTCGCTGGTGTGCCAGAACAAATGCTGTGTCATTGACATACGGTCCAATTTGCTGTAAGTACCGATAAGAGTAAGAAAAGGACAAAGCTATGTAGATTTTGCATCTGATAGATGTTCTCAAAATTTGGTAAAAACACCGTTGTACTAAGAAAATTATTCTGATTAAAATAGTGTCTTCAACAAATTTTCAATAAATCTTGTTTTTTATTTTGTCCATAGAGGTTATTGCAGCAGAATATGGCATGTCTCGAAATATGTAATGTGATTTGTTATAGATGAAAAGTTAATAAAAAAAAATGAATTCTTTTTGCTTTGTATATTATTATTAGGTCAAGGAGATTTTTATTTATTATATTTTATATTTAATGATATTTACAAAAGTTCAAAACGGCGCATGTGCAGACTACCGTACATATTGTTCTTAATATTCAGATACGAGAGGAGCTGTATAGACGGCAGCATCAACATCCCGTACAGCGGCGTGCATTTAGGACAGCTAGAGCTACAGTCGCTGGGGGCTGCTCACCACGCAGCGCTCAGCGACGCGGCCCGGCTGCGGCGCGCCGTGGTTATCGCCTCCACTGAGGACGAGACCGCACAGCTGGTCAGATATAATACAACTGTAACTAGGTGCCTTGCATGCCACCTCGTTCCTACCTCATTTCTCATCGCATTTACCATTTATTTTTCCTCTAAATTTGAATATTTAATTTTGGAATTCATTTGTCATTTTTCATTCATTGCCTTCACTTTTTCTTCATATCAGGGCTCTTTCAACACGGCCATTTCATAATGTATCTTTATAACTTCATAAAGCTTGTATTAGTTTAAACCCGTACGTAATGTGCGGAACGTTTGAGTGTGAAGAATAAAATCGTACTGTGTTAGCCAGTTTTTCCTTTCTTCGCTCTCAAGTTAAGTTCTACACGTTAATTCATCTGTATTCATCCCTGCGTTCACGCCTGAGGGCTCGCCCAGGATCTAGGCGAGCCGCGGGCGTGACACACCAATGGTCTAAGAAAACAAGGTTTTGCATTCGGACCACGTGACTGTACACAAGCCTACGTCATTCATCATGCTGTTTATCCTTGTCTATAAAACAAGGTCTTGCATTCACGCCCCGCATCCCGCAGGCGCCGCGGGACTCCGCCGGTGGTGCTCGGGAGTGTTTTACATAGCGCCTAGCGCCATTGACTTGTAAATAGTTGATATTCAGCTGTTATTCAAAAAGTAGGTTGTTAAAATGCGTTTTCTGTATGGAGTGACCGCCCAGTGTCCATGATCTAAAGCCTCGGTCATACACAGAGAATAGTCGCTGCGATTGCACTCGTTGCGAATAAAAATGAAGACGGTCAGTATGGAATTCCGCGCATTAAATACTATTGCCATACATAACCTATAAAAAATTTGTTTGGTGTACAGTTCAGCGACTACCTGGTGAAGTGCGGCGTGGCGCGCGTGTGCATCCTGCACGGCGGTATCGCGGCGCTGCAATCACACATACCTTCGCTCTTCACTGTACCGCCTCCCAGGAACAACGGACCTACTCATAAGTAAACTTATGTAGGTACCTAGTGATGTGCCGTTCCCGGAATATTCCCGTTTTTTTTCCGTTCCCAGGAATATATATTCTGTTCAAGCAAAAGCAAACTTATATATATTAGTAGCGACCCGCCCCGGCTCCGCACGGGAAAATGGTTATTGTGGGTTATCCTTAAATATATATTGCATGTATTATACATATAAACCTTCCTCTTGAATCACTCTATCTATTAAAAAAAACCGCATCAAACAACGTTGCGTAGTTTTAAAGATTTAAGCATACATAGGGACATAGGGAGGGACATAGGGACAGAAAAAGCAACTTTGTTTTATACTATGTAGTGATTTACGAAATTTGCTGTTCAAGCTGGCTAGATGTGGTAGACCGGGTTGGTGTTTCTAGTTAGGTACGCAACGACCCGACCGACTGTACAGATCTCACTGACTCGTCCTAGTTGGCCTCAAATGGAATGTAGTATTCTTAGTGTGGGAATATTCCCGGGAACGGCACATCACTATGTATATGTATGTACAGAAGCCAGCACATGCGGTTGGACATTCGCACTACGAAATTCACCCCTACCGCTTCGGAATAAGGGCGCTCTCAAGGTCAACAAGTCCAGCCGCATGTGCTGGCTACTGTACCTATAAATTATATTAGACAAGAATAGTACCAATTTAAATCAAAGCGGAAATTAAAAACAGCCATCAGACCGTATCTGTTAAGTAACGGAGTATGGTGATACCGTATGATTATGATTAGAATATGACCAGTCCATGACTTTGTAGAAAGTGACAGATCTTCGCACATCAGACACATTTAACACCGACCACTCCACGCCAACTCAACTCGACGGCCTCGTAGCCTAGTTGGTAGTACGCCTGCCTACGAAGCACAAGGTCGCGGGTTCGAATCCCGCCCAGGGCAAACATTCGTGTGATGAGCACTTGTGTTTGCCTTGTGTCTGGATGTTGTATATTTATATATGTATATGTATATCAGCTGTCTGGCACCCATAGTACAGGCTCTGCCTAGTTTGGGGTCAGATGGCCGTGTGTGAGATGTCCCACATATTTATTTATTTAACCCATAGTATGGCATTGAAATATAAGCTTTATGTCGTGTTATTTAAGAGTGAATTTTACAACATGTCAGTTGAAAGTGGACGACGAGTAGACGACGCGTGGTCCACGCGTTGTCCACTCCTTTCCATTAGTGGCTTCATGAAGGAAGCATCCAAACGCTACTTTGATGAAGGCCCTTCCCATCCCAATCCCTATGTTGTTAAGTGTACGGGCTATTTCCCGCACCCCACTACGCGGTTCCGCCGCCGTCCCAAACATATCCTTTCCGAACGTGACGACGAAATCACTGATGCAGTTAAAGCAGCCAAAGAATTTAGATTACACCTAACAGAATGCCCTTCTGGTAGCGAATACCCTTCAGGTAATAATTACCTTTCAGGTAACAACGCCCGCACCCGCCGGGGGGGCCGCGGCGGCCGCGGCCGGACCAAAATCAAAATTGAAAATCAGAGACGGAGCCCCTCAGGCGTCGTCTCTTTCACGATGTTTTTCAATATCAACGCGCTAGGCCGTGGTCCGAGGCTCCCTTGAGCCGTCCCTAGACGCGTTGGTATATGACTTTTTTTCGGGTAGAGTCTTCCGCTCCCTGCAAGTCCGGTGAAGCTTGATTGGTCGTACCTTTTCGACGCAAGCATAGGTCAATTCAAAAAATAAAATAAAAAAATAAAAAAAGCGTTGTTCACCTATTGACTGTCCCTAACCAAGGGCTCTTCTCTTGAAATCAATATTGATCCCGATTTCAACCCAATGCAATACCAAAGTCAATTTTAGACCGCTACTCTTGAAAATCTGCCCGTTGAAAAGTGTCCGATTTCATTTAGTTTAATTCCTAACGTAACTAAGAGCGTCGTCGGTGGCCAAGTGGCTAGGCCCGTTGACTTCCATTCCGAAGTTCGTGGGTTCAAACCTCGGCACGTACCAATGTGTTTTCGATTTTCGAAATTATATGTACGTTTATTTGACTTGTGTGTGAAGTTGACTAACCCGCACTGGGCCAGCGTGGTCGACTAAGGCCTTTTCACCCTGGTGTCAGGGTAGGCTCGAGCCCCTCTCCTATATGAGCTGTTAATAACAATTCCTAACGTCCTAGTCGTAGACTTCTAGTTTTACTAGCTCCATGTGAGAAGAGTCTAAATCAACTATTGTAAGCAATTTCAATGAACTGTATCCAAGGATTCTGAATATTTGTAAGGTCTTTAACCGAATTTGGATTGGATCCGACCTCGTTAATCAGGTCGATAGTAATATTAATTTGTGTATCACTACATAGTATAAAATAAAGTCGCTTTCTCTGTCCCTATGTCCCTATGTCCCTCCCTTTGTACGCTTAAATCTTTAAAACTACGCAACGGATTTTGATGCGGTTTTTTTAAATAGATAGAGTGATTCAAGAGGAAGGTTTATATGTATAATACATGCATAATATACTGAAGGATAACCCACAATAACCATTTTCCCGTGCGGAGCCGGGGCGGGTCGCTAGTATTGATATATTATTGACCACTACTAAGTAAGGAGAAGGCTTTATAAATCTCGCGATAAATGACTGATTAAATTTATCGCGATAGTAATAATTACAAGATAAATTGAATAGAACACAATATGCTTTATTGCAATATTATTTGTTATTTCTCTTTATTTACATTTCTACTCGTTTTGTAGTAAACACCATTATTTATTTATAAATTTTTACTTTAAAAAAGTAATAGCAGAAATAGTGTGCGCCTTTCTTGTCACAAAATTTACCCAAAGAGTATTCAATAAACAATAGTTTTTTTCAATTCAATCAATTTTCACGCATAACAATCTTACCCTTTAAAAGGCAAAACAACTTTATAAAATTCATTCGTTTTCGACTTTATGTTGAGGGGTATAAGGTTAAAATTAAGGTGGCAATATATTGGACACTGCCTTGTAAAGGTTTAATTTATGTATTAGTCGATTTCAAAGATTGATGATGAATTTTAATAATCTTATAATAAACGGTTACGTATTACAATCTCTAAAGTTCATATATCTAACTTTGGAATGCCTACGGACGAAAGGCCTAAAATTTAAAACACCTATTGGACGAAAGGCCTAAAGTGTAAAACACCTATGGACAGAAGATCTAATTTTAAAACAACTAAGCATTGTTTGGTCTAAACTTTATAAGACCTACGTTTCCAACGCCTAAAGTTAAATAACCTCATAAACGAAATACTTTGAAAGAGTTGTGAATAACTAAAATTACCAATACACACACACTAAAAATGAAAAAAATAAATATTTTATCGACTTAATAACTGACAGCTGATAATTCTGGGGGCCTAAAAGCGCCATTTAAGAAAGTGAACTGCGAAAGGATTTATAAATTGAATTCTAAGAGAACCTCGAGCCGATTCGTATTTAACGTAAAATGGTCAATCCTTATTACATTTCACTTAGAATTCAGCGTTCTGGTGAATCACCGAACATTCTTGTTTTTAAAATATTGGTGGTACTTGTTTTTTTTTTGTGAAATAGTAAATAATATAAAAATAAACTATGGGTATGTAATAATAAAAAATAAAGCCCCCCTTTATATTAATTTTACTTCATTAATTAATAATATTTAAAAAGATTATAATAAAGCACCCCTTCTTATTTTTTTGTAATAAAATAATAAAAATTAAGGAGGCATTTTTTAAAATATTTTTTCCAAATTTAATATTATATTAAAAAATAAAAAAGGGTGACAATTTATTTTATTTTTATTTATTTTCTAATTATTTTTCAATTAAAAATATTAACAAAAAAAATTAAAAAGGGGGGCAATTTATTTGATTTTTATAAAATAAATAAATTGATATTAAATAATAATATAAAAGGGGGCATTTAATTTTATTTTTTTATCACATTAAATAAAAAATATTAATAAAACAATGAAAAAGTGGGGCAAATAAAAATATTAATAAAAAAAAAAAGGGCGCCAATTTTTTTTATATTGAATTCCATATTAAAAATAATATTAAAACAAAAAAGGGGGGCATTTTTTCTTATTTATTTCTTAATAATTTTTCAATTAAAAGTATTAATAAAAAAGTTAAATTTGAAATGTTTAATTTAGGTAAATTGCACCTTTGACATAAACATTATGATTAAAACACATTACATACCTACCTATTGTTTTATTTAAAATACCCGGTCGCCTACTTATAGTTAACGACTACGAGTATTAGATATTATAATATTAAGCTTTTCGTCCATTAGATTACTTAAACTTAGACATTATAAATTTAGGTATAACAAAAGTTAGCTATAACGACTATTAGATGTTTTAAAATTAGGCCTTCTGACCATAGGTGTTATGAAATTTAGGCCTTTCGTCCGTAGGCATTACGATGTTAGATATTATATGAACTTTAGAGATTGTAATACGTAACCTAATAAACCTATGTTGTACGTAATTAATTTAATTGGTTACCTATTGTATTTTCGATATTTTTTGTTCCGAATATTGTTATTTCGCTAACTTTTTGACATTTGTCAGTTAGAAAATTTATTTATTATCCGAAATAACATTTTCCATTGTATCATGTTTCCGCGTTTTAATTTACCTTTTTACTTGTTCACCGATGTTTCAAATTTCCGCTAAACTCTTTACCAGTATACCGAAAATCCATGACAACGTTAACCATTTTTTACATGTGCCATTTTACAATTGAACCATTATATTGCAAGGTCAAATTTAATTTCTCCATTTTACATTCAGCTTAAATGGATATCTAAAGGAATAAAAATATCATGTAAAACTAAACGTAATCTAAGATACTTATACTATCGAAATAAAAATAATGATTCAAAGAGTAGATATAAGAAGTATAGCAGGATATTAAACGCGTGTATAAAAAGGTCTCAACAAATACAAAACAGAAAATTTATGAGTAGGTCCAAAAATATCTGTAAAGCTACATGGCAGATCATTAAGAATTCAGAGAATGATAAAGCCCCTAACGAAATAAAGGCAGTAAAATACAACGATACGCTGATAGACGACCCTGTAGGGATAGCTAATGCTTTTAATAAGCATTATATAGACTCAACAAATAAACCATTAAATAATAGTAAAACTAAATCTGGATCTATAAATTCATTGGATAGTAGTATATTCTTGAAACCCTGCACGAAGGAAGAAATTATTAAAATTATTATGTCACTAACCAACACACAGGCGGTGGGCAATGATTCCATCTCAACACATATAATAAAGGCCTGTGCCGAGGAAATATCAGATATTTTATCTTATCTTGTAAATCTTTCTATAATAAAAGGGAAATTCCCAACAAGACTTAAGCAATCAATTGTAAAACCACTCTATAAGAAGGGAAGTAAATATGATTTAAATAACTACCGCCCAATAGCGCTCATTCCTATTTTCTCCAAGATCTTTGAGAAAGCGATGCGAAATAGATTTACGGAATTTTTCAATAAATACAATGTTATAGCTGAAGAACAGTACGGATTTCAAAACTTAAAGTCGACTACTCTTGCTGCTTTTTCCTTAGTCAGAAAGGTCACAGCTTTTATAGACTTACGGGTGCCAGTAACAGTTGTGTATTTTGATATGCATAGGGCTTTTGATTTTGTAGAGCATGAGACCTTGCTTGTCAAATGCGAAAGAAGTGGAATAAGAGGGATTGCCTTGGAATGGATCAGGAGTTATTTAAATGGCAGAAGTCAATGTGTTGAGGTCAATCGTCTGGATGATAAGTGTCAACTCAAAACTTATAGATCTGACTACCAACAGAATAAATTTGGTGTACCACAGGGCAGTGTTCTGGGCCCATTATTGTTTCTGTTGTACATTAATGATCTGCCAAAAGTAACAAAATACGATACAATTCTCTTTGCTGATGACATTTCGCTTATTGTTCCGCACACTGACAAATCAGTTCCTTTTGAAATTGAAATTAATAATGCAATAGAAAATATATATTCATGGCTAAGGGCTAATAATTTAATGATTAATTTATCTAAGACTTGTTATATTCAATTTAGTAACTATAAAACTACACGCAAAATTTTAAACATAAACTGCCAAACTACTAAACTAAATGAGGTTAATGATACAAGGTTTTTGGGTATTCACATAGACAGTAATTGTAATTGGAAGGCACACATATCAAATGTCTGTACCAGACTTAGCAAGTTTGTCTTTGCGCTGAGACAATTGAGAAATAGGACAAACGAAAAAACTGCTTTAATATCATACCATGGTTATGTAGCTTCTGTGCTGAGATATGGTATCGTGCTATGGGGTAACTGTACTGATGTTAATAAAGTTTTTTTTAATGCAAAAAAAGTGTATAAGGGCCATCTGTTCTGCGCGGTTCTTGGACACGTCCTGTCGACCTCTGTTTAAGCGACTCAAAATATTGACACTGACCGGAATATATATCCTTGAGTTATGTATGTTCGTCAGAAATAATCCGAAGTTCTTTCAGTCTGTTACGCAACCTTCTAGACTAAGGAAAAGAGACTTGACAAAATTAGTAGCACCTTCCTATAATACAGTCCTTTTCAATAAAAATTGTTTTTGTATGTGTATTAATGTATATAATAAGATACCGAAAGAAATTCGTCATATTATGAATGTAAATAAATTCAAAAAGGCACTTTTTGACTGGCTGCTTCTCAAATGCCACTATACTATACAAGATTTTTTTAATGACAATTAAGTGCTAAATTGTAAATAATAATGTTAATTTCACATTTTGATCGACATAACTTGACATAACTAAATATTTGCATGCTGTATTAGACATAGCTAAATAGAGAAACTGTACTATGAACTAGAATTAAGACCTCTTGTACCTATTTAACGCAAATAAATCATTCATTCATTCATTCATTCATTCTGCACTCCATCAAGCATGCATGCAAGCAAGCAAGCAAGCATGCATGCAAGCAAGCAATCTAGCAAGCATGCAAGCAAGCCACCAAGCAAGCAAGCATGCAACCAAGCACAAGCAGGCATGCATACATGTCAAACCTAACAGAAGGGTTCTAACCTAACCGACAGATGTCGGGGTGCCCCGAACTCCAAAAACATTATGTGTCGTAATTATAAAAAAATAATAATTGTTACTTCGGAATAATAAAAATAACACAACAAAAAAAATTCTAGCGTTTAAAAAAAGACCAAGTGAGATTACGGTATTTAGTAAAAAATATTAATCGTAAAACGGAATAACGTTGTGCGGAAAAAGAATAATTCTGTAAAGTGTTATTGTAGTGATTTAAAAATATGTCAAGTCATACAATGGAAATTGAAAAATGTATGAATCGTTGACGGAATATTGAAATTCGGTTTTCAGTTTTTCGAAAATGTGATAGGTTACCAATTTAATTGTATACGATGTATTCAATCATGTTCAAACTGCAAGGAAGTTAAAATCCATTTTTTTTATTGATAGTAGAATTTAATGTCACGTATTTGTGTACCGCGGCATTTCTGATGTCTCGCGTTTTGTCTGTCTTATCTAAGACTTGTGCTATATCGGCGATATTGTGTGTAGGAACTAAGTAACAAATTATATTTTGTGATAAAAAACGATAAGATAAAATTGTAAGTACCTACACATTTAATCAATTTACTCTTAAGAATGCATAATTCATATGATTATGTTGTACGTATATAATTTTGTACCTATTTGTTTAAAATGCAAAGTGTCTCAAATATCAGGGATCTTTTTGTGAATTAAATAACAAATAGAATGTTCTTTTTTATATAAGTATAAATATTTTATTTTTTTAGCTCTAAAAAGAGAACATTTTTCCTATTCTCAAAAATAAAGCTATCAGTTTAATTTCATATGATTAAAGTTTTCTAAGGACCCGAAAGGACCTAAAGAAGGAAGGATTTGTTGTGTTGACCAACCAGTGTAATTTTTCTAAAAGATCTGAATGTGAAAGTTTGCAGTTTGCACTATATTGTTGTAAATAATATGTTAAATATATACTTTGCAGATGTTAAATGACTTTACATTCCAAAGGTAGTTGTTATCTATAATTTATTATGTTAATAAGGTAAAACAATGTTATTAACTCTATTCATGTTCATGTAATCTGTATTATATTATGTATGTAAGTATATTTAACTGTAAGAGGAACTTTATTGAATAAACAATTAAATAAACTATATAAATTGTTGTTATTAATTCGTTCTCACGATTCGCCATTACGACTGTTCCCTTCAACTTTTGTTATTGAAAATTTATTCAGATAAGTGCCTACTGCCCACATCATCATTAAAGTCATATTATTGTATGGAATGGACTAGGCTAGATCTAGTGACTAGACGGACACACTCATCTAGGGTATTTTTACCCCCTAATTTTATGAATGAGTATTAGCAAAGCACATGATAACTCAACTTGGGGGCTGCCAGATGTAATAAAAATCTCGTAAATTTTTCCATTTAGTCAACTTCTACTTGGCAAAAAATCTATACATGAACCTTAGAGAATAAATATACTTAAAGCACGCGCATCACTCCGCTGCCTTTATGTCAAGCGTAAGCAAATTTTGGCAGATTTTGTATGGGGCGGTGAAATCAAAAACATTTCTTTTTTGATTTGTTTCTCGAATCATGTTTGCAACTTATCACTGCTCATTTCAAAATGTTCTCCTACTAAATTTCTTATTTTCACCGGGAAAAAAAATCAGCTCTGATAACCATTTGATACTAAACGAACGCGCTGAAGATATTCGGACTGTTCGTTCATATCCGTGCTTACGGTTCATACTCGATTAGGCGTACTCTATCCCTCCCAGAAAATTTTCTATTTATACTCTAAGATATGAACTGTCAAATAATCTTTACAAAGTAGATAGATAGACGTGTTCCAACTTTTATAAGTTAATTTTTTTTGTATCTTTGATAGTGGGTTAAACCGTAGTACTACGCGACCAAAACAATTAGACACATTTCAAACATGGCGTCACGGCCGGTCACGGGGATTAGTGCTGGGAATAAGGGCGAATATTGTACAAACCGCATACCTGTCATGTATCTAATTGTTTTGGTAGAGAAGTAAAGCCCGACCAAAGAAATAAGAAACCTCGCCATATTGCGGAATTTGTATGGAACTAATTTTATAAGGGAAATTGTTGCCATAGTCGTAAAAATATACACGTGGCGCCCCCAGAGCAGGTTTCATATTTCTTTGGTCAGGCTTTACATACTATATTTTATTCTGTGGTTAAACTTCCGGTCGCCCATCATACCATGAATCTGAAAATCATTTAAATTGAATCTTATCTTTTAAAAGTAGGTAAGTTCACTTCTGAAAGAATAAAATCCTCGCAGCTTCTCCCAGAGATTTGTTTTGTAGTTATTAGAAATAAAAAGTAGATGTTTTGTCTGAAAATTCAGTACCCTAGTCTGGCAGCCCTGCTGCCCGCATCCGTAGTACCGCACCGCTCACACCCGCACCTGCACCGCTCGCTTCGCTTCTTTCTCTCTCTCACTCACTCGCCGGCCGCACTTCGCAGCGGACGTATGTTGCGTCGCGTCACAGTCTCCCCTCGCGTGCAGTGAAACTTTTCAAAATATCTCGCGGAAACTATATTACCGTAAACAGTGAAACTTAAACTTGTGATGGAGCGTTGTGTGTGAAGCGGTGCCTTTCCCGACTGCACATTCTTCAAAGATTGTGACAAAGTGACAGTTTGTGTTGTGTGAACTTGTGTGCGAGTTTTTCCCGAGGAGTTTTCTCTTGGTGTAGTCGGAGGCCGTTGTGCGACCGGCCCCGACATGGAGGGCTACTTCGACATCTCTAACGACCTAAAGGATGTCTGGGATGCGGACATTGACCCGGTGAGTCGACCTTGCGTGGTATGATACCGCTTATCCACATAGAAATTGCCTAATTAAGTTTCGAATTTAGCCCATCGGATTCGAAATTCGGCGATAGCCGGCGAATGTTATCAACATTGATAACAAACAACATAGAGAAGCGGCGTTGTTTTGTAATCTACCTCCCATAGCGGTCGTATTGCAGAATGAAAATAAACAAGTACGACTGACTCACTGCATTGACTGCATCAATCATTCCTCGTTTACATTCTGGCATTTTCTTCACTATCATCAACAAGCTTTCTATTTAATTGCTATCGTTTAGACTGTAAAACTTATCCATCGATAAACTGAATGATAGGTAGGTAGGTACGTACCAAGAAATATTGTAGCTAGTTATGATTACATTACCTACTTCAAAAAACTTAAAGAATGCAAATGCTAGCTAATGTAGCTAAGCGTGAGCGTTAGTTACCTACTCCCTCGTCACTTTCCATGAGCGGGAAAAAAGTTAAACGCAAACTCACAAGCCCAAAAAATAAGCATAATGATAAATTAATTGATTCACTAATGGTTCATAAAGTCAACGACTGTCGAATCGACACCATTTTTCCTACATTAGCTACAGCAAGTACAGCTCAATTCGTAGCGGTCCTCTTTGAATTTGGTTTTGGGTGCGGTTGGTTACATTTCTACGTTCACTTCGACAATCTCTTTTGGGTTGATCACACGTAACGAGTAGAGTGGCGAGACAGCAAATGGTCACTGGGCCGAGAGAGTCGGCCAACCGAGTCGCTGTTCACACGTATTTACAAAAGTGGCGAGACAGTTCAGTTTGATGCTGTTGGTTGTCGTGTACAATGGATCGCAGAAAACCTGATTTTTATTTTATTTTCATTTCTTATTGCAATCAGGGCTGCATTACACTTGACTTTGTTTTTATATACAGGTGACGAAAAATTCCATAAACATTCGTGTATTTTTTAACACTGTATGAATTTAATTGTCGTTTCTAATGTCCATTTCACATTATTCCACATACTACTAGCAATTTTTATAGAAAAAAACTAAAATAACAAAAATAAATAAACACACGCTGCTCGGTACAAATTGAACGAGTGGCGAGTGGCCAACCGAGTGCCTGTCCACACGTGCCGAGCGGGATAGCGAGTGGCTGCGGGGGCTGAAGAATGAAGCGGGGGGGTGGGCACTCGGCCGAGCAAACAAATCATGATTCTAGTCGCTGTCTCGCCGTTTTGGCTCGGCCGAGCACTCGCCAAAGTGTTCATACGTAACAACCACTCGGCCGAGTGCACTCTCTCGCCACTGTACTCGCTACGTGTGATCCACCCATTAGGGCCTTGCGCGTGCGATCTTTCACCGGCTCGACCGGTACCTACTTACTTTCAGATTTGGCTTTTTAATTATTGTATACAAATACCTGAAATACCTTTATATAAAAAGGAAAACCCCCATACACTCAGGATATAAATACATAGCGAATTGGCGGGGCAGCCTCGAAATCACAAGTCCTCGTTGTTTTAAACGCACTTTCTTTATTTACTTAGCACAGCACACTAATAAAATAACATACTCACATCAAAGAAGTATAGGTACCACAATCTTATAGGAGTAAGAGATCTTTCTCACTATAGATGAAAGTCGATAGAATAAAAAAAAATAGAAAAGAAAAAAAAAAAAATGTGAATAAGTCTAGTGAATTGTAGTGTAATAAAATAACTTATTATTACTAATAAGTTGTCGTCCACGAGGGTCGTCATCTTATCTACTTATCATAGCGCAGCTGAACACGTGCGTTTCTCTTATTCGACGCATATACCTAACTTAAGAAAGAACGGTGCAAAGTGCTCAGCTTGGTTGACATGCTCTTTGCATGCAACTCATTATAAGTAGACATTTTTACGGCTTATCTCTGTGACCATGACCACCGGTGCAACCCGGTCGAAATATCGAAACTCAGTTCAATGTTAAATTGCTGAGATTAACCGTAAAAATGTCTGTTTTAATGCTCTTTTGCTGTACTATACCTAATTAGGTACCTAGATTAGGTTATTAGTTTGATAAGTACATATTCATTTATTAGGAGGCATTGCATCCCCCCCTAAGTATACGTACATAATACATACCTACATAATGTGTACACTTTAGTTATATTTAACTTTGGTACTAGGAATTCTATTTGAACTATTATTTTAATTTAAATATCAATAAAGGTAGCAGACTGATAAACTTCGTAGGCATGGCCAAAACCCTACAATAATAATATACAAATATTCCCTCTCACAAAAAAAACTATATTCCTTCACTACCTATTTATTTACAAGAGTATTTTCTTCCAACATAAACAACAAAAAATATCCATAGGGCAACATTCCATCAAATCTTTAATGATCCCTAGTAAGTAATAACCAGTCATATAACCAACCCTTCACTGATAATGGCTAGATGAATAACCCGTCATTAAAAACCTTGAGCTTACTGGACGTTGACCCAAAAGAAAAAAAAAAAAAAAACCGGTTAAGTGCGAGTTGAACTCACCTGGAGAGGGTTCCGTACTAACAGAGTTCTTCATTTAAACAAGGAAAACTAAGATACATTTTCTTTTTACAATTAACTAAAGTACAGCTTAGAATACATCGGGGATATAATCCTATTACCGCTACCAACCTACTCGGTCAAGAAACATAACTTTTAATGTTTTATTATGTAAGTATGTGTCTGCTAAAGGTAATTCGTTCGTCTCATTTCATTTCATTATAAATGGTCGCGGGTTTTTCTAAACCATAAATATCTACTCGTTTTCCTTCTTGATCCTTGTAGTAGTTATAAATAATGTTGTGTGAGTGAAACCGGTATCAAACCATGGAGTGATATGTTCTCAGGAATGTGAGGTAAAGATTTCCATATCCAAACTTGTAAAGTGCGGTCTTATAGTTTGAAACTAAAGATTGAGAGCCATTAGAGAAGCTGTGTAATTAAGCCTAAATAAACGGACATTTTGGCAAACTATGATCGTATCCGCGATAGCTTTTAAAAGCTTGCAATGTTTATTTATTTGAAAACTTACTTGGGTGCGAAATAAAAGACCTTAGAGTATAAAAAAATGACTCTAAGTAAAAGACATTTACCTTTTGTATCATCATCAGTGACTTTTAAATTAAGAAAAAGAATTTAAAATTTTGGACTACATATTTCAAAAATGGAACAAACAAACATGCATGCATAATACAAATTAACGCGGACGCGAGAGTCAAGCAATATGTTATACAGCTTTCCGCCCGCGTTAACAGGTTTTCCCGAGGGAAAAATGTACGTGTTATTCTGATGTATAAGCTATATTATCGTAAAATTTCATTAAAATCCATTCAGTTTTTGCCTGAAAGAGTAATAAACCTGCATCCATAATCAGCAAACTATCGCGTTGATAATATTTGTATGATTTGTCGTACCTATTTAGCATTTTCTATTCTGCGCTCAAATGTCACATTGGTGATTTGGGAGAGGTCATTGAGACCCCGAGCACCTGTAACTTGTTTTCTCTGCTATGCGGTGACGTCACCCGTAATGGCGTACATGCCGGCAGAGTCGCGGAGGCGGCCGCTCCTCGTACTGATTAGTTATGGGCCACGCGCTTCCACGTTTGGCCAGTTTGCTGGGCGTACATTTCTTATGGTTGCGGCGTACGGTACACCGTGCGTTGAACCAAGGGGCCAGGCGCCCGCAGGCCCGCTTTTAGGGTTCCGTGGCCAAATGGCAAAAAACGGAACCCTTATAGATTCGTCATGTCTGACTTTCTGTCTTTCTGTAAGTCACAGCCACTTTATTCCGAAACTAGATTAAGCTAACCTGTTGAAACTTGGTAAGTAGATGTATTCTGTGAACCGCATTAAGATTTTCATACAAAAATAGAGAAAAAAACAGTAAATTTTGGGGGTCCCCATACTTAGAATAAAACTGAAACTCAAAAAAAATTTTTTCATAAAACCCATACGTGTGGGGATTATGTGGGGTATCTAAGGATAGCTCTTCAGCAATGATATTGAGGTTTAATATATATTTTTTCTAAACTGAATAGTTTGCGCGAGAGACGCTTCTAAAGTGTGTGTGTGTTCTGTAACCTCTAAAATAAGTGAATGATAAAACTAAAAAATATTGATGTGCATTACCATGAAAACTTCCAACGAAAATTGGTTTGAACGAGATCTATTAAGTTTTTTTTATATTTCATAAATCGTAAACCGCAATTTAACTTTAATTTAATCAACTCAAATATAAAAATAACATAAAAGCATTTAATTTCATACGGAACCCTTCATGAGCGAGTCCGACTCGCACTTGGCCGCTTTTTTTTTATCAAATCTTACTTGATCATCTTCCATCCGCTGTAAAGTGAAAAGAAAACGCTCTACGATGATTCGGCGGTTCCACGTTTCGGTGAAATGAAAGAGGAAAAATATAAAGAAAAAAATCGTTTTATTCGGTATCGCAAGCGCCTTGCTAATGGTGCTAAAAAGAAGCAGTCTTCCAATACAATACGCTTTACAAATTAATGATCGTTCACACTCGGTCATCGCACTGGACAAAGTTCTATTTACTAAATACATATAATTAATACATACGAAAAAGAATAGAAACTACATTACATTTATTTGCTTATATTATGTACCTGAATCAAATAGGTCGCCGGAAGCCCTTGAAATAAAGGGAACAAGTCGAAAACAAATTTTCCCTAAAAAGTATGACGAGCGGCTGGCTTTTAAAGCAAGTTTTTCTTTGAAGTGCTTTATGTAATAAAAAATGAAGCTTTCTGTTCTCAATTATTTGTTCACGGAAATAAATAATAACCAAATTAAAAACTGCAATTCTTTGAACTTTATTATGTGGGCGGCGTTGGCACAAATATAGAATAAACCTTGAGAAAGAACATACATAGGCTATCATATACCACGGGAAAATTCCTCATCCCCACAGGAAAAACGCGGGCGTAGCCGTGGCAGAAAGCTAGTCTAAAAATAAGTAGCTTATACTATACTAGCTTTCCGCCCCGGCTCCGCCCGCGTTAACAGGTTTTCCCGTGGGAATGAGGCACTTTCCCGCGGTAAAAGGTAGCCTATGTTACTCAGGGTGAAAGGGTGAAAGAAGTTTTGGAGTTTATTCATTACAAACATACACACAAAAATACAAATCTCTCCTCTTTATAATATTAGTATGATGTGCAATATATGTGTGCAATAAATAAATATAATAAGTAAAATCAGTCCGTATACATATAACTATAGTGTTATACTGTAGCAGTTATGGTTTACGCAACAGATCGATTGGTATTCTTAACGACCAAGTTCATACATACCCGAGTTGTTTAATCAAACTCATTCTCCGTTAAAGTAATTCATTCGTTACGTTTAAAATATCAAAGGAAAACTAATCACGTTTCGCTTTCCAGTTACGATTTTCTTATTTGTATTTCTTTTTTTATTATTTAAGTCGTAAGTTTCTTTTGTTATTTTTAGTTACCTACTCGTTACTGTAACCATTTTAACCGTATAGTCCGGATAGTGTATTAATTTATTTACTATACCTAATCATGAACTTACCCAAAAAAACATACAAAAATTAAAATAATTACAGTTATTAGTTACTATTAACCTTTCAATATTGTTGTTCTTATGCTTACTTTTGAGGTTATAGTATCTTGAATTGAAGAGAAGGTGGTATCGCCGAAAAACAGACCAAATTCAAAAATGCAAATTTGAAGAAATTTGAAAGTACGTCTATGTCGTGTACTAGTATCACACACGTCAACTTCACGTGAGCGATACCATTTAAATAATAATTTACATGTCATTTAAACCTGTGATAGCAAATTGCTCTAAATTGTAGGTTATCTAAATAAACTACAAGTAGACCAGGTTACGTAACGGAATACGTATGGGTTTATTAAGTAAACACTAAATTATAAGCTTGGCGGGTCCCTATAGGTCTAGTGCAATTTTGTGAGCACATGATGTCCTAGATTGGGTATACTAAACTAAATTACTGCTACCTACTTGGATACTAACTAAATATTCGGAATTACACATATGTAAATTGATAAATAAAACAGAAACTGTGAATATTGTGGCGTTTGTAACCAATGCTTCTGCGTTTTTCCTGCCCATGAATTTATAATAACAGACCTAACTAATAGTTCTTCGGTTTATTTCAAATTGGTAACTCCACCGACGCATTTCTCTTGAAACAATTTTATGTAAGCCCGGTGAAACTTAATACCTACATCGAATTTTTACGACATAAGCTTAGGTCATTTAAAAAACAATCCGATGTGGGTTAGACGAACATTCATAATGCAAGTCTGTATCGAATCGGCCTTGCCAAGTGCAGGCGCCTTTGTCTATCGATGTTAATAAATTAAATATAGTCGTCACGCTAAATTATTATAAGAAATAAATTAAAAATTGGAACAAATCTTTTAATACCATGCATGCATTTTGCATTTATGATTTAGTACAGTTTGATGTTTGGCTAGAAGAGATAGCTATTTTATCAATAAGGCCTGTTATTGAATCCTTATTTCACTTTTGAAAAAAATTAACTGTCCTATTTACAAATTACTGGTGTCAATAAATAATATTTCATTGTTCCTGCTGGTTAGATAAAATATCTGTATTGTTTTTTGCGACTTGTGATTGTGACACTGCGTCCGCATTGACAAAATAAATAATTTGTGATTCAAACAAAATACTTATAAAGTTTAGTGGGTATTTATTATTTTTTAAGTTATTAGTTTTAGCAGCAGGTGCTCGCTCGGTTTTAATGTAAATACAGATAAAGACTTATTTTAACTGATATTATAAGTGCAACGGGAATAACAAGTCTTTTATATTGTAGAGTGGGCGCGCTATGAGCATTTTGCCGCCCTTGCTGAAAAAACGTTAATAAATTGTAAAAGAATTGGCCCGTTAGGCTTGCGCTTTTTAGTAGCTGCCT